>OY365798.1:16030000-16630000 GCA_959347355.1 Napeogenes inachia
CAATCCATCTATTCCTAGGCGATATTATTCACCTCAAAAGATAAAATCTTTCGCTTTCGGACAGTACTCCTTCGAATTCTATTATTCACTATATTGTATAATAAATCTACCTTCTGCATAGGTATGTATCAGCCCAAATGAGGTCATTTGGGCTGATGCTTAAAACCGCAAAACTTTGGATGTCTCCAAGCTTCCAAGTCCTACAAAAAGACATTGCGGAAAGCTCGTTTTGATCGAATAGCTAAGAATGGCGAAAAAAGTTCTCTCTCAGACCAATTAGCAGTCGAGCTTTCGGGTCTCTTGCCAAAGCGATCGAGTCGAACGTCTGCCTATGCCTATGCCGGATTTATCCCTTACAGTGACAGAGAAAACGGATATATTAACACGCTTTTTATTAGCTTCGGATGTATCTATCTGTCTATCTATGTAACGGAATCTTTGAGAGTGATTTTGACTTACTTTGGAATGTCGGATTAATTTGAATTTTGGCATACTTATCAAGGACCAAAGACAATGCAATAATTTATTAATAATAATTTATTAAAATAATTTATTATTTATTTATCAATTCGTCCCGTTATCCTTGCCAGGATCCTCAGATAAGCGAGTTTTAAGTAAAAAGAGACAAACATATATCCGTAGCGTGCGCCTTACACATGCGAAAGAATGAGATAGAATATATGAAGCAGCATATCGGATTCTCAGATTCTCTTTTTTGTGCGATGATACAATTTATACAAACAGCAACATAAGGTATTTTTTTAATTATTTAATAAAATGATATATATTATATTTTTCATAAAAAAATATTTCATTCTATTATATAATCAAAAAAATATGAGAAGTATAAGAATAATAATAATATCAGGACAAATTACACACATTGATCTAACCCCTAAGTAAGCAAATTATTTGCTTGTGTTAAGGGTGTTAGACAACGATACAAATACTTAGAAATACACATATAAATACTGAGAATATATTTAATAAACGACCAAACCCAGAAACACAGACATCTATGCTCATCACATAATTGCCTGTCTCCGCCGGGAATCGAACCCGAGCCCCATTGCGCCGTGACACGTTAGGCGTCTGCGCTAACCACTCGACCAACGGGGCGGTAAATATGTAAATATGTAATATAAACTATGTCGAATTTCATACAGAAGTATAAAAACCATAAAATAAAAATAGTTAAAAAAAACTAAAAAACACGCTTTAAGAATGAATCGATCTAAAAAGCAAAAAATAATTCGTAATATGAGAATAATGGGCAAAATATAATAAAATTATTGCGGAAAAAAGAGTAGGGCGCTGTGTGCCATATATCTTGTTTCATTTTTAAAACGTGTTTTCTAGTTTTTTTTCTGTTTTAAATTCACATCCATTCACATCGTATTTCGATGCCTGAAGTCGTAGTGTCGTTTAGATGTGAATAAAGCCAATGGTCCTGATGATACCAGTCAGTCTGCTCAAAATATGCGTAGTATATACGTCTGTAATGCCTCTCTTTTAAGACTGGAATAGTGCGGAATCTGGCCAAATGCAACCAGTGCCCAAAAAAAGGCAGTCGTGGCAATCCTGCCAATTTAAAGACCGATTAAAATCACCTCGATACTCTGTAAGAATATGGAGCGTGTATTCTAACTCGCGCCTTCTAGCGTACCTAGACGGTAACTATCTCGTCAGCGATAGTAGGGATTTCACCGAAATGGGTTCACAGGAGACCTTCTTTTGTATGCTACTTATATTTGAAGCATGGCTGTTAAGAAGACCAGAGAAGCAGTCGTCATTACTCTGGACGTCTGGAAGGCATTTGACAGGGTCTAGCATGCGAGCCTTAGAGCATATATAAACAAGCTTACAGCGTACGGTATATTTCTGCTCTTTCTGGTCCGCTCGGCTGGGTATCGAACTTTCTGAGCCAGAGATCTCCCCGAGTAGTTATCGACGGGTGTTCCTCGGAACCCTTGACAATAAATGTCGGAGTGACAAGGGGTCTGTTCTTTGTGTACCTCGTTTTCTGCTGCACATTAATGATCTGCTGAAGCCTGTTATATATGGGCAGAGGAAAGTACAGTTATAAAAAGATATCTGCCTAGTACTCGGACTAGTAAAGATCAAGTACAGTCTGAAAGAGAAGATATGGTGCAACGTTTGAGTGATAAACTTCCGGCAGTTTCCGCAATGTCTATCTTGTAAATTTCAATGTTACTAAAATGTAGACGTGTCTGTTCATCGTCAAAATAGGCTCTTTTACCTTGGTTCCTACTTTCCAGAATGTATCCTTGGAATACAGTAACCGACTTCAGCTGTTAGACTTAGAGATTTCTTCGAACCACAATCGTCGGCGAGGGTTTTAGGTTGAGATGTGTTCCCTATCCTTGATATCCGAGATGTGTTCCCTAACTCTTTTACCGATGCTCCTCTTAGTTTGATCTATGTATGACAAGCCACAATCGCACTCGAATTTATATACTCCAGCACATTGAAAAGGAATATATATATACTTTCGATAGGTCTCAAGAATTTGCTCACTTTCCTTTGAGGTTAATCCTTATTCTAATAGAGAAGATGGTTGGGGCTTATCTCACACCTGGGACCTACTCTTGAAAAATTTAAAAACCCTATGTTTGTGACCTCACTGTAAGACTTGAAGATGCTCTTAGTGCGTTTTATATGAATCCTGAACTGTACTCTCGGAAGCTTAAAAACCGTTGGAGGTAAATGACTAATTAACTGACCTCTCTAATTACTGATTGATTATTTAATGTAAATGGATCTGAACAGTTGCGGTGCGTTGGCGAACCGGCTTGACGTCGGGTTGGTGTTTGTTTTGTCGGGTGTCTAGTCGAGGAGGGTAGCGGGATCCGAAGCGAGGGCTTTCCGTTGGCCGCCCGCAGATAGTTGGGGGCCCAAGTAGTGGGTTAGTCAACCACGAAAGGCTGCCCCGCCAGCTGTGAAAAATCCTAGGGTGGCTCCAGCTGGCTGGTTGGCGACCAGACGAGGAGGCCCCATGGCGATCCCTGAGGGGGTTCGGGCGTCCCCGCAGTCTCCAGACTAGCCTCCCAGTGGCAACACATCACCAATTTCGATGTCAGGTTCGATACGTACCGCCTCGTTCAACTGCCATTTCCCATCCCTAGGCACTTTTATATTTATTTTTTTTATGAAAAAGTTAAAGTGCACCTCACTAATATGAGGGGTTTGCACTCAAATCTTTTAGCTGTCCACCGCCACCTGGAGACAGAGCAGCCGCTCTTGCTCTTTTTGACGGAGAAGCAGATACAATGTCCTTTGAGCGCTGCATACTTGGATTATCTCGGTTACTCGTTAGAGCACAACTTTCGCTCACGGGCCGGAGTCAGTATGTACGTGCGGAACAACCTCTGTATTCAGCGTCTCCGTCACCTTGAAGACCCCACTTTTTCTGGCCTATGGGTTTTAGTGGACACAGGAAACGGAAAAATCCTGTATTGTACTGTATATTCCTGTGTCTACCGTTCGCACAGCGGTGATCAGGAGACAACTCGTTCAACTTTGTTCGATGAAGTACAATCTGAAAGAGAACCTATGGTGTAACGTTTGAATGACAAACTTCAGGCAGTCTCCACATGGGGCAATGCCAATCTTGTCAAATTCAACGTCACCAAAACGTAGACGTGTTTGTTCACCTTCAGTTCTTAGGTTTAGAGATCTCCTCGAGCCTTGACTTTGGTCGGTACATTGAGTCCAGAGCAAGAGCAGCTGCAGGAAAGCTTGCCTTACTTGCGAAGGTTCGACAGTACTTTACACCGGAACAGCTTCTTGTATTATACAAAGCACAGATCCGGTCGTGTGTAGAGTACTGTGGTCACATATTTGCTGATGCTGCAAAGACTCATCTTGCGGTTCTGGACTCAAGTGAGAGGCGAGCAAAGAGGCTTATTGGCGACCCTAAATTGGTTGACGCCAACCTCCACAGCCTTGAACACAGGCGTAGAATTGCTAGCCTCTCAGTATTCTATAGGATACGTTTTGGTAAGTGTGTAAGGAATTACACGATTTAATTCCCCCATCCCCGTTCCATTACCGGACGTCCCGACGCACGGCAGGTATCCATCCCTACGTTGTGGACACTCCACCTGTCCGAACGAAGCGCTATGCTTCGTCTTTTTTAGTGCGTACAGCGAAGGACTGGAACAATCTGCCTGCGTCGGTATTTCCGGCCAAATATTATGTGGGTGTCTTTAAGAGGAGAGTGAATAGGCTGATAGGTTAATGCGCGTTACCACCTGAGACTACATTTCACTTACCATCAGATGGAATGTAGTCAAACATTAACCTAGTTTTGTATGAAAAAAAAACCTTCTGACAGACACCTCTACCTCGTCTTACCGTAAATACGATTGCTCCAAAGCATTCGAAACGTCGGGTTAGATTTGAAATGTAAATTTAGAATTTAATTCATTATACGGGATTTTAATTTGTAAAAAAATAATAATAACTTCTAAGGAAATCCAATAAAATACATTCTACCTATGTTTATTATTAGGTTAAGGTATATTTCTATATTTATATATAAAAATATACTGTTAATATATGGCTATACATGTTTAAAGATATTTTCAATCAGGTTAAGGTATGTCACTATTATAAACCATTTGCCTGTATTGATTGACATTTATTAAATAATATTACAGTAAGCTATGTTTGTACAACCCTGGCTCTTCTCTACACTCTTCCATCATCTACCTTGAAACTCTTCAGTTCAGAAAACACTACGCTCGATCGAGTTATGACGGATACTGAATTATCATTTATGGGCAGTCTACCTAGTGCAAGTTCTATATTGGTTACACCGTTTTGTGGCTATCTACTAGATAAATTGGGCAGAAAACGGACTCTTATTCTGTTCTTATTACCTCAATTAGTAAGTATACAATGTTGTTTAAATAAAAAACAATATAAATATATATGGATATCTATGTTCAAGATTATTTTATTTTAAATGAGTTTAATTTTATTCAAGAGACCCTTTATTTTAGTTCAGCTGGATAATACTTGTAACTATAAATAGAGTGGAAGCATTTCTTTTCTCAATGTTTCTTTCTGGTCTAAGTGGCTGTGTCTTGCTTGTGGTTCCGATCTATGTTGGTGAATATTGTGAGGTTTCTTTAAGAGGTTCAATGACGTCAGGTGCAATAATCTTCTATGAAATAGGAATGACAATATCCTATCTATTCGGAGGTTTATTGGACTACAAGACACTAAGCTACGTGTGTTTAACTATGACTGTACTTGGTCTGATTATGCTTTGTTTTATAAGAGAATCGCCAATGTTTTTAATGAAGAAAGGTCTTGAAGAAGTGAGTTAATTTATTTATGTAACTTATATTAGGCATATATACCAATTAGAAGTATATCTTCTATATACTACTTAATTCATTTAAACTTATTTTTTCTACTAGTACCCTATTATTAATCAAAATTGCTAAGTAAAATGGTTTTTGTAAACATTTAAAATTAATGATCATAATTGTAATTATCGTTGTAGGAAGCTGCAGAGTCAATAGAATTTTACAGGGGCTTAAAACCTAATTCCAAAGAAGTTATTCAAGAAATCGAAGATATAAGAAATATTCTTACTTTGAATATAGAAAATATGGGTGAGGATTTATTATTATTTGTTTGGTGTTGTTATTTTCTTACATTTATTTATAATTGTTTATGATATTTATAGATATTGCACCAGATAAAGAAAGATTGAAACCAGATGAGACGCCACGGGAAATGTTATCTAAATGGAAGTTTTTAAGTATGTACGCTAAAAGAATGCATAACGAATCTCTTAGTTTAGTGTTTACTCTACTCTAAAGTTCGTTGTCGTCTTCATTCAGTCAGATATAAGTCAGAAGAATATTTTTATAAAATCGAAGTCTTCCTCATATAATTTATTTACTTTTGAATATACACATAGATGTATATTTCCAGCAAAATCCCGCTCAACTCGTCGTGCACTATTAATCATATTGGCCTTGGACACAGCAGCTATATTTCAAGGGTTAATTGTAATCCAAATATATGCTCAACCTCTTTTGGAAACCACCGTGTCGAGTATGTCATCAACTTTATCGACTACTATATTTGCCTTAGTAATCGTTATATCAGGTTTGATCGGAGCTTATTTAGTTGACACAGTTGGACGTAGAGTAAGTATGCTTATAATATGTAATAATGATTAAGTATAACTTACAGTGTTTTGTATTATTTTTCTGACTTTTAGCCTTTATTAATTACCGCTGCGATTGCTAACGGTCTTTGCTGCTTGGTATTGGCTACCCAAGTGCAATTAAAATGGGGTCCAAGCTGGTTGACTGCTATGTTTATGAACTTTTACTTCTTATTCTATGTTCTTGGAGCCGGTACTGTGCCATACGTATTGGGCAGTGAGCTTTTCTTACCTCAGGTAATATATTGATATTATTAGACAAGTAAATAATAATAAAAATGCAAACAAATTTAAGGATATCGGAAGAGTAAGATCTCATGCAGATAAACGTTAGTCAGTTTCAAAAAAATATTTACCATCTTTCTCTGTAAGATTTGTAATATAAATATTCTATTTACATTACATTACTTTGTTCTTATAATACTAGTATTATTATATACAAATACAAATGTTTTTTTTTTACATTTTAAATGGTTGTAATTTGTAACGTATGAAAACTGGCATGCCTTGAATCGAAATATTTAATTAAACCATATTCAGTAAGTCTTTTAATATATATATATAATTATTCCGATATTAACTCATATTCTAAACTACTCCCTTACAACCAGTACATTTCCCGACTCATGGAAACAAGCCCAAATCATTCCTTTACCTAAAAAGGGGAAACCCTTAAATATAAATGATTTCCGTCCTATATCCATTTTACCATTCCTTTCTAAAACTCTCGAGAAGTTAATTCACAAACAGCTAAGCATGTTCCTTAATAGACATCTCCTCCTAAGTCCCTTCCAGTCCGGTTTTCGTCCTGGTCATAGTACGGTTACAGCACTTGTCAAAGTGACGGATGACATTCGATTGGCAATGGACAACAAACAGCTCACAATTCTGGCACTTCTAGATTTCAGTAATGCTTTTAACTCCATTGACCATGATGTTTTGTTGAGCCTGTTACGCTCTATTAACATATCTCCATCGGTGACGGCATGGTTTCGATGTTACCTATCAGGCCGTCGACAACGCATTCGGACAGATAAAGTGTTATCATCCTGGTGTAATGTCTCGGCTGGGGTACCTCAGGGCGGCGTGCTATCTCCTTTACTATTTGCTATTTTCATTAACTCTATCACTCAAAGTATCTCTTCTTCCTATCACATGTATGCAGATGATATCCAAGTTTATCACCACTCCCGGCTCGAAAATCTTGGTTTTTCAGTGACCGCCATTAACAATGACCTAATTTCTATATCTAATTGGAGTAAACAATTTGGCTTAAAAATAAATCCTGACAAGTCAATCTATAACATGACAATCTATAACATTTAACGGCGTTACTATTCCTTATTGTTCATCCGCTAAAGACTTGGGTGTGTACTTAGATCAGACATTGTCATGGTCTGTTCAGGTTAGTGACATCAGTAAGAAAACATTTGCTGCATTGAGATCTTTACGTCGACTACAGTTTTTTTTACCAATCCCTACCAAAATTATGTTGGCACATTCTCTTCTTCTATCCATCCTAGACTATGCAGACGCAAGCTTTATTGATTTAACTGAAGAAAAATTAAACAAACTTGAGAGACTTCAGAACCTTGCTATACGGTTCATATTTAGCTTACGCAAATATGACCACATTTCCGTTTTTCGTCAAAAACTCAAGTGGCTCCCCATACGTCGACGTCGGGATTTACATATACTTTCTCTTTTGTACTGTGTATTATTTCACCCAAAAACACCTTCATATCTGAAGGAAAAATTTGAATACCTTTGTAACCAAGACACTGCACGAGCGTCACAAAAACTTATAATTAAAATGCCTGTTCATAATTCCTCTTTTTATAATCGTTCTTTCACAGTTCATGCCACTAAGCTATGGAATGCGCTTCCTCTAAATATACGTTTGTCAAAATCTTTGGAAGTATTTAAAAAATCCGTTAAAGATTATAATCCTTTAACTTGTCTGAAATTAACTAGTTGTTTTGTTTTTTTTTTTTTTTTTTGAAATCTTTGCTATTGTAGTAATTTTTTAAGTATTCTTGTATTTATTAGTATATTTTTGTTATATATTTTATATAATGATATATATTTACTACTAGTAAGTATTTGTGTGTAGTTATTAGTAAGTATGTTTATTATAATCGCACCACCTACCAGTATTTCATATTGTTTTTTTAATTTCCTAACCCTAAGGTCGTCTGGAAGAAATCGCCGTTAGGCGATAAGGCCGCCTTTTGTACTTTGCAATGTATTTTCTTTATATGTATTACTTTTTTTTATGTATTGTGGTGTGCAATAAAGAGTATAAATAAATAAATATATATATATAGAAGCCATTATATAAGTACACAATGATATGAATTCACCGAATTAACAACTGTAGTCAGAATCTTAACACTCCTTAAAATGCAATATTTTTTGATTTTCCATTAAATATAAAAATGTAATAAAAACCTACTTTAGAAATACGTAAAATTTAAACTTTATGTTTGTGGCTAACCTAGTAGGTGCTAAGTAAAGGTATTTATTACAACTAAGCTATTTTGTTAATAATTTTACCTAATCTTTATTAGATTATATGTACCTTTTATATATTACGTATGACTAAAACTAACAGCGTAAAAATATTTGTCCTGTATATATGTATACATACCTACCAAGTCTTATTAATATCATACAATACAAACATTTAATTAATCGGCATCTATATTGTAGGAAAAATATTAAAATTGCATTAGGGTGATTAGCTAAATTGATGTAATTAATCGAAGTCGCCATGTCGGAAGTCGCTATGGAAAGTCGTAAATATGTCATTAATTGGTATTTACGCATTTAATTTGTTCCTAAAATAAAAGACATAAATGCAATTATACTAGTGTAGTAATGATAATAATATATAACATTAACGAACATATCTATTTCTTATATAAATGAAAAATATTAAGACATAATACCTACATACAATTAATTAATACGTACAATTGTACACAATGGTAACATAACTAATACTATGATCTGAGGCAAAACATTAATGGTGTCTAATATGGCTCTACAAGCTGCCGATTGCATTCTTAGGGACATTCACTATCCGGTGTCGCGTCTGGAAAAAAAATCTTATTTCTGTTCGGCCAGCTGTTCCACGAGGAGGAAGAGGTGCAATGATGGTATAGTCAATCAAGTATGGAATTTCATTCAAGTACGTAAACTTTGGAATTTCATTTAAGTACGTAAACTTTGCACCAATATGCGAACTAAATCTGTTGAAAATAAAACTAATCGAAGTGTCATTTGCTGAATATTTGCTGAACATTTTAAATGGTCAAGCCGCCACTTTGCCCGGCACTAATAAAGTTAGTGTCGGGAAAAGTCTTCCATCCTCAATTATGGAAACAGATACTATTACTGCAGCCTATGGAAACAAATTTTAAGAGTGTACTATAAAAGAACTTACATATTGATACATAATGAGTCGTACTAGAAGAGAAAGAGAGTGAATGAAGCATGCAGCGCTTACCCAAACACCTTCGAGGTGAATCCGCTCATGAAATCAAGGATAGAAACCCTTCAGCACTTTACCCACGTCTTCTACCACTTTGGCACGACCGTCTTTACCGAAATTTACAACAGGGCAATTCCAAACACGCTAAAGTGCATTTATTAGAGTCCTGTTAATTAATTTACAAGAGATCGAATTCGTTGGGATTGGGAAGTTGGGAATTCGAAAATATACCACGCATGAAATATTTAATTACTTTATATCAACTGGCGTCAACACCCATGAATGATTTACTTCTACCAAGATTACCAGCCAAATTATGGACATACCACAATATGTACACTGCTTGCGAGCTAATTAATTATCTGGTCAAATTTCGGAATTGTTTGAACGGCACTGGCTTTTCTCTGTGGGGGCTACCTCGTTTGGCAATGTATTTGCGCTCACAATATTGCAAAAAAAATCGCAATACTGGATTTAATAAATTTGTAATCAGAATTTTTTCCATGAGTATCGAGTAAACGACAAGTGTCCAGCAACGTCTCAACGTTGCTACTTTGGCGTATTAACCAAATTTGATCGACTTCTACACCAACACGACGTTTATTACTTTCGTGAGATCTGAAATGGTGTAACAAGTTCAGATTCGATTCGATCATCAAATTGCGTCGACTAATTATTTTCACTGAAGAAATGTCTTAAAATAATTATTCGGACATTGTGCAATTACCCCAAAAACGTGGCAGAATTGCCGATAGAATTCCCTTTTTTCAAGGAAAACCTTCAAGAAATTCCTAAAGCTCAAGTTGCTTCAGTTAAAAAAAACGTACCTTCAAAAATTTCATTTGACAGTTTCACACTCTGAATACCTCAAAAATAAAAGGTTCAGCAGCATCCGCTCAAAGTTCGCCCAAATTATATTACGGACACTTTACCGACTAATGATTTATTCGGAAGCAATTCATGCATCATTAATCTTAAGAAACTATTTAACGAATATTTTATGTATTTATTCATTTCTTTGCTACTCATTTATAATTCTTTTTTTGTAATCTTATTTTTTTTAACTGAAGCACTATCAGTTACATAATCAAATAAATATAGATATGAGTATATACATAACATACTCACTTAAATATTTTATACGTTTTGATCTAATGTTTGTAAGAAATATTTTACATTTATTATCACTATCCTCAATTTATATAATAATAATAATGAATCCTTCCAATATAAGAATGTCTGGAGAAGAACGCTATATAGCGATAAGCCAATTATTGTATTTTAATAATATTATGCATTTTTACATATTTTTTACTATTATTGTATATTATGTAACTAAGTATATTTAACGAAATATGTTTTGTTTTTAGATCAAAAGCTTCGGTACAATGGTCTACTTGGAATGGAGCTTTATGTGCAATTTCATTTTACTATTTATCTTTAATCCTCAGGTAAAGTTATTGGGTGAGTATTTTAATTTCATTATTATTAAAACTTTTAACCTTTCGGGGCCTAGAATTTCAATTTCATTTATATTTGAAGTAACACTATAAATAATATTTCGATGACGATGTAATAATTACATTCTAAATATGTAATTTTTTTCGTCTTATATTTGGGAGCAGGTCTGCTTCTCTTCTTTGAATCCGACGAGTTGCTCGGATGCAATAATCGATGTGGTGCATCAGGTAATGGAGTATTTTATTTCCTTTTTCCTGACGTTGCCATCGGTGGTAAGCTTGCCCATGCTTTATTGCCGAATGTGGTCATGCTAAAGACTGAAAACATCCGGCATACCTCATTTGGGCTGATGCACCAAACCGTAAATCTCCTGATGTGAATTCAAAGAAAACCAAGCTGCCAAGTACTACAAAAAAGTATTAGAGACGGCTCGTCTCGATCGAATTGCTAACAGTGGCCAAAAGCTTTCTGTTATACCTACTGGAGTCCACGTTTCTACCAAAGCGATCAAGTAAAACTTTTGCCAATCCTTAGTGCCTGCTCTGCTGAAGCCGGATGGATCCCTGTCCCATACATTAACAAAGAAAGCAAATGTATTTGCTTCTCTGTTTTCTGTCTATATCTATCTAGACCTATCTAGACAAAAGATATTTTTTTTCGATGCCTGATCCGCATCACGAACATAGGGGTATGTCGTTTAGATGTAAATAAAGCGTATGGTCCTGGTATATCACCAGCCATTCAGCTTAAAACATACGCAGCTGAGTTGACTCCTGTATTGGCACGGCTGTATCGCCTCTCCTTCAAAACTGGAAAAGTGCCAAAATCCTGGAAGCTTGCAAAACGTGTAATCACTTCCCAAAAAAGACGGCCGTGCTGATCCTGCCAATTATAGACTGAATTCAATCACTTTCATATTTTGTAAGATTATGGAGCGTGTATTGAACTCGCGGCAGCTAGCGTACCTAGAAGGTAACGATCCTCAGTAACCGACAGTAAGGGTTTTAAAGGGAAGCAAGAAGTAAGGACGTTACGTACGAACGTAACGTTGGAGTAACAAATTTCAGGCAGTCTCTGCATGAGGCAATGTCAATCTTGTCGAATTCAACGCCTCCAACTGACTATTTTGCTACTTTCCATCCGGTGGAATGTAGTCAAGCATTAACTTAGTTTGTACATAAAAAAATATATAATACATATATTGATTTCTTAAAAGATACCCTCTTTAATAAAAAAAGGATATCTTATAAAAAATATATTTTTACGCTGACTTATGAAGACTTATACTAGACATACACTAACATACATCTATTATTTTATATATTTTTTTCATTAACATATTTTCTCCGTATTAGTTACTTCTTTCAGAAAGAACTGGAATGAATATAGTTTAAAACCATATTTTTACTTTATACGATTTGATGTTGTTTTTATAAGATATATAATATATTTGATCAATGAAAATGGAAATTTTAGATTTTAAGCATAAAATAATATTTACAAAATTTGTTACAATTTCTAGGTCTCGAAACAATCTTCTACCTCTTCGCTTTAAGTTGCTTCATAACCGCTTTGATATCTTTTTTCTTCGTACCAGAGACCAAGAGTGTTCCCGCCGATCTTATCCAACTTAAATTATTAAAGGGAAGGAATTAATATCCAAGTTTAGTAAATTATATTAATGGTGGAACATTTTGCCCTATAATACACAGTAACTAATAAATATTATTAAAGAGCCAATACAAGGAGTGGGATATTCCAAATATTATCAAATAAAACATATATTTTATAAACATATAAATAAATATATATTGGTAAATAATTTATAAATATACTTATTACATTATAAATAAATATATATTTATTATCTACCGATGAAAATTGGGTTATTTTTTTATGTATGGCATCAAAGGTATAGATTACTTGGTTTTTATATTTTTTTGTATAGACTATGTTTGTTATTAAATATATAATATAGACTATAATAGAGACTAGTAGAAGGGATATTAGAGAAACAAAGTTAGTGTCGATTGGTGTTATTAAATTCTTAACTCTAAAACTATATTGTGTATAACGTTATTATATAAATGTACATTAAATATTAACCACCAGTGTGACTTTATATTTTAACCTTTTTCATCTAGCATGCGGTATTAGAAAATATATATTTTAATAAAATTACACAAAGACAGAAATAACATGTAATTCTGTACATTATATTTTGTGAAATTGGCTCGTGTCCCTTTGAATTATATGCACTATTACCCATTGATACTAAGACGGTATTTTATTATGGGGCAGTGCTGCCGAAATGAATTCTATATTTGTTTTACAAAAAAGAGCTATACGGGCTATTTGTAATCTAAGAGCTAGAGACTCCCTAAGAGATGTTTTTAAAGAAATCGGTATACTTACGGTTGCTTCTCAATACATTTTTAATAATATATTATATATACGTCAAAATTTAAATACTTATACTAAACAGCGACAGACATACGATAAATACAAGAAATAAAAATAAACTCGTAACGCCTAAATTTCGACTTCAAAAAGTTAACAAATCCTTCATGGGCTTCAGTGTACGCATATATAATAAGGTTCCACAAGATATTTTGGATCTTCCTTTTCATAGTTTTAAATCTAAAATTAAAAGTATATTATTAAATAAATCTTATTATAAAATTCAAGAATTTATGGATGATCGAAATGTATGGAACTTGTGTCGTTGACTCATTTGCAGGGTTGATGTTATAATGTATAAGTCAAACATTGTTTAATTTTATTTAAAAAGAGCAACTGTTGAGTTTCTGGCCAGCTCTTCTCAGCAGAACAGCATTCCGAGCTGGTGGTAGTTTACTCACAGACTGACTATACTGACCAATTTAATGTAATTGACGATTCAAAAGTGCGTGTAAATGCCTACTTGAATAAAGATATTTTGAATTTGAATTTGAAAATAAAACATTCTTTTACCCAAGGTATCAAAATGTTGCCCATAAAAGTCATTATTTTGCATGCGTAAATTTGATGATACATATTAAACTACAATAGTATTGATGATACGTTTTTAGAAAGATAGCATTACTTTTATTAATAGTGTTCATGGTCGCAAAAAAGGCCGCAATGGTTATGCCTACAATATGCCTAACTTTTCTAGATAAGTCACAGCAACGGGTTTTATTTATTATTATTATTATTAACTTAACTTATAGGGTGGAACCAAAAAGTGATGATATTAGTAGGTATATAATGGTTTAAAATTAAGATTGATTAAGTACGTATACATTCCACTTTAAATTTAGCTCCACTTCAGATCGGTATTTAGTCATATTTTTTAAGTTAAAATTATATCGCTTACAAAAAATTTCTAGGTACCTAATGTTTGAAAATATCTTTAAACATTTATAGCCATGTTAAGCTTATTTAAATTTAAATAAATATAGAATGAAGAAAAAACTCATAAGTGCAGGGATTCAAACCCGCGACCTTTAGGAACCTATCCCGTTGCTCTATCAATACCGTACCGTTACACGTCCCGGTGAAATTAAGCGTTCTATATATGATCGTCTTTATCAGGAGTGTATCTATTATAAAATATATGTAATATTTTAAATGATTTTTAGATTTGTAAATATATATCACAGTGTTATAAAAGAGCCTTATGTTTGCTTTTTAGGGAAATAATGGAGACAATATTTATATTATTTATAGTTTTGTTAAAATATGCTTGCTTATGACTAGCTGTAATTAACAAAATGTACACGATGGCATATTTTATAAGAGTCATGTATCAGTATATACATAGTTTTGTATCAGTTGTATATCAGTTGATGACGATTAAGTTTTATTAAAAGTACATTAGGTGCCATTTTGTTAAACTATTAACTAACTTAAGTTATAACAAATTTATAATCTGTAACAAGCAGTTTTCTTTTTAAAGGCAAACTGTGTCTAGTTTTTACATTAACCTACTTTATCCTTAAATCATGACATTAGATTAGTAAATTAAATTAATTACTAATAGTCAAAATAAAACATAATCAACCGTAATCAACATTTGACTAAATTGCTTTAGATACCAAAACACTTTAATAATTAATTTCATAAAGTATTTTTTTGTAAACTACTGCTAGTATATAATAAAATAAATGAATGAACTGGAGGACAACTAAAAATAGATCAAATGACAATATTTAATTATAGGTATAATAAATTTTTACTTGCACAGATTGACAGGTGCAAATTTATATAACAGGTATAGGTGCTTTTTTTAACATATACTAATGTATATATCAATGTTTTTACCTTCCATATACTATATGCTGCCATATTCCAGTTACTACATAGTATTAATATCCGTATGACTTAATAACTGCAATTTTATACTTCGTTATCATTTTTGGATCTTAATAAATAATAATCTTTGTGTTTTTTTCAAGATTTATAAAATAAAATATATCATTATATATAACAAAAAAAGTTATAAAACTACATCTTGATTGTGATAGGTAGGTACTATGTATTCTGGCATGTTAAGAGCTAATATTTTTTTCTTTCCAAGAATTTTTGTTGAATGATGTCGACAGGTAACCCTTTTGTCTCTGGTAAGTAAAAAAACGTAAATAACGCTGCAGCAAAGCTACAACAGGAGAAGAAAAAGAAGAGTGGTCCGAGCCCTGGAATAAGGATAATAATTCAATATAAAATTTAGCCACAAAAAAATAAAAAGGATTTGTTGTTATTGAAATTAAATAAATACTAGAATTTTAAAATTTCTAAGGTCCAAATATGTCGCTCTGTTTTTATTACTTTAGCATATAGTACTAACTTCTTACAGCTCTAAAGAGCATGGAAAACGGGGGACATTTGATTGTAATAAAAACATACCCACACGTTTTACAAAAAATGTAATATTATTATGGATTATTTTTTGAAACACATATTACTTCGCTTTTTGGTTATTGTAATTTTACAAATTCTTCAGTTTAGTTCCGGTAATCAAATAGTATAAAAACTGTCAACGCTTGTAGGAGTTATGCAATCTTCAAATATATATTTTTTCAAGTTTCATTTTAATAATGTATGCATCTCGACAAGAAGCTTAAAATACTTTTTTAAATGACTCAGGTCTAACTCACACTTTGCAGACTTTTATTAATCGTTGTTTAACTTAACGAGTCTTATAGACATTTTGTCATTATATTATACAATTATATATTTATTTTTATACTTTACCGTAAGCTTTTAAGACTGGATTGAAGATGAAAAGTATAATAAAGGCACAAAAAAAGGACCACTCCACGCACACCGTGGTTGCAAATCCCTTAATCTGAAAAAGAAAGGTTTTCTTTTATCATTAATGGTTGTTAAATAACTAATGGGCAGTTTTTATTAAATCTAAGTATGAGGTTTATAATACATTTCAAAGAATGTCGGGTCTTATAAATTTAATTTGTTCCTATAAAGTATAAAAATTGAATTAAAAATTTAAAAAACCTCCCATTAAAAAAACCTCTAAAAAGAATAAAAATAATATTATTATGTACTTATTGAAGTCGTTGCGTCGGGGAACCGTTGTACGTACGTTAACAATGGTGTCTATTTTACGAAGTTAATTATTGAGGACTTAGGTCTTAGACTATACGATTCGATATCGTAATTTCTTTATTTGCCTTGTTAACTTACTTGCATTTTAAATTCTTCCTTTATTAAACGGTCCCCCGACGCAATATTATTTTTATTCTTTTTAGAGGTCTTTTTGTATTGTGGGTTTTTAATTTTTTTCTGCTTTTTAAAGTTATGTTATTGGTTTCTGAATTGTAATAAATGAACCTGCAGACACACAAAATTTTTAATTGTTTAAGTATTTCTGTTAATCTATCCTAATATTATAAAGAGGAAAGATTTGTTTGTTTGTTTAAAATGAATACGCTCCGAAACTACGGGACCGATTTTTAAAAAAATCTTTTTACAATAGAATCCTACATTATGATGTAAAAATTTTATATTTAATACGAGAAATACCTACATGTATTATATTTAATAAAATAAGGATCCACGTGAAAGTTTCGACAAAGTAATAAATTATAAATGTATTAAGTAACATTCAAGACTTTTTCATATGGGTAGGTAGATAGGTAGGTTTAATTTATACGAATATTAATAAATATAAACATATAGAGTTAAAATGATTTACAATCACGAATAACAGTATGATGAAGGGATTTATATTATCACTAGCTGTTGCCCGTGATTCATTATGACTACGATTGTAAGCCATATAAATATATTTTTACAGTCTACGTGGGCGCAGTCATGGGCAACACCTATCCCTAAGAAAGTACTTTACCTCAGTAAGTAAGTGTAAAAACTTTTGGCCTTCATAACAAGGGATTTTTTTCCTATATAGCGTGGGCGAAGCCGCTGGGAACATCTAATTATTGCATAAGAACCTCTCCCCCGCACGAATAAAACGTCAATATCTTGGAGATGACTATTTCTATTTCAATCAAACATAAATAAAAACTATTTCGACGAGGATAGCTTTCGATTAAAAAAAACCGCATTCAAATCCGTCCACGCGTTTGGCCGCAAACAGCAAATTATTGCAAAAGAACCTCTCCCCCGCACGAATAAAACGTCAATATCTTGGAAACTACTTTTTCTGTTACAATTAAACATGGATAAGAACCATCTCGACAAGCATAGCTGTCGATTAAAAAAAACCCGCATTCAAATCCATCCACGCGTTTGGCCGCAAATTTTTCACAGACAGATACACAGTTACACACATCGACAGGTGAAATTTATAATACCCCTCTTTTTAGTCGGGGGTTAATAAAAATAAGGAAAGACAAAATTTCTCTTCTCTCTTTTTTTAATTAAATAAAGAAGTGATAAATTTTAGACTCAAAAACTTTCTAGGGTGTCTGAATTAAACAATGACTGGTATTTCGGTTAGAAATATTATTTAAAATTTTGATTCTGATTTGATAAAGATTTTTAACTAAATCTTATTGGATATTGGATTTCCTTACGTCTGGTAGAAATACTTCTCCCAATAAAACGTTGGGCACAGCACCAGGTCCAATAGTGTAAGTGATAGTGTAAAGATATATAAATGCAGCGCTCAACCAATTCGGGCCCAAGTTGAATTGTATAGTGATACCCAGGATCACGCAGAGAATGCCAGTGACAAATGAGGTAACAATTAATAATAACTGGAAAAAAATAAGTCACAATTAAATTACCCCTTAATAAGCGAATAAATTCAGAATATTCTATAAGTTTATAACTTACACGACGTCCAACAGTATCAATTAAAGAAGCCTCAAAGAAACCGGCTACTACTGTTATAATTGCAAACAAAACGCTAGATACGGTTGCTGACATACTTGGAATTGCTGCTTCAAATAATGGTGCTGCGAATATTTGTATTACTACCAATCCTTGGAATACTGTTAAAGTATATAGAACGAGTATTGCGCACATCGCACGCCGTGTTGACTTTGACTTGGCTGGAAACACATTAAAAATTAAAACGAGCTTTCTGTTTTAAAATATAGGTATATATTGACGGTTATTTTAGATATTTATTTTCCGGTTATATTTTAAAAAATTAAACAGGGTGTTGAATTTAGCTGTTAAAAGCTTTAAAGAACTTTCAAAAGCTTGGTATCTGCATAGATACATGCCAAACTGAGGTGATGCAAAAACTTTTGCAGAAATTCGCAAACAATATTATAATATCGACAGATGCACCAAAACTTCCTTTTTTTGACAAATTGTCAATAACTTAAGTCCTACATTTAAAGAGAGACGATTTAAATCTTCGAAAGGCCTGTGCCTTTCAAAGATTTAAATATTTCTGTAAATATTCTATCAGACATAAAAAAGTGATTAAAATCAGCACTATTATAAATTGCAAGCAAACGAAGGGTTTAAAGAAATTAAATTATCTATTTTTATTTTAATTAAATTGGAATTTTGAACTCGAGATGAATCTCTTGGTTAGTCAGTAAATTAGCCATTTTTCTCCAATGGTTACTTTATTTATGGACTTTAAGTTTAGGCCGCACACACCACACACTTACAGTATCCTTAGATATCACATTGCGATCACTGATAGAATTTTTTTTAGAAACAATGTTACAAAAAGCTTCTAACTACTTTCCGTGCACGTTTTCAAACATTAACTCAAACAAATATCGTAACAGTGTATATGCATATGTAATATTTTTATTTCGTAAAACGAACTTCATGCTATAAAGGTTAAATATTGTAATAGTAGGCTATCACTGATAGGTCCTATATCTTCAAATAGCATATGCTAATACTAACGGTATGCTATCCTATGTACATTTAATTTTATTTAAAAAAGTTCATTGCGTGCAAAAAAAATATTCCATTTAGAAGTCTACTATCATAAATTTACCTCAAAAGAAAGTACTTACTGGACTTGACTTTTATTTTGATTTTGTATATGTTTAAATATTTAACTCAGACAAAAGGGTTGAGTCGCTCCTTCAATAAATTAAAATTATAAACTCAGAATAAAATAAATGATACCGTTTTCTAAATTAGTATCAGTTCTCAGAACATTCCGGAAATGTAAAATCGATAACAGGGATAGTAAATATATTGATTTTAAAAAAAATTCTCGTTGGACCTGTATAAGATCAAGTTATATATTTTAATTGAAATAAGCCGAGCCATTTGTCAAGACATTGCAAAAAGAAAAACTCATCAAAGTCTAATGTTGTGTTATCACAATCTAATAGTACCTAATTAAAGTTCTTGCGGCACTTTTAGTAATGTTAAATGATATTACTGCCACTAAAGAGCTAATTATTCTTAAAACAAAGCGTTACGACTATTGTTGAAATTTAAAATGTACGCTTACAGCAAGACTTATACGTGACAATGAAACCTAATTTGATATCTTAATAGGATTTAATATCTTTAAAATACCCGGTCAAGATGACAGTATAACTATTAACCGTGAGTTTATAATCAGTAAATGTTTGAATGTTACATTAGATACCGACTTTACTGACCAGACACAAATGAATAAAATCTTTAATATTATTAATGTTTTTAAAGATAATTTTACGTCTGAAAATTGCGTCTCACGTATGACAACCGGCGAGGTAAGAAAAGATTAAATAACCCTCGTGAACTTGTACATCGTGGACCGTATCGTTTGTTCCCTATGGAACGTAAAAAAACTATAAATTATTCGGTATTCATTGATTTCTGTGAGTTAAACTCAAACAAATTTACATATAATTATCCTTTACCTTTCATAGCTAAACAGATTGATAGGTTAGGCAAATATCGTTATTACAGTTGTTTAGATATGGTTTCTGGTTTCCACGAAATTCCTTTGATGGAAGATTCTATTAAAAAGACTGCATTTGCAACACCGGACGAGCAATACGAATATCTTCAGATGCCATTTGGTCTTCACAATACTCCATCTAAACGCACCATAAGTAACTTCTTAGGTGATTATGGAAATAACTTAGCGTTAGTTTATATCGACGATGAGGATGGTCATTTCCGAATCTGTACATGGGTATGATAAATTTAATAATTTGGATAAAAATTTCTTGAAACATTTCTTAATGTACTTGTTTAAGTCTAAAATTAAATATCTTGGTAATATTGTATAAAATGGCACTTTTGTGTCTAGGAATTTTCAGGTCTTAACTGATTCCCCAAAACCTAAAAGTATAGAAAAAAGTTAGTAGATATAATGGCTTAGCTTACTTCAGAAAATTTATTCAAGATTTCTTAAAAATTTCATTATTTTAGAGAAACTTCGATAGAAATGGGTTTAGGAACATTTATTTATTTATTTATTTGATAATGACATGAACTTGGTCTTGTCTTTGTTTTTATTAATATACAATTACCGTCCTTTCGTTCATTAATACGTGAAAATTATGTAGCAATTATTTATATTTTTATAAATAAATTAGGTTCCGAGCTTATCTTTAGAAAAGTTTTACATAGACAAAACAACGTTGATATTATCTAGCTTAGTTGTTAGTTCTGTTATTTCCAACTCAAAAATATCAGTTTTCGAAAGAAACCAGAATTATTTTGATGAATCAAAGTGAAACTCTTTTTGGGGACGAAAAAAAATATCTTTTTGAATATGTGTTTAAAATAATTATTAAAAATATACAAGTCATTAGATAATCAACAAAATATACTTAATCGGTTATTATCATTAAAAAAAATGTTGATTAAGTATTGAATTACTATAATACTTGTCATTTCACTTGTTTTGTCAACTTTTTATTATAGCGTTAGAGATTGCCCTAGCTTCCTAGTATTATTATATTAGGCTGTTGCTTTATTTTTGACTTCATAAAAATATTTTATATATTTTAGGATTTCATTAGGTAGAGTTATAGTTAACTTCATCGTTATCAATTTGTGTTTTGTTTGTTTGTTGTTACACTTACTTTGACTGGCCTCCTTAATAACATCACATGCACTCATCTGGGTATTCATATTTTAACAAAAAGTATTTTTCTATCCTGCGTTTGTTGTTTCTTTTAACATATAGTTAAAGTTAATTTTGCACTGGATTTTTTTTTTTTTTTTTTTTTTTTTTTTTTTTTTTTTTTTTTTTTATGTGAAATGTATGTAACTTTTAATAATTTAATTAGTTTAAATAAGAGCTGAGGCTTTCACGGCCGGAGTTATAATTATTATTAAAATTTTCCGGGCTGATATGCCGTGGTCTAACGGATCTTGTAGGTCCTAACGTTTCGACGGACACTGTGGTCGTCATCTTCAGAGGTTTGTAGTATCTTGGCTGGTGGCGTGTTGCTGACTGTTTTTGTAGGCACGCCTTCTACTACTACCGCCACTACCCCCACCACCGTACAGCTAAGCCATTAGTATAAATACAGCGACAGAAGCCCTACAAAAACACCTCACCCCTTCCCCCACTCCTTCCCCTTCCACAAGCAGCCGTTAAGGTCGCTGGCAACCTCAGCTAGGCCTCCCCTGCAGCGCAGGGGTCTCACCTGGCTGGGTGGACCGCCCTTAACTCGCAGCTCATTCCCCTCAACAACTTAGACTCCACAGGGCGACAATGCCCGAACATAACTACGAGCATACATAAGCATGCTCCGTTGATTGCCACGGTCGGGGGGCTACGCCCTGGTACCGTTTCCCCTCATCCCCAAGGGGTTGAGAGAAGAACACACCGTACGTACAAAAACAGTCAGCAACACGCCACCAGCCAAGATACTACAAACCTCTGAAGATGACGACCACAGTGTCCGTCGAAACGTTAGGACCTACAAGATCCGTTAGACCACGGCATATCAGCCCGGAAAATTTTAATAATAATTAATTAGTTTACTTTTTTCCTCGGATATTTGATTGAGAGTTGTGATTTTGAAATATAAATTCATTATTGCCTCATGGTCACTTGTCAATTCCTTATGCAGAAGTTCTTTTCGTTGTTTCGAATTGTGATTCATCTATGAATCCATATCTGTATTTGTAGCAAGCTTTTGTTTGTATTTTCGTACATTGTTGAATTTAGTACAGAATATGTTGTCGATCTTAAGTACAATTTTTTAACACATTAGGCAACATTCTAACAAAGCTATTTAGTTTGTGTTTCTCCACTCATTTAGATATGAATGATTTATGGTTCTTATAAAACCCCGAAGTAGGGTTTTTCTTAAGAACTATAAATCAGTCATATCTAAGTGATTGATTGGTAATGCTTATATTTAAAATAACAACAATGATGAATCATACTAAGTAACTGTTATAAGTTAAATTCTGATGACTTATTTGCATTTTAATAGTTGTGCTCATTTATAATTAAAACTAGCTGTCCCCGCTCTTATTCATAATAGTTCAAATGTTTAAAAAAAGGGTGTTTTTACCAAATTTCTAGTCTTAAGACCTTATAGTTTCAAAAATATCGAGTTAAATCAACGCAGAGGAGGAAATCTCTTATATATACATAATATATAACTTTATGTCAGCCACGACTACTAACGATCTCATGACATTATGTTTTTAAAATTCATTTTACTTTATCGCTACGTTAGTAAGAAAGATAACAAATACTGAAGTATATTACAATCAAATATGTTTTTCATTTCTATAATATTTTATTTTAATATATTTGTATATTATTTTTATTGATTCAAATGATTTAGCAAAATGATATTTAATTTATTTTGTTATTATATAGAATGTCACATTAAACACTTAAAAGTGTTGACAAAGCATATTTTTTAATAAATGGTTTTATTATTTTTTAATTCTATTCCTGAACAAATTGGTAAATTGAAAGAAATCTTAAATGTTCTCCCGCTCCAAATTTTTACACAGTTGCTTATTAATAATATAATCACCTTTAATTTTTTTAAGTACCACATTTAAATTGTTTCTTTACTAATAATTGTTAGTAGTGGACTAACCCTATTGTTACTAGCTCTAGCTTGTATAAACAAATAAGTTTATATATTGTCTAGAAGCTATTGCTTAAGTAAGAAATTAAAATGTTTAAGTATTTTCTTGACTATGTTGCAATAAACATATTCTAATATGAAACTTAAATGAATAACATTTCATCGCTTTTCATTTATTCAAATCTTTATTGTACAAAAAAAATATATAATTGGCAGACTAAAGCAATCTAAAGCAGTCTCTAAGAGTCAACATATAAAATAAAAGTAAAATAATACGTACCCAAATACTTCCATATCGGTAATGTTTCTCTTGGTTTGTTTTCAGCTGGTTGCAATTTTTCCTCTTCTAAGGAGTTTTCTACAAATATAACAAATTCTTCGTGGAATAAATTATATAAATATTAAGTATATACAAGATCTATCCCTTCTGCCTTAATTAAATTAAATAAAAAGTTAAGAAAAATAGAAGTTACACCCATTCATAAAACTTGATAAAAAAGCATATTGAACATAAAATAATACCTAGGTCTACATCAGCGTTAAGAAGTTTTCTAATGTTTTCTATTTCCGTTATAACTTCTTTGGAATTAGGTTTAGATCCTTTGTAAAACGCTATTGATTTGGCCGCTTCCTAGAAAAAAATGTACGAATATTATAATAATAATAATAATATCACAGGACAAATTACGAACGTTGATCTAACCATTAAGTAAGCAAATTATTTGCTTGTGTTAAGGGTTAGACAACGATACAGATACATAGAAATATACATTATAAATACTGAAAATATGTTTAATAAACGACCAAACCCAGAAATACAGACATCTATGCTCGTTACATAAATACCTGTCCCTGTCGGGAATCATCCCGAGCCCCATTTCGTCGCTATCATTCGGCGTCTGTGTTAAGCACTCGACAAATACTACTATATATCTACACATATACTACTACTACTATATATACATATATTTATATCAATTAATTATAGGTCCACTACTCTACTGATAGGTACTTAGCACATGATAGAGAACTCAAATGATAGTTTATAAAATGTTTGTTTGTTTATTTAATGAAGTGTGTATTGCAGTTTATGAATTTGTTTTGACATTGGAAAAAAAAATATCAATCAACATATCCCTAGATTAAGGGATTTGATGAGTTCTAATAAGTATTTATTATTATTTTATATAAAACTAGGACAGTAGTAGAATAGCTTAAAAATAGCCTGGTTATTAACGGATGGTAGTCTAAATAATATATAGAGGAAAGTTGTATTGTTCCTGATGAAAGTACCTAATGTTGTCTTCTGTAAAACATGCTTAGAATTTATTTAAATGAGACATAAATGTTAATATAAAATTAATAATATTATATTTCGCTTTGATTTTATATACATATAATGCTTACTTCTTCAAAACCATTTTTCATCAAATATAATGGTGAGTCTTTTAACAAACAGAGTAGAATCAAACCAACTACGCTCATAGTAAGTCCGGTATAGTTTGTTGTTTTATAATCCAGAAGACCTCCTAAGAGATATGATATCACCATCCCCACTCCATGGAAAATTGAAGCACAGGAAGACAATGCTCCTCTTATAGATGGCTCGCAATATTCGCTGACGTAGACGGGCACAATAAGAAAAACACTGCCACTTAGCCCGCAGAAAAACATTGCACAAATAAATGCTTCTACTTTGAATACCATAGCTATTAACCCCCAGGCTACCTGAAAATAATAACGTATTTTTTATTTAAATTATTTGTTATATTAGAATATACTCTATACTATACACTTTTTTATGAATATTATTCTTGTTTTTCTTAAAAAAAAATAGACATTCATAAAACAGTGATTCGTCTGGCATATGGTACACGCGCAACTAAATTTTATTCGCATAAAATGGAATAAATGATAAAAATAAAATAAATATGACATAATCTGAAACAAAATCATCAATTTTATTAAAGAAAAAAAACTAGTTGTAGTAGTATAAATATTATTAAAAAACGCAACGTATTGTATGTAACAATAAAGACGAAAAAGTGGTTTATTTTGCGTTGGTTTTTTGGTTGGTATTTTCCGTTGGTCAGTTCGTAATACTTGTTAAGCTTAAATGTGTGATCCCTGGGGATGTATGTTTCTCAGGGAAGAGTGAGCTCCACAAGTGTCATGTGCCTTAGATGTTTAGAATACAGGAATAAGTCCTGTCTGGATGACGAAACATCAACATCCCCAGAGATTTTGTTAAGAGATTAATGTTTTTCATACGTGTCCATCATGAGGGTCCAATCAGAAGTCGCGTCTTAAATAGGATAGGGCTTCGGTTTTGACTTTTTGGAGCAGCTTTCTTTTACAAACCCCACAGATTGTTTGCTGGTTGTTATACCCTTCCGCGTTCTTGAAAGACCAACCGCTTCCCGTACGATTTCTAATACCTAATCATGGCGACGCGAGTATTGACCTCTATCAAGAAGTACCCTATACTCCACTTATAAGTGTTTCACGGTTCTTACTGCCTCCCCATAGATGTTGATCCTTCCTACTGCCTCCACACAGATGATCTTAGTAAATTACTTTGATCTGGGAGAGTTATTTAGAATGCATTTAGATATAAAATTTTAATAATGCATGGAACCAATCATAAAGCAGGGTGCGTCAACGCAAAGCTAGAGGAATACAAAAATCTGCTATGGTCACTCATTCGTTTTGGATTTCTAGCTTCATCGCGTGCAGATGGTAGTTATTGTTTTCGTCTTGTCTAATAAAGGATTTTGTTATATTAATGTCTCGATCTTTCCCACTTGATCCGAGCCCTACTTTATTCGTTTGAATACCTATCATAATTTTTTTATGGAATTGAAGTAGTGACTCGAGCTCTGAGGCAACTTTGTCTTTTGGGAGAGAAGTTACAGTATCATCTTTAGATTTTCCGCTGATATGTCTTTTGGTAACTCTTAGATGTTTGTTGAGCTCCGATGGTTTCTTTAATTTTAAGCCATAACTTCAATGTTTTTATGACGTTTGCACCTAACTTTGACAAAAGGGTTTTATTAATATCATAAACGAGGAAAGGCCAATTTAAACGTGATGTTGAAAAATTATCGTATATCCAAGCTTTTTGTGAGGTCACTTATCGGTTGATGGTCTACTTCTTTAAGATCATAAAAAAAACTATCGATTATTGCATCTAACGTTGGCGTACGGCCTTGGTTATCGATTTTTTATTACCTAAAAATTTCAACGGAGCTACTTCCGTAATCGTCCTTATGCACTGACCGCCTTTAAGACCCGGATCGTAAGAGGTATATTTGGTATTCTGTCTACACAGATACAGACTTTAGCATTTACTTGGTGTTGCTGAATCCGCCCGTCCACGTACAGAAATCCTCCACTACAATTAAGAGTACCTGACATTGTTTTGGAATGCTTGTTAGTATCGCGACATCATTTGTAAAAGCTAGTATAGATTCTGTGTATTTATTGTTAAACTTAAACCCATATTTTATTTATTTGATCTTCATAATTTTTATCTAAATCTTTTTAAACTTTTAAACCATCAATTTCTCAAGCTTTGTAACTAATGCATACAGTTCACTCTTAAAAAAAATGTATATTTTGACTAATCTATGTTAATGTTGTATATTTTTTCATTTTCTATGTTTCTCATTAAAATCCATAGTAATGTTATCAATTTAAAAGTAACTCTGTCTGACTGTAACAGGGTGACAGCTGAATCTTTTAAACCACCTGCCCGCTTTCACGCTTAAATCACTCAACCCTTTTTTGTTGAAACTTAGCACAGACGCAGATAAGACGTTGAAAAAGCAGGTAGGCTACAGCGGGCAAATATCTTATGTCCACAGAAAACAACGTAAATCGGAAGGAAACCACCGCTGCACCACGTCTGCACCACCGCTGCACCGCATCATGAATAGTTTTTCAAACTTTATATTATTTAGCAAGGCATATTGACTCTTATGAAATATAGTAACGTTATCATCAAAATTATTGCACAAAGTGAAAGTTTGCCTTTTAAAGTATGTTGTTTGAATAGTATAATTTGAGAAGTACGGAAGGATAAATATGGACGCAGTTTCGCGGCCCGTGCCCGCGCCTCAACATTGAGCGCAAACTGTAATCCCCCCACTTATAATAAGAATGTCTAAACTTAGACCTATCTATGTTAAGCCTACAAAAAAAGCCATAAACTATTTTTCATAGCAAAAAAAAGAACTCTGTTAGAATAGAACGCCACGGGCCATACACAATAATTTCAAATGGTCAGACACGTGAGACAGTCGTTCCTTTTTTTTGGTTATTTAATTTATAAGAAGTATTTAAATTATACATTTATTTAGCACATTTACGTATTTTTTGTTTAATAATACGTGGTTTTTGTGTATCTTTTGATACTTGACTAATAAGGTCTAAGGTTTTTTTTTATAATCATCAGTTCTTGTAAAGTTACTATTCTTCTTTAATTATTTATTTACAGACTAAAACTAATTAAGAAAGTGTGATTGTGTTTTTGAACTCATATTATGAGTTCACACACATTTTTTTTTTTTTTTTTTTTTTTTTTTTTTTTTTTTTTTTTTTTTTGTTTGTCTATGCTGTTAGCCCTGTTGGCTATTACAGCGTCACCGGGGGAGCGGGTGGGTCAGGAGACCCACCCTTGAAAAGGGGGGGCCAGATGGGCCCCCACGGGGAACGACGTCCCGAGGGCGTCTCAGATTGAGACACGGACCTCGGCTCGGGGCGTCGTTAGTCAGGAGGGAAGCTAAGGAAATTTGGACACTAGCGTCCTCCGACGGCAGAACGCCGGAGCAACGGAGCACTTACTCAGTTGGGACCTCGTCTATACCGGTATAGACGGTGTGTGTCTGTATGTTGTGAGGTGTCACTTATGCCTACGCGTACACGTTATTACCTACTGTGAACGCGTCGTCGGGGTCAACGAGTACCGACTTGGATCTTCTTTTTCTGACTAAAGTAGTCTTACGTGGTCTATACTCTGCGGCGTCAGCCACCAGTGGGTTCGGGTGTCGCTCAGCACGTTCAAAGTACTTTTGGGAAAGCCCCTTGAAGTACTGAGCGATGGTCGGAAGGTTCAAGTCTCTATGGAGATCGATGTTGCGTACGAACCACGGCGCCCCGGTTGCAATCCGTGTAAACCTGTTCTGAATCACCTGAAGGGGTTTCAGATTAGCGTACGCAAAAGCGGGACTTGCATAGGACATGACGGAACGTATGCAAGCTTTGTAAAGTGTCACCTTATTGCGAAGGGACATTTTACTCCGCTTGCCTAACAGCGGATATAAACGACCTAATATGTAGGCCGCTCTGCTACGAACGGTCCTAATATGCGCAGTGAAAACTAACTTTCTATCTAACGTTACTCCTAGGTATTTTGCCTCGTCTTTCCAAGGTATCGGTTTATCAAAGAGTTTGATTCGCGGGAGGATCCTTGGGGGGCCCCGTTCGAAGAGCACCGAAACGCTCTTCTCAGGGTTTACCTCGATCCGCCATTTCCGCAGCCAACTCTCAAGGGAGTCGACTGCGGATTGGAGACGTTGGTATATCTCCCAGTGATCCTTAGAGGACGTGTAAAGCGCGGTATCGTCCGCGTACATGGCAAGGTGCACTTTAGATCGCGGCCTAGGAATATCGCTAGCGTAGATGGAGTAGAGGATGGGCGAGAGAACTGAACCCTGGGGAACACCCGCCCTGATGGGGCGGGGAGTTGACAGAACGCCTTCCACTCTGTAGCGAAAGGAGCGATTCGACAGGTAGTCCCGTATGATGAGTACGAGTCTGTCCGACACCTTGAACTGGTATAGCTTGTACACCAGTCCATTGTGCCAGACCCTGTCGAACGCCTTAGCTACATCGAGGAAGAGCGCTCCTGTCCTATGCTTCTTGGCCCTCACAGTGGCCCCTATCAGTATGTGCTCCGTGAGGCGTTGCACCTGATGGGAACATGAATGGTTGGCTCTAAAGCCGAACTGCTCATTTGGGATGATTTTGAGTCTCTCGACTTCCGATCTAAGTCTACAGAGGATGATTCTCTCATATACTTTCCCTAAGGAACTAAGAAGACTAATGGGACGGTAACTACTAGGCAGATGCCGGGGTTTGCCCGGCTTATGGAACCCTATCACTATGGCCTCTTTCCACTGGGCCGGAAACGAGCAACCGGCCAGTAAAGCGTTAAAAATGGTAACCAATAGGTAAATTAAAGGAGGCGGAAGAAGCTTTATCACATTGTTAGTGATCCTATCGGGACCTGGCGATTTCTTGGCGTGAAGCGCCCTAACTATGGACGTCACCTCGTCTAGGTTCGTTTCCTTGATTGGCGGACCGACCGGTGGCTGAGAACACATTATATTGACCGATTTGTCGACTATTTCGACATGATCGCGATCAACCGATTGAGCAGACAGACGGCACTGGCTCTCTAGACTGTCGGCTAAGCACTCAGCTTTGTCAGGGTCGTCAAACGCGATGGCGGAGTTAGGTCCAACCAAGGGAGGCATATCTGAGACAGTGTCCGCCTTCAACGCTCTCTGCAACCGCCAGAATGCCTGGTGTGTTGGAGAGAGCGTCGCAAGCGTCCTATCCCAGCCGCTATCTCTGAAGTCGTCGAGAGCTTGTCTCGACTCCCTCTGGAGACGGCGCAGCCTCCGTCGGTTGTCATCTGTCGGGTATCGGTCATGGGCTCTAATCGCGGCGTTTTTACGGGTGATTAGAAGTCTAATGTCCGGAGTGAGTGCTCGGTAACCCTCGAAGTTCACTCGGACCTCCCTCGAGGACTTTCCTATGCTATCTACCAAATGTTCTGTGAAGTTAGTCGCGGCTGAGACAGCGTCCTCGACCGATGTAAGCTGGTCAGGAATTTTGTCGAGGTGCGCTGATACGGGGGAATGGAGTTGCTCTCGAAGCTTCGTCCAGTTTATAATTGTTTTTGTCGCGGGTTCCCTAAGGGGAGGAAGTCCTAGCTGAAATAGGACCGGTCGATGGTCAGAGTCTAGCTCGGATAGCGTCTCGATAGAACGTAACTGGAGTGTCACGCCCTTCAAGAGTACTATGTCGAGCACGTCGGGTCTGTCATGTCGGAAGTCTGTGTCGCAGTATCGCGTGGGACTCAAAGGCGCGGTGATCTCGAAGTCGAGACCAGCCTTGTAGCTTAGCCTATCAAGGAGATTTCCCCTACTGTTTGCGACAGTAGAGTTCCAGCGGGGATGTTTGCAATTTAGGTCGCCGGCCAGAATGGTTGCGTTACCTAATTGGAGTAAGGACTTAAGGTCCCTCTCAACTAAGGCTTTATTGGGAGAAAGATAGACGGATGCTAGTATGATCGACTGATGGCCGGTCATACCCACCTGACATAATGACGCTTCTACGTTAACTAGTTGGGGCAGATCGAGCGGAGTGCAATGAAGAGACCTTTTGTAGTAGATGATGGTTCCCCCCTTCGCGGTTGCCCTATCGTTCCTAACGAGACGGTAATTCGCGATGCGCGGATCACGATTACACGGCTTTAGAAAGGTCTCTTGTACTAACAGGACGTCTATCTGGTACGTGACCACGAAATCGCGTACTAGATCTATCTGCTTAAGTAGCCCGTTCGCGTTGAATGTAGCGACAGTCAGAGAGCGAGGTTTTACCCTTCCACGCGATGTCATCATGTTGACATCGTGTGTTCGTATATCGATTTGATTAGAACGGCGTGCTTGAGGAGCACTTCCATCCTCGCGGGAGGGTTCCGCGCGGAATCCCTCATTTCATTTGAAAAGACTAGGAGCTCTTCGATGTCTATTACACCGAAGAGGCTCGTGACGCACGCGAGCGAACTCGCAACTCCGTCGGTGGAGTTACGAACCGGCGGCGACGGTATCGACTGGGGGACGGGCTGTGGGATAATCCTCGGAGGCTTCACCCAAGCGTTCGCGGGTGCCTGAGGGGCCTGGTATGCCTGAGGGGCCGCGGGCCTCCTAGGGGCTAGAGGAGCCCATGGAGGCTGTGCGAACCGAGGAGGATGCCTTGCCGGCTGTGTCCTGCGCGGCGCTTTGGGGCACCCGCGATAATTCGCGGGATGGCCCTTCTGTCCGCACAGGACGCAGCTGGGAGGATCCTCAGGGACCGGTCCCTAGTTCACACACAAAAGATAAAAAACACTATCACAATTACTATGCAAATACTTGATGTAAAATACAAAACTTCTTTCCAAAGAAATAATCTAATCCGGATGAGATCGCGGTTAAAAGCTAGTGTTTAATATAAATAAGTAAATTATTACTCAAAATTAAATGTTTGACATCAAAATGCTTAATAAATATAAGTAACTTACTACTTGTGGAAAATAGAAAAATATTATTGCACGCCTTCTTCCTAATTTATCCAATAGGTAACCGCAAAATGGCGTTAATAAAAGGGTACTTGCAGAAGATACACTTCCCATCAAAGATATCTCAGTTTCAGTCATTATTCGATTTAGTGTTGTATTTTCTGAACTGAAGAGTTTTACAGTTGATGATGGCAGAGTGTACAAGAGGCCCAGAGTTGTGCACACGTAACTTACTGTAAGGTAAAATAAATAAATTAAAACATACAATTAAAATTTATATTTTAAGGTATACTTAAAAATTTACCATAGAACATATTTATACAGGTTTTGTATTTTTATCTATGTGTCTATCTATGCTCACGTGAATATTATTTGACTAATTTTGACTAAGTTTGATATGGTTTGATTTAACAAAAACCTACCTATAATAATTACCTAGTTGTAATTTATAACTATAAACTATAACTTTTGATTCTATAAATTCGTTAATTTTTACGAGAAAAAACAAAAATTGATTGAAACTTAACACTATAAAACTACTTCAAGGATTTTTATTACTTTATAATAATAGTTTATTACTTACGACGACGTCAACATATGGCACGATAATAATAATAATAATATAATAATAAGTTTAAAGAATACATCAAAAGAATAAGAAAAATGCTAAACTCACGTAAATTAATAAAAGGGTAAGCAATTCCTGTTCTACTATATTCATTTGATATCATAAATTAAAAATAAACTACACCTTGATAGAAATACCGATAAAGGAATTAAAGGAGCAATAATTACACAACAGAACGAAAAACGGCTTGGTCAACAACTTCATGGACATTTTGAAAAATCAATTTTAGATCGGGCTAATATAGATACATTACAATCTTTAGTAAATCAGTAAAGTGGATAAATAATCAGCAAGTGTCTCCACAACAGTGTCATCTATCTTTGCGATACAGAATCAGGCAGTAATGACGCGACAATATCAGCGTGATATTCTTAATGACCCGGTAGATGGCAAGTGTCGTCTCTGCGCTACTAAAGACGAGACAGCCCAGAACATAATATCCAGCTACGAAAACTGAAGGACACTTATTATGTCAAGCGATGTATTAATCTCGTCCAGTACATCTACTGCTGTCTCCCCCGTAAGCCTAAGATGCTTGCAAAATAGTTTGTGATGTGGCAATCTGATATTACCGTGGCTCATAATATACCGGATATCATATACGTAGATAAAGCAGAAAATAAAACTTACCTAATTGACATCACTATACCTACAGACTACAATTTAGGAGCAAATAGAGAAATGAAGTAAATATCACCTACTCAGAAAAGAAATAATAAGACTTTCGAAAACTAACACATCCAAAATACCAATAGTCATCGGAACCACGGGGATATTAGCGAAGGGCCTTCAGCGATACTGCGACCAATTAAACGCACAAATAGATTTACAAAAACAGACCGCAATACACACAACCACAATAATAGCAAAAGTTTTGTTAAACACTACCTTCCTAGAAAAGTAGTTAGAAAGCTAAATCTCCTTTTCCTTGATTGTCTGAAGGTGGAAGGTGGTCAGCAATAATTACCAGCCAATAGGATGTGAAGACACCAGCCAACCCAGAAAATAATAATAATAATAAATTTTATTGATAATGCCCTACAAATATATATAATTTATACGGGAATATTCAAAAGCAGATTTCGATTGAAACTACAATTACAATTACAGTTCAACAATCTACTAGGTGGATCTTATTTGTATTAGGTGTGAAATTAACTTATTATCTGAGTATTCATAAAGGATAGCTATTGAAAAAAAATTTTTTTACTGAAAAACTCAAAAATAAAACGAAGTATTTAATTGTTTTCATTTTTAATTGACGATATATGGCTTATTATCTGAGTTTTAATTGGAATTTGTGATGTGAGTAAGTCAAGTAATTGAGAGCATATAATCCTCCTCAAATCAGTAAAGTAATGTAATAAATACAGTTTTGTTCAAAACAAAGACGATTCTTTCCTTTCTAAGAACAATAATAAGAGATATTTTATTAATAAGAATACAGCTTTGTTTAAAAAATAATAAAAATATGTCAAATATTTTACAGGATAAGCCAGTTATTCTCAACCTCTGTCTATCTGTCTGCAACTTGTGTAGGAATCTACTTCATCGTCACCGGTATGAGTGTTGTAAAACGAATAAGAAAGTAAAAGGATTGAAAATCTGTGGAAAAATATTTAGGGCTAGTTTTTTCTCATCAACGGGTTATGCAGTATCGACTTATTTAAGAAACCTAATTAGTATTTACACAGATCGGTTAACTACCCAATGCACAACAACAAATTTAGACACAACGGTTAAAAACCCACGCCTGCGTAGTTCGCGATCAAGATGACGTTCTTCCTAAACACCAGACCAATTAAACTTTTGGGCTATCTGCCTGACTGTTACAGTCCTGATTTAATTTACTCCTTTTTGATTCTTCGTGGTCCCTAAATTAAAAACCGGCTCAGTTGGTTTATCTTAGGGCAAACTTAGTGCCAAAAAAAGAATCTGTAAAAATTTCAAATGGCCGCCTAGAATTTGTATTCAGTTTATATTAATCTATGTGTATGAAATATTAATCTATGTATATGAAATATTTGCATTTTAATGACAAACTTCAGGCAGTATCCGCATGGAGCAATGCCAATCTTGTCAAATTCAACGCCACCAAAACGCAGACGTGTCTGTTCACCGCCAAAAGAAGCCCTTTTACCTTGGCTCCTACTTTCGAGAATGTATCCTTGGAATACAGTGACCGGCTTCAGTTGTTAGGTTTAGAGATTTCCTCGAACCTCAACTTTGGTCGGTTCATTGAGTCCAGAGCAAGAGCAGCAGCAGCAAAGCTTGCCGTTCTTGCGAAGGTTCGGCAGTACTTTACACCGGGACAGCTTCTTGTTCTATACAAAGCACAGATCCGGTCGTGTGTAGAGTACTGTGGCCACATATTTGCTGGTGCCGCAAAGTCTCATCTTGCGGTTCTGGACTCAATTGAGAGGCGAGCAAAGAGGCTTATAGGCGTTCCCGAATTGGTCGAAGCCGACCTCCAAAGCCTTGAACACAGGCGTAGAATTTCTAGTCTCTCAGTATTCTATAGGATACATTTTGGTGATTGTGCGCAGGAATTACACGATTTGATTCCCTCGTTCTCGTTCCATCACCGGATGTGCCGACGCACGGCAGGTAATCATCCCTATGTTGTGGATACTCCAACTGTCCGAACGAAGCGCTTTGCTTCGTCTTTTTTACTGCGTACAGCAAAGGATTTGAACAGCTTGCCTGCGTCGGTATTTCGGACCGAATACAATGTGGATACATTCAAGAGAAGAGTGAATAGGTTGCTAGGGTAATGCGCCTTACCACCTAAGACTACATTCCACTTACCATCAGGTGGAATGTAGTCAAGCATTACCCTAGATTATATAAAAAAAATAATATAAATAAACACAAGAAAATGTTTGCCATAACTTTTCTCATTTCACCACATATTCTGGTATTTTTCAAAATAGACTTACCTAACTGTAAAAGATAAGATCACTTTGTTGTATTTGTTTTACAATCTATATAAAGTATAGGTAATATTTTATGTAAAATAAAATAAATAGACTCAAAAGGCGTCGAAATTAAACATGTTAAATTAAAATGTGAAAATAATAAGCTAAAACATTTTAAATATGTAAAAGGTTTGATAAATCTGAAGATCGTCTACACACATTAAGAGATTTGAGAGAAAATGGTTATAATTAATGCAGTACGCTATCATTAACCTTAAGTACGTAAGACGTGTTTAGAGTATAATAACGTGTTTAGAGTATAATAAACTGATGACCAAATAAACAGAGATAGATAGACAAACAAAGTTTTAATAACTATTGATTTGAGTTCTATGTCATGTAGCACGTAGCAATTAGCTAATTCAAATAATTAATAATTAAAATACAGATTTTACAATGTTGTAGTTTAATTATCTATATGTATTATTTAATGTAGAACATTCAATTATAATACAGAAATATATCTTTCTATTAACGACATTTAAATGAAGCAAGTGATAAAATAATAATAAATTCGTTTAAAAAATAAATATTTTTATATGTTCTGCAAAATATTTTTTATTGCAAACGCGATCCTTTTTTGTGTCCTAATAAAAAAATTATTACGCTAGCTGTGGGGTGATACACTAAATTGTTTAAGTTCATCAACACCGATAGACTATTTTGCAAAATTACTTAGTCTTTAAATTAACACTTTCAATCTTAAAACTTTTTTCTATATTTTATTTATTATTTTTTTATTTATAAAATCTTTATTGCACAAAGAAGTTTATACAATTAGCGGACTTAGTGCTATAGAACTCTTTACCAGTCAAACGATTAAATTAACAGAAAAACACAAATAAGGGGTACAATAGAGAATAAAAAAGATGTATATTAAAAAGCGATAACATTAAACACGATCTAAAATTATAACAAAAGAAAACAAAATACATTTATAAATATTTTATGTTCCACACTGATAAAATACATCAAAAACACATAAATACGTAACCATAAATATATATAAACTATTAGATATATATAATTCCGTTTCCGGCATCAGAACTGTCAACACTACGGTGACAAGCTCCAGGAAAACAAAGCGAAATAAAAGACTTATAGTGATCTCAGTATAGAACCACTGGTGAAAGTAATTAGCGAAAGTGTTGTCAAGTGCTCCCAAATAATCAAAATTGTGCAACTGACGAAGATCTCCGTGAAATTAGGTGCACAATACCATCACTGATTTGAGGTTAGAATAAGCATAAATTTGATATTTGACAACAACGCCAAATTGACAGCGAGACACACGTCACGTCTGACACTATAATCAGTGTTGCCAACTGTGGAAATAATTACTACCATTTTCTAACATTACGTTCCAATACACGTAAATACATCTTCATAAGAACATCATGGAAGGTCAATTTCAACTACTATTTGACAAAATGAAGATCGAGATGCAAAACCAAACTGCTGAATTAAAGGATTCTATCACAAAAAGCATTATGGACAAGATGGACGAAAAGTTAATACCTATAGTGGAAGAAAATAAAAACCTAAAAATCAAATTAGAGAAATTAGAAAAAGAATTAGAATACCTAAAGGGACGGGAGAAGAGCAACAATATAATAGTATTTGGACTTGAAGAAAAAGAAAAAACCTCCTTTGAGCTACTACAAAAAATAAAAAGAAATCTGAAACAAGATCTAAACATTGAAGTAGATGACTACGAAGTTAACAAAATCTACCGTTTAGGAAATAAAAACAAGGAAAGTAAGAAACCTAGGCCGGTACTTTGTTCGTTTATAAACAACTGGAAAAAGACCGAAATTATTAAAAATAAAAAGAACCTGAAGGAAATCTATATCGCCGAAGATTACTCAAAAGAAGTGTTAGAAAAGAGGAAAAAATTACAAGCAGAGTTGGTCAAGGAGAGAGAAAAAGGGAATATAGCATACTTGAAGTATGATAAACTAATAGTCAAAGAAAGTAGTAACACCCAAGGGAAGAGAAAACGAGAAGTATCTACGTCACCCTCTATACCACCCTCATCCCACATCAACCAGCCGAAAAAACAGCAGGCTTTACCTCCATCCAAGCCAAATGTAACAAATGCTTTTAATCTGATGCGGCCCAGAGCGAGCTCCGTTTCTAATACCTCTGAGGCCATAAATATAAATAATGCCAAACAACAATAGCAACTAAATATCGGCAAACGGAAACCGAAACCAACCGAAGAAACCCATAACAAAGAAACTTGTAAACATCACCATCCCCCAAGCCGACTGGTCCTCGTGGGGGAAAACGACCACAACCCTCCAACAAGAGGTGATAACCAAAACCATAACAAAAATGATAAACAACAAAAATCTAAAATATATATAGCGGCTCTTAATGTACTTACTCTCAAAAACGAAGAAAATCTTACAGAACTAATCCAGGCGTTAAAAAACATCAAATGGGATATCGTGGGCTTGAGTGAAGTGAGAAGAATGGGTGAAAATATCACGTCATACCCAGACTACGTACTCTATTATAAAGGAGAGACCCCAGGTCATTACGGGGTGGGATTTATTGTCAAGAAGCATATCGCAAAGTATGTAGAAGGGTTTGTAGGAGTCTCAGACCGTATCGCGATAATGCATTTAAAACTACCCGGATATAAGCACTCTTGGTCTATTATTCAAATATACTCACCTACAGAACAGGCAAATTTAGAAACAATAAATACATTTTACCTGGACTTAAATAAGGCGATCGAAGAACACGGCCATAAAAATCTTATAGTAATGGGCGACTGCAATGGGCAGATCGGGGATAGACGACCAGGAGAAAATAAAACACTAGGACCATTCACTTACAACAACAAAACCAGAAGTAGAAATGGAGAACTCATCATGAACTTTGCACAAGGAAATAATCTTGCCGTCCTAAATACTATGTTTATGAGAAAGAAGAAAAACATGTGGACATGGATCTCACCGGATTGCAAAACGAAAAACCAAATCGATTTCATCCTGACTAACAGAAACAGACATTTCACTAACTTCACCGAAATCAATAAATTAAATTTTAACACTAACCATAAACTTATCCGAGCGGAACTTGTAGCAAAAGCGATGAAAAAACCTAGACCAAAACAAGACCCAGGATCTGTAAAACTCGGGAAATATCAGTTAGAACAAATAACAAGCGCTCTGGAAGAAAAACTCACTAACTCCGGAGAAATCATACAGGAAGGAACACAAGCAAAATACGACCGGCTAGAAAATACCATCAAAGACATAACGCAGATACAACTCACTGCAAATAACAAAACGGAACCGAAAAAGTGGCTAACAACAAAAACCATAAAACTTATAGAAGAAAGGAACCACTTAATAAGAGCTAGAGACATACAAGACAGAAGGAAACACCTAACAAAACTCAGTAAACAAATTAGGAATAGCATAACGAAGGATAGAAAGCAAAATAGAATGGAAACAATAGAGAAATACATAAGTAGTACAGGCGGAGTCAAAAAAGCTTACAAGGAACTGAGGAATTCAGCAGACTGGATCGTCAAAATGAAAAGTCACAGCGGGAAATGGAAACATAGCAGAACAGACATATTAGAATCAGCTGTATCCTACTACAGTGAACTATACAAAAACGACACCAAAGACAAGGAAATCGTTTTGACAGAACCTTCAGACATTCCTAGCATTCTTCAAGCTGAAGTTGAGAGAGCTATAGACACCCAAAAGATAGACAAAGCACCAGGTCCCGACGGAATAACCAATGAAGTTCTCAAGCATAGCAAGGAAGTCTTGATACCGGCCCTTACAGATATGTTTAACGATATAGTTGACACCGAAACAATACCGCAGCAATGGACAGAGTCTAATATTATATTGATATACAAGAAAGGAGATAAACACGAACTCGGAAATTACCGGCCGATAAGTCTTACGTCAAACATATACAAAACATTCGCTAAGATCATCCTAAAACGCATTGAAAGAACATTAGACGAACACCAACCTATCGAGCAGGCGGGATTTCGTAAAGATTACTCAGTCATAGACCACATCCATGTTGTACGTCAAGTGTTGGAGAAATACAATGAATACCAGCTTACATACTACGTCGCATTCATCGACTACAGCAAAGCATTTGATTCTCTACTACATAACAACATTTGGGAAGCTTTAATGGATCAGGGGATCGTATGAGGAGTAATGAGGAACGTATATAGACACAGTACAGCTAGAATTCAACTAGAAAAGAAAAGCGACCCATTCAAAATAGAAAAAGGTGTTAGACAGGGAGACCCCCTATCTCCAAAGCTGTTCTCAGCGGTATTGGAGGCAATCTTCAGGCGACTCAGTTGGGATAATCTCGGGATCAACGTAGACGGCACATCGCTGACGAACCTAAGATTTGCGGATGATGTAGTGCTTTTCGCCAAAACACCAGAAGATATCAGCAAAATGATAGAAGACCTAGCGAAAGAAAGCGAGAAAGTAGGTCTAAAAATGAATCCAGAAAAGACCAGAGTGATGACAAACGGAACCAAATGTACGATACAATTAAAAAACACAGAAATCAGTTACACAGACGAATACGTATACCTGGGACAGCTAATTACTCAAAAAGAACCTATGATCAAGGAAGCTGAGAGGAGAATCACGAATGGCTGGAAAAGATACTGGAGCCTGAAGGAGGCTATGAAAAATAAACAACTTCACATAAACCTAAAAAGTAAATTGTTTAACACCTGCGTACTACCAGTCCTTATGTATGGCTGCCAATCATGGGCACTAACCCAGAAAATGACAAGCAAACTCGCAACATGCCAATATGCTATGGAAAGAAGCATGTTGAGTGTTAAAAAATCAGACAAACTGAGAAACTGCTTCATTAGGAACAAAACAAAAACCATAGACTTAACGTTGAAAATAAAAAGGCTCAAATGGAGATGGGCAGGACATATGATAAGAGGCCACGATAAATGGAGTAAGAAAATAACAGGATGGTATCCTAGAGAAGGTAAGAGGAAAAGAGGCAGACCACAGAAAAGGTGGGATGATGATATTAGGGAAGTAGCAGGAGTAACGTGGAACAGAGTCGCGCAGGAAAGAAAAGAATGGAAAAGGTTGGAGGAGGCCTTTGCCGATTGGCAAACAAATCTACAAAAAGTGAATAAACGGCAAATATTAGAATATTAGATTAACCCGGCGTGAATGAGGTGGGGTATCTCATACCCGTGAAGTTTTAAAACGCAAATTGTTTAATGTTATTGTTGCTATGAAAGTCCCGCCGTTGCAGTAGCTGGAGGTAAGGGTGTGTTGGGTGAGGTTCGGCATCCAGTTTAGTTATTCACCAATTGTGAATAGAGATATACGATTGCAAACTTCGCCAGGGTATGACATACCCCACCTCGTAGTTGGTGTCACATATTTGGAGTGACAGTAAGTTTATAATTTATTCTTATTTTTAGTATTTTGTGATTTATTTTAATATTTATCAAGATGTATTATGAAAAAAATGAAGAAGGTTGACAATCTAGCTGCAATAAGGAATATTTTGGATAATTTAGTCGACAGTATTAGTGACCATTATGTGCCTTCCGAGAACTTTACTATTGATGAAATGTAACTATCGTTTCATTTATAAATTCCTAACGAAACTGACCATAGGTGGACTCAAATTTCAAGCTCAATATGCGAAAAAGTTTTACATTCTCAAACTGGAGCTATACGCAGAGAAATAACCACCTGAGTTATATGGTATGCTCAATATGGCTACTATAAACTATCATAATCTACAGGGAAAATCACTTAAGAGGCCAAAAACGCATTATGCACCGTGATTATATTCGTAATTTAGGTCTGAAGTCTGAACCTAATAAAAGATAGTTTTTGCAAAATTCAAACTAAGTTTGTCTGCCAGGGGAAACACGAAAGAGAATTGCCGATCATCTGTGGAGACCTTTACCAGAAGTTCCCAAAAAAATGGTTAGCAAATATGTTAGATATGGTATAGTTGTCCTCAATAAAGAAATAAAATGATAAAACATTGCTGTTCTAAATGTATAAAGCCAATATGTATGGAACACGCGAATTTTGTGTGCGGACATTGTGCTGATTTTTAGGTGTAACTTTAGCGATATGTTACATGATCTCATAAGATTTTTCAGTTCTTCTTTAAGTTGGAATAGTTAGAAAATAGTCTTATTATGTTGATTTAACAAAGAAGTTAGAATTTTGCTAGATTTTTATGCAAACAGTTAATTAACCACCGAAACTTGTGTTTTTTTCATAGAATATTTATTAACATAGTTATTTTAATAATTATTAAAACTGGTTGTACTTAAACCTCTTTTCTTTTTTGTAATCTTGTTTGTATAAAATTGCGTTTTGATTGTTATATTATATGTAATGCAAATTAAACGTTTGTATAAAAAAAAATAAGATTAAAGTTTTGGGTATCTCATACCCACCTCATAGTCGGTGTAACAATTACTCACCTCATTCACGCCGGGTTAAATAAGTGTATTTTGTAATGAAATTGTAGATCTGAATAAAAGGCTATTATTATATTATTATTATTATTATTATTATTAGATATATACAGAGAGAAATGGTATGATGATCACTTGAATATGAGATAATAAATTAATTATAAATATAATACAAATATCACTACTCAAGGTTAAAAAATAAAAATAGATTATTATATTAATTTCTCGTGAAGATAGATAGGCTGTAACTATCATTACACTGAAAATCACTGAGTATATTTTTCTTGAAAACGAAGTTAGAGAGCTGCCTTTGGACAATTGCCTCAAGAACTTTGGATAGGTATGGTAGTATGGAAATAGGACAAAATTCATTACATATAGTGGGATTGAGAACTTTTGGTAAAAGAAGTATATGGGCTTTTCGCCAGATTTTTGGAAATAAACCGGACTATAAAGAAAGGTTAATGATCCTAATAAAGTAGGAAGAATTACACCCAGCAATGTCACAATCATAAATTGGCTAATATCGTTATCACCACGTTCGATTAATTTCATCATCAAAGACTAAGACAAAAGTAAACGGGGCAGTATAAGAGGTTTGCATTGAAGATATAAATGAAATAGTTTGAGATTTTACATTACTGTTAAAAATTGAAATGTTAGAAAAATGTTGATTTAGTTCATTAGGACAAATAGAAGAAGGATTAGGGACTCTGGTTGAATGAGAAACACCTAACCTTCCAAGAAACTGCCATTCAAATCTTCATTTCAAATGATCAATCATTCAATTCTAATGTAATATCATGCCATTAATGTCAGTCATATTAAAAATGCCACCCCGATCGAGAAATGAAGCATATAATATGTTATACATAAATATGTTAAAATAAAAATTAAATAGCAATAATAGTAAAAATATTTATCAAAATCTATATAATAAAACCTACACAACCTGCCATAGAATAAAAAACGATTAACATAACATGATAAAACCAATATAGATATATATATATATATATATATATATATATATATATATATATATATATATATATAATAAAAATAAACCTAAGCTTTTAAAACAGAACATCAATTATCAAAAGCATTATTAACATCACATCGAGGTTTTGCTACAATAATGTAAAATCAATCAAAACAGTTATTAAAAAAGGAAATTCAAACCTTATAAAACAATTAAGTAATAAGATGTTAAAAAAAGTATTAAGCTAAAGATTGCTTCGGAGACAAAAGCGGTTCTTAGCAACAAGAATAGAGTCGGTTCCTATAGTCTATAGAAAGGTGAGACAGATCTGTCAAATGTCACTTTTGACATGTATTATGTAATGATACGAAATAATACTCAATTATTTAATAAGAAAATGGAACAAATGTTTAAAGTTACATTAGTAAGAAATATTATAAAACAAGAAAATTTATAAAAGTCACGATAAAACTCTTGATAAAAAAAACAAAGTATTTTATATTTTTAAGTAGTTTTTTCAAGACAAAAAGGTTTGTTTTTAGTTAACATCCACCCTTAATATATATACCTACCACTTTTAACATACAATTTCCAATAAACCGTTTTTTTTTATTGTAGTGATTATTTATTTTACCAAAAAGTATTTTTTGGCAATTCAACGAGTACGAGCCTGGCTCAAACTTATCATCGAAATATTTATCATTTTATAACGTGATTGATTTATGATTATTAACAGAGAATTTGTTTAGTGTGACTAATCATATCTGAGTATACGTCACGCATAGGGCATAAAATCACGTACTAAAATTGTAATTCTTAATCTTTGTAATAATGTGCATCAAGTTTAGCCGACAACTTGTTGCCCGATAATATGGTTTCTAGAAATTTTATGTTTTTTTTTAAACAGAGCATAGGTATTATATTATCTGCCTTATAACCACTAGTAATAAATGCGAAATTAGTAGCATTATATTGAAGACCAAGGGGACATAATTTAACAGAACATGCTCACACAAAGAAAAAAACAGGAATACTGTAAAACAAGAAAAAAAAAATTGCTAATATCGTCATATGAAATTGCTGTAAGAAGAAGAAAAATCAAATGCATATAATTTTTATTAAACTTACATGTAGCGGTTGCAAAAAGTTGATGCAGAATGGCCATTTTTATATTTGAATATAACTAACACACCAAGTTGTGCGCCGGCTTACGTCGTGATTTAAACTGTAGCGAGATGACTATATATGTTTGCAAAACGAATCGTTCGCATTGCAATGATTTTGTGTGTACTAGAGCAAAATATAAAAGTTAGAGAAAATAGGTTTATACTTCAATACTTCTTTTTTTAATTTCCCGAGTACACATTTAATTAAAACAATGTTTAACGAATCTAGCTCGTGTATGATTTACTAAACTATATCAAATATACTACATAGATATACATATCATCTTTCCATGAACAGGATGGTAGTAAAGCATTCGAAACGTCGAGTCGGGTTTAATTTAAGGCATATAATGTAAAATATAAATCGAATTACACCAATTTAATACAAATCTTAGTCTTTGATTTATAGTCTGTTGTTATGTCTGTGCTTTCGTTTTCAATATAGTGAATAAATTGTATATATTTGTATATATACTCCTTAAATACAAAAACACCATAAGTCATAATAAGCAAATTTTACAGGAACGGTAATTAAATAGCCTATTTTTCAATAAAGCAATCTTAACCATATCTATAGTAGACTGTCGGAAAAGTGCAATAAATTAATTTAAATAAACGACCATATCCTGGGAAATTTGAGTTTTTTATTTTTAAAAAAATATAAAAATGGCACATACTAATGTACTTACTACGTAATAAACTCACTAAGGGAAAATAAACATGTAGTTAAATCTTATCATAAGAACATTAATTAAGTCTTAAACTAATATTGCCTAAAAAACTTTTAAACTATAAAGCAAAAGATTCATAAAACTCTTGCATAGAATTAACAAAACAAACATCAAAATTATTGTAAAAAATAAGTACACTACTTATATCAAATCAGACTTTTTAAATAGATTTTATTATGTAAATAAATACTTACTATTTTGTATTGTTTTTCCATACCTAAAACGAAACCAGATTAATTTCTACGATACAGGCCTTAAACGCTGGTTTGTAATGTGCCAGGTAGGTACGCCCTACATAAACACGATAAACATTGAGCGTCTTCTCTAAAAAGTTGTATTAGCTTACTTATCTGAGGTGTGTGAATTAAGCTGTCTTAACACTTCTAAGTGGTTTATCAATTATACGAAATTAGTTATCTATAATGACTCGTATCCAAATAATGTCTCGCAGATCATCATGATCTGCTACTATTTAAATAAAATAAAAAGCTAAGTTAATCAACTTGGTCCAGAACATTAGGTTTAAGAAATAGAGGTACTTTTTACATATACCCATATACACTTACTAATAGATATGAGAAAATAAAAAAAACAATACAAATAATACATATAATACATACGTTCACTATGTAACAACAAACATGATCACAGCAATGATATTAAAGGTCAATCTAATGCTCATCTTCAAAAAAAAGTATCAAATATAAAAATTATAAAGAAGCATAATTTATTTATATGTAAAGTAATATTATGTAATAGTATATTTATGCATATGCATACATTTTGCAACTTAAAAATATTTGTTTGTTTTATCTCTGTTACAGGAACGTACTGGTTAAATCATTTTGAACATTGCACAAAAGTGAATAAATAAATCAAACCAAAAGTAGTAACACTAGCAGGGATTATGAGAACGATTACTGGAGAACTTATAGCTAAGGAATGCACAATAAAAATAATTATTTAAGATAAATGTATTCAATAAATAATATATATTAATATACAATACTCACTGATTATTTAAGTTTATAAAAACAATAACAATATTTAAATAAATGATTAAAAATGATACTTTTGAACACTAATAATAAGTGTAAATAAAAAGATAAATATTTAAATGTATATTTAAGTGTTTGTAATGTTTCAGGGCACGTAAAGGGGGAGGAAGGTTGTTCCAGTAGCTGGAGGCAGCATATTTAAAGCTACCCCGGAATGCAGCAGTTTTGTGCAAGGGAATACACAGCATGTTATATGAAGCTCTTGTTTTGTGGATAGGATTATAATCACTCAACCATTTTAGCTTATTGTATAAATATGTTGGGATAATAACCCTAAAAAGCAGGCATGCCAGGTCTAATTGTCGTCTATAGTCCATTTTTAATATATTTGCAGCATTAAGGAAAGGATTAATGTGCGTTCGTGGCGGAATGTTGAAGCAAAACCTAGTACAGGCATTTTGAACACGCTAGATAAGATTTTTACTACACGCAAGTAGTCTCGGCCCTATCACGGCGTTAGCATAATTTAGCTTTTTTGACGTGACAACTTCTTAAATTAGGTTAAGCTGGGAGTCACTTATGAAAAAGTGTAACGCCCGGTAACGTTACGATGAGTCACCGAACGAGAGAGAGGCCCGCCGAATGCCTTGCGTCTCTCTCCCACTCAAACATGATCGGTCCGCCGAGCAATGTTTTGATTTTCAAATTGATTCTTTAAAATTACAAATATTAAGAAAAAGTGGCAGATATAAGAAATCTTGATTTAAAATGTGTTGAGCAAGAATTTAAACATCTAATTTAATTAAATGTTTTAATTTTCAACTTCATTATTTACAATTACAAATTTTAATTAATTTCAAATTTATTTAGCAAAAATTTGAACCTTCGATCTGAATAAGTGTTTTGATTTTCAAATTAATTCTTTAAAATTAAAAATATTAAAATATATAAAATCAGAAGTGTCGTCACATAACATTATCTGTACTTATTATTATTTAATATGTAGGCCAGTACATGTGACCATACTTGGTAGACACAATTGGAAATAGTATTTTTTTATAACTGAAAAAAATAAATATATAAAATACTGGTAGCAAACAATAACTTCAATGATCGATATCTCCGCAACTAATTGATGTATCGAAAAAGTCTGTAAATAAATTTTGTAAAAAATAATAACATCAATAATATAATATAAAATAAATAATATATAAAATGATTTTACGTGACAACGTCTTCATCGTCCTATCCTCAACAAAATCACTCAAATTATTAAAATATTGTGCAATTTAATAATATTCATATCAATAAATATTCTACCCAGAAAAAGACGTGGTCACGTAAATCTTCGCCCGTAAAACCGACTTTACAGGCAACCATATTTTTTTTTTTTTTTTTTTTTTTCGCGGGGAAAATGCTTTACGCACCGTAACCCTCGCGGGGGTAGCGAGGGGCGTGTGTGGGACTCCCGAAAACGGTGTACCCACTAAAAACCCCGCGGCGCTCCTTCCTCGCCTTATTGGCGGAGTCGTGGGTACGGCTAGCCCTTCATCCATGACCCCGCCGGCGACGGCCCGTCTATTACACGACGGACCCCACCTGCCCCCCTAGCTGAGTGGGGGGGCCTGTGGGAGCAACCGGGAGCCCCCGGTCGTTCCCACCCGACGCGGGTGGTGCCATGTTCAATGTGGGCGGGAGTGTCCCCACACCCCCTGCCCACTGGCCACCACTGGCTGGAGAAGTTCAAATTGCCGTCTTCTCCGGCCCCTTTAGCATAATTTAGCTTAGATAAGATAATAGCTTCACAAAATGTAATGCGTGTTTTGGTAGTTAAATATTCCCGTATACGATACAGCAGTTTAAGCCGATAGAAACAGTTACATACAGAGGTAGTGACGTGTTTTTGAAATCTTAAATTTTTATCCATAATTACACCAAACTTTTTGCTTCCGTAAAACGTTCAATTAGTGAGTCTTTTATAAATATGTTCGGGTTCTGTGTCGATATTTTTTTAATATGCTTATTAATACCAAGTATTAAAAATATAGTTTTATTAGGGTTCAACATTAGATTGTTGGACTCCGACCAAGTATGTATACTATTCAAATCCTGATTAATCATATCAACTGCTAGGGATATGACTTTACTTTTACACGACATATATAATTGTAAATCATCAGCATAAATATGATATTTGCAATTTTTAATGGAGTTAATCATATCTGCACAGTACAAGGAAAAAAGAATAGGTCCCAAGATGGAACCTTGTGGGACTTCCCTCATAACGTTTCTTTTTTCAAATGTGGACTTTGAACCATCCTCATTTATAATTTCAACTGTTTGAGTTCGGTTGGTAAGGTAACTTTCAAACCAGTTGATAGTTGTTGAACTAAAGCCGTAAAAATGCATCTTAGCAAGGAGCAGTGATATGTCAATTGAGCCGAAAGCGCGGGAAAAATCCAACAAGACGAGGATGGTGCCCTTGCCCATGTCTTGGGCTGTTTCCACGTTTTAGATTTATTCAAGTTATTATTGATGTAAGTCGAATAATATACGCTTTTTTCTTTGTGGATTGCAGTCTCTACTGTCGCTTTTAAGTTTTTATAATAGTTAATGTATATATTTATTTATTTTGCCGCCCCGTTGGTCGAGTGGTTAGCGCAGACGCCTAACGTGTCACGGCGCAATGGGGCTCGGGTTCGATTCCCGGCGGAGACAGGCATTTATGTGATGAGCATAGATGTTTGTGTTTCTGGGTTTGGTCGTTTATTAAATATATTTTCAGTATTTATATATGTATTTCTATGTATTTGTATCGTTGTCTAACACCCTTAACACAAGCAAATAATTTGCTTACTTAGGGGTTAGATCAATGTGTGTAATTTGTCCTGATATTATTATAAAAAAAAAAAAAAAAAAATGTATATAACATTTCTAGTACGCCTAGCTCTAGTATGTGCCATGTCTCTGATTCTTATCATTTTGCCAATATTGTATGTTAACCAAGGCAGTTTAGAATCTTTGAAAAATCCGCTTTTACGTGGGGCTAACATATCGAATACTATATGTAAATAATTATTAAATGCCTCTGCATTGTGACAACTCCAGAGTATACATGATATTGTCTCTACAATATCATGTATACTCTGGAGTTGTCACAGTTTATTCCAGTCAATTGATCCCAAACATCCTTGGAGTGCATGAGAATCTATCGCGTCATATTGTCTGTAGGTGTTTAGCATACTCTTTAATTTAACTATGCATGTTTTGAGTTCAAACGTTAAAAAGGCATGATTGCTGAGATTTGGGATATAATCAATGTCAACACTATTGATGTTAATATCTGAACATATTAAGTCAATAAGAGATTCACTGTAGCTAGTGAAGTGTGTCAGTTTAGTTACAAACTGTTTTAGGTTAGTGTAGTTAAGAAAGTCAGGCAGCTTACCCGTATCATTGTTTGTATCTAAGTAGTTAAAATTAAAATCACCCATCAGTACAATGTGGTTATGAGTGGCAAATCCCACCATAGTATCTGTTAACTCCCCGAAGAATATATTTGGATTCCACCATGGTGGTCTATAAGCTGTGCCTACTATATTTTTTTTTCCTGAAATACTAATACTAAGCCACATTTGCTCAAGATTCCTAGTTTCCGTATGGGTAAGGATGTGCACTGGAATGCCCTTTCGGATATAAAAAACTACCCCACCACCGCGTGAACGTACTTCTTCAGGCCTAGGTTTGTGACGTAGCCGATACCCGAGCACATTCACAGCACGACCATCTTCTCCTTTCCTCAACCATGTTTCATTAAGTGCCATGATGTCCACATTACGTCTCTCCATCGCTATTAAAAATTCATCACGACCTGTTCCTATGGAGCAATTAATAAATCCAATTTTATTGTGCGTGAACCTGACATAGATAAAAGATAAATCTTATGTGTCACTACATGTATTTAAATCGTATCTAGTGATTCTCATATTAAAAATATATATTCGAATATTGTAAATTAATTTTAATAATGAGAAATTAAATTTAAATAATATAATTTTTAGAGGTATTATTAAATATTTAGAAATAGATATATTATTATTATGTATACTCGTATATAGAAAGCAGCGGAATTTGTAAATCAACACAAAATTATGATAAATATAGATCGCAAATATGGAGGTCACAGTTCCATCTATTATAGTAAAAAATAAAAATATTTAAAAGTTTACAAAAATAAATAAAATGCATGTACAATGCATGTAATATGAACTTAATGCTATAAAATTGTAATGTAAAAAAGACTAAAAAGAATGACCAGAAAAAACCTTAGCAATATCACTATCCGAACGGATGCGGTAGACGGGAGTGTCAGGGGCCTGACGTACAAAAACTTTACAACCTTTGGTCCACACGTAGCGCCAGTTTTTACTTTTACCCTCTTCCCGTGCTTTATAAAGGAGACGACGGTTAATTGATGTTAGGTGCTCGTTAATATAGAACCGGCGGACCTCACCATCAAGCATACCCGTATAGTCAATATTGACCCGTAGAGTTAATAAATCATATAAACGTGGTGTAAATAGTGTTCTTACAAAAATATTTTGATAAAACGTTTACTTAAAACTACATTGAGCGTAAAGCTCGTAAAGGTATAAAAAACTTAAACTAAAATCATGAAAAACAGTTCACAAGAGTAACTTATGCCATAATTTAGAGAATAACATATTATAATGATTCATAAATGATAAAATTTTGGCATGACGTTTTCTTGGATTTACTTTAGAATGCCTTTGAACTTTGCTTCAGAGTAAAGTTGGTTTAGAGTCAAATTACTATCAGGCACTACCTTCAACTTCGTGCAGCGTTTTCTCAACGTAGATACCGACCTGAATTCTTTATCTTCGTAGGATATCTTAAAAAAAAATATGCCATTGTCTAGTTTATCTGCCTTCAGAATCTTTATATCGGTCCATTTGAATTTATTACCATCGTCATCTCTATTATAGATTCCTGTACACAGAGGTTTAAGGTCAAAAAAATCAATATGTGTCAGTTCTTCAACAGTATAAGGCTTTCCGGTTTTCTTTACTGTTTTAATCAGAATTATATATATACTGGTCTGGAAGGTAAATTGGAGACGATTTCAATGCTCTCATAATCTTAAGTTGAATGATAGAATAAACACACTCTCCTTCGTTTAATAAGTACCTACCCGTATCAACCAATTTACCTTCTCGTAAATAGGCGTTATAATGTAAAATGTAATTGGTTTTAATATTTTTTTTAAAGTTATTTGTTTAACCCATAACATTACTTAAAAAAAATATATAAAATTTCAGACAAAACAACATTAAAACTAAAAATAACTATTGAATGTATAAGATAAATTCTATCAAGAGTCGCTTTTAAAATACAAAGATACCATTTTTCGAAATAAGTTACCTTAGCATAAAGAAATAGAAAAAATAATTCTAATTATATTTTGTAAAACAAACTTAATTCAAAATGATATAGTATTGATGATATAGTAGATTTTGAGTATCTTGGAGGAATCAGACTCCGATCCTGAAAATTAAGACACTGGAGATGAAGAAGATCATTTGATCATTCGCAGCCAAGACAGTAACACCGACCAAGACGCATTTGAAGGATCAGGGGATTGACCTATTCCAACGTCTACTTTATTCAACAACAGAATCACAGCAGAATTTAACAAGCACTCCCGACAACCAGGTACAAACTACTTACTTTGTTGGAAGCGCTGGAATAAAGGGGCATAAAATGCCTTTAGGCTAAAACAATCGATTTGGAGCTGAATATTTTATACCACAGGTGCCCGGTCCTCGACGAGTATCTTGGAATGCTTTTTCAAAAACAAAGTGGTTTTGCAATGAAAAAAACAAACTGGTTTCACTTATGTCGAGCTTGCAACATGATGCTAGTATTGATATATCTATAGGTGATAAACAGAAACCGGAAATAAACATAATGAGCATGCAATGTCGTACCTTAGAGATTGCGAAGTTGTAAGCAATAATACGACTAACTTATGAAACAGATCTGAAATATTACTCGTAGTCTGATTAAATGGGATTTATATATATCCCATTAATTAATATTTTAGAAGAAAAGTTTATATTTGGTTCAAGTTTTGTGACTTTAAGACAGAGGTTGTTAATTTTGTTAGTATTTTACTTTACTATTATAGAAAAAATAGTAAATTCTTTTAATTTTTACATGACCACTTAAACTTTACATGTTTTATCCAATTATAACCATACATACATACATACCAAGGGTCGAAACCGTAACCCTAACCGTAACCGTAATCACTTAATAACAGGTTTTTTTTTCGTTACCGTAATTATAACCGTAATCTAAACGATGAATTTTTTCTAACCGGAATCAATAACCGTAACCGATAACTCTGTAACCCTTATTAATAGGTTACAAATGGGTTATCTTAGTTCTTGAAATATTTGAAATTTTTGAATAGAAACTTACTTCTTGGAATGTCTAATCTCATTAATGGTCTACAGAAAAACAAAGCCATAAAAACTACAAAATGATTATTGTACATCTGGACATTAACTCCAGAGATATCGATGAACGTCCCTCCCCCCACCCCCTCTCTCCTTCACTAGGTATCCATACTCCAAAATGAAATAAAACAATTACAGCCAATCACAGACACTCTTGAAATCTAGTTGTTAATGAGAAGGGATGCGAGGGCTGTAACTTTTTGACGTCCAAAAGATATAAATAATCAATATCACGATGAAATGCCACTTAGTTATCGCTATTCTGCCCGAAACGTGAATTTCTCGATTACGTTTGTGATGCTCAAAACGAAATGACGATAATGGCGCCGCTCAAAAAAAGTACTTGTCACAAATATTTTGTTTACGACATAAACAATCGTGTGAGTGTTTGCCAGATCATCAATAAAGAAACTGGTTCCATGTGTTCAATTGCTATTAAGGTTTGTATTGAATATTATAAAAACTTATTTTATATGAAATTGTTAAAAATACAAAAAATTGTTATTGTTTTGATTTGTTAAAACAAATTTTATTCTTTTTCAGAATAATCATACCACAAATTTGAAAAATCATTTGAAATTTAAACATCTGGAAGTTTACAACATCGTTAAAAAAAATGACAAGCCACTGATACTACCAAAAAAAAAGGAAACCCCTATGAAGACCAATGACATCAAGATGATGCTGACTCAACAAATATCTTTTAGGATGAGCAAGGAAATTCTACGCGACGCGTTAATTGAACTTTGTTCAGTCAACGGAAGGCCTTTTTCAAGTGTTGAGGACAGCGGTCTTTTTTCATCTACTAAGTGAATATTAATTATTAATTGATTATGTTTCAGGTGTGAATATTCAGTTCGTGGAAAAAGACAAAATACAACTCCGTTGCCTGGCAGCAAAAGAGCTTCATTATCGCCACACAGGTTTGAATGTCAAAGATGCCGTTCTTGACGTTCTCTCAAGTTACAACGATCATTTGAATCAGTGTTACACTGTAACAACTGATAACGGAACAGACATGATAAAAGCTGTTTCTTTGCTGGACCAGGAGACTAATCTGGAGGACCAAGAAGAAGAAGAAGAAAACATCGAGTCAGATGAAGATGAAAATGGAGATGAAGATGAAGATGAAAATGAAGATGACATTTCTAGCGACGATGAGGACAGAAATTGGGACGAAGTTATTGTCGACAATGCAGCCGAACTTATAGCCGACTCGTCTGATGTAATAGGTAAAATTCAAGTTTCTAAAAATAACTTGAATAAAACAAGTAAATCAAAATAACTAATTTTAACTGATGTGGCGTGGCCTTGAGCGACATCGAGAGCAAGAGTCGTCTGAGAACCAAACGAACGGGGTGGACATCAAAGCGCTGCTTCAAGGTTTTGCGAACACTAAACGTTTGCCATCCAGTGCCAAGGTTCTTGAATATTGGAACGCAGAAGAAATCAACCAACCCATTTTGTGTCAGTTGGCGAAAGTTGTTCTCGGTGTCCCGGCAACACAAGTCAGTGTTGAACGATTGTTTTCTGGCTTGAAATTTACTGTCAGCAATGTTCGAGCGAAATTAGATGGTGCACTTGTTGACGCTATCACCTTAATTCGAGCGAATTCTCTTTTTGGTTTAAAAGTTTGACAGCGGTGGTTCGAGTAGTTTTAGTTTAGGATTTCCGAATTTAATTTTTAAAAGCGCCAAAAAATGTTTATAGACTTTTACTTATTAGAATTCAATGTATAATTAAATTTTTTATGCAAGTGAAAATGATTGTATTGTTTAGTGGCATTTTCCCTGCTAAACCTTTTTTTTTTTTTTATCGTTGGATGGTATCGATGGTTTATCGTTATTATGGTATGTATTACATACCATTATAATAAATGTTTAATTATTGAAATTATGACGATTTTCTACGCGGGTCTCCTGGACCCAACACTACTATCGTTGTAACATATTTTAACTGTGCAGAGGCCCAGGCGTCTAGGTTAAGGAACTATATATATATATATATATATATATATATATATATATATATATTTTCAATACAAGCAACAAACGTATGTTTACTGTGACTTTTAAAAAACAATTTCAATACTGCGGAAAATACGAAACCAAAACTTTTAAGGAGTTGGGAGACATTTAAAAAAAAAAAGATCGATGATAGTACAAGAATTATTTCTAAGTAAACCTATATAAATTTGTCCAAAAATATTATTGCATACTATTAGATTACATTTTTACGCTAATCAATTGTTAAGACAAAGTGTAAAATAATTGTAATTGTTAAATTAATTGTATGTACATTACAATTAATGAATTGAATTTAAATAATTAGAATTATTTAAATTCAATTCATTCCTCATTATTTTATTTTACATTTTAAAGTAGACTGTATTTTGAACATTAGCCTAAATGAAAAATTTGCAATGGGGTCCTCATTTGTATGATTTGTCGAACAAAAATATTTTTGCTACGCAGACTTAGTTCAAGAGAAACTTTGATTACAGAAAATGGACAATAGAAATAAAAATGAGCTATCAAAAAATTTTTGAGCGCACAGAGAGAGAAACCCGGCATAAAATTGCAGAGGGGAGGATGGGTAGCAGCGTTCTTCCCTCTTAAGTTATATATTCCAACTGTATTGCGCTCGTCAAGTAATACGCTCGTCAACCCGCCTGTCCAGCGTGGCGTGGCAGCCCCATCATTCCTGGCTCCGGTAGCAGTCATAGTAACGGTGGGCCAGGTGGGGCTAAGAATCCCCGGCAGAAACACGACTACCATCTGACAAACGGACACTGGCCTTAGTACACACAACATACGCACGTTGAGGACAGACGACAAGATTTTTAAGCTGGAAGAAGAATTAAGTTAGTTGAACTGGGACATAATAAGGTTATTGGAAGTCAGAAGAGAGGGGAAGGACGTTGTACCTTGCGTTCCGCCAATTTATTCTTTTACCAGGAGGGTAAACAGCAGTCACAAGGTGGTGTTGAATTGAAGACCAACAACATCTGAGGCGGCCACCGCCCTCGCCTCCTTCAGTCCTAATACTTATGTTTATAGCATCTCAACCCCCCTTTTTTTTATTTTTTTTATCGATGAAAAATGGCCAGGAAGGTGATGGCCGAGGGGATATGTGGAAAACCAGCGGTTGACCTCATCGCCTTAGTGGGACGCCACGGGATCGCTGTCGCACTCACCGTGACGTCCCCGGCGGAACCCCCAAATGAGGGGCCCCGATCAACTTAGGGCACCCTCACGACGTAGGCCTATGGTAAGCGAGAGAGGTCACCTCTCTCTCCCGCCCAGGCACTACGGCTGGGGAAGGAAGCGGCGGGCATACTCCCGCCTCCTTCTTCCCAGCCTAACCCTACGGAGCGGGTCAGCGGTAGAGGCAAGGCTCCTGACCCGCTCCGCGGCCTCCTTTTCGGCAATGACTTGCTCGTAAAAGGAGGCCATGGCGACCCAAACGTCCTCACTGTCGAGCATCTTTAAAATGACGCTCGACAGCGAGACACTGCTGCCGACTGCACGCCGCACACTCCTCCAGGGTGTGACGAGCCGAGTCCTGTGGCTCATCACAGTGGTGACAATAGGGGATCACCTCTCTCCTCGCCACCTTGTACAGATACCCTCCAAAGCATCCGTGCCCCGAGAGTATCTGCACAGGGTGGAACGTCAGAGTCCCGTGCCGCCGGTCCACAAATCTCAACCCTCCGGTTATAAAGGTTGAGCCGCTATTCATGTGGTCAAGGTTTACCCCTGTCACATGGACCCTTATACGGCAGGTCTGACCTCCGAAGTCGTCCGACAACGGCACTATAAGACTAGTAAGCTCGCAAGCCTATCGGTCATAGACAAGTCCAATCGCGACCACCAAGCTACCTTTTCTCCATGAAAGGTTCCGGATCTGTAAGGCACACTCACTTCCCGTGTGATTTCTCACACTTGCAATTCACTTGCTGAGAGCAACAGAGAGCCTAACTACCAGTTTCCAGCTGGCGCCGGAGGTGTAAGGCACACTCACTTCCCGACAGTCAGTAACGCCGCAAGCCTACCCTTCGATACAGTCGGGTGACCGGATAGCTGCTAGCATATCCATCTTACCTCTAAGCAGGGGGCTACCCGAACTGCAGTCACCCCCGAAAGGATCTCTGCTTAAGGGCAGTTCCAAGCCCCGAAGTAAAAGACCGCAGCAGCCTTTCGGCTTAGGCTGGTCAATCACCTGCGAGACGAGATCAGACGAGCCCCCGACAACTGTGAGGACCCAGACAAACAGCGCCGAATCTCTGCAGCTAACCACATTAGCACTACGAACCCAACACCAAAACTGGTAACCTAGCAGTTTACACACACAAGCGCATGCATCGCTGCCGGAGGGCTTAGGTACCGAGGTCCCGTAGAACCTAATCTTAGCAGCTGACCCGTAGTTCAGCTGCAAACCTATCTACCGCCGGGTGTCTCTGTATCCGCGTAGTTTAATTTTGATATTACCAATGCGTCACATAATCTAGTACGTAGTTCCGATCCTTTAATAAATAGAAGCAATTATGAACCGATTTAAGAATGTGAGATTTAAATCTAAGATTTTCATCCGTTAATATATCAAGATTTTTGGCCTCCTTAACCCGTTCTATTTGCACGTTATTAATACTCCAGAATCAAATATTTAGTTTTATTCGGATTTAATGCAAGACAATGGTCTTCGGACCGTATTAATATAGTTTTAAGATCGCTGTTGATATTATTCACTGCTTCGAAAGTATCATTCGATTTAAAATATAATTATATTTGTAAATTGTCGGCGTAAGTGTAAAAACAGCATGATTTTATATGCTTAGATATATCCGGGCAATATAATATAAATAATAATGGTCTTAATATATATCCCTGGGGTAGACCTCTGTTGACTAGATTAGAATTTGATTGATTAACAGATCCGTCTTCGTTTTGTTTCTCAACTATTTGTGAACTACAATTTAATTAGCTTTATAGTACTTGCGATAACTTTTATAGTATTTGCGGACAGAGCTTTATATTATATGTTGTTACAAAAATAATAGTGGGTTTGGGTTTTTAAATAATTTATTGTTAAATACAAACAAAGACATTAAACCTCAATATTGATACAGTTAACATGATAAAAATAATGTTAAAATACTGTTTAAAATAATGCCAAAAAAGAATGCCAGCTAGACTCAGCGGTGGGTTACTTGAGATAATACTCTTTTTAAATTATATATATATTAATTACTAAAATAGTAATATCCTAGGCGCCACTGACAAATAACAAGCGAAGACATATATATGATCCTCCCGCTTGTCAGTACTGGAGAACCACAGTCAAACACTAGTCCTTTATAAAACTTTCAAAAATGGAAGTGTTGATTATTGATATAAATAAATTTTGTACATCACCATAATATCGGGATTACAATAAAGACGAGCTTCTTAAACTCAGCTAGTCAGGAAGCAGGATACAGGACCAACAGGACGACGCTCCGAAGATTCACGTCTACCCCCGCGAACCAATTATAAATTTACCCGTATCTTCTAGGGTACAAACTAAAAAACCTCCTTATGGAGGAAAAAGGCCTCGCAAGCACTAATATTAGCCTATGTCGACTCACAGGGTCGAATCAGGACAAATAGAAATATTGTTCCAACAAACTTTGAAACTGCCCGGGAAGTGCCGGCAATAGGAATTATAATGATTCCATATTAAATTATTAGCCCTGCAATTAAACACGCTAATGAATTTAAGAAACAACGCTTGACATGCGTTAATAAGATCACAAATAACTAAAACACTCACCGAAGGCTAATAAGATATTCAATTCGGAAGTGCTTCCGAAAGAAAAGACTCTAAAGGTCACGACATTGAATTTTATAGTCAAAATATGCATAATAAGCAAACAATGTGGCTATGCACACGCCGCGTTACACGAAATGTGGGTAAAATTGATATTAATCGGAAGAAGACCAATAATTAAACAATTTAAGAACAATGCACTAATTATCTATAGAAAGAAACGAGTGTAATAAATTTATAACAAATTGTTATACTAATAAATATAACAATAAAACAACGTTGGCTGCAACTATACTTTTGAAACAATATGACAGCTACTTTTAAATAAATATCTAGCGATATGCTAACCTTAATAATGATTAATAAATGAAATTTAGAATAGTAATTATTAATAAAATGTTTATATTTTAAATAACATTTTGGGGACTATAAAGTTAGCTTCAGCTGGCAACATTCAATATTTTAAACAAAAAGAAATGTCACAGACTAATTAAGATATTGCAATTAGCTGTCAACAGATAAATAATTTACCTTGTCTACGAATTTGACAGATAATAAGAAATCGATAATATTAAAATTATAAATATTTAATTATCTACAGAAATGAAATTTCTATGTAACAGTACCTCCCTTCCCGGAAGAATTTTACGCGATATAAGAGGAAAATTCGAGCTGGCCCTCCAGCTCCTAAGCTCTCATACCTAATTCTGAAAAACATTTTAAATAAAACCTAAACAAAAGAAAGGTATAAACTTAATTAATAAAAATAATTAAGTAGGCATCTACTACTAAATAGTAGACACTTAATAACGTAAACAGTTTTGCAGAAATACTAAAAATACAAAAACTTATTATGAATAATAATAAGTTCTGCAAAACCAAAAACTCTCAATTAGAGTAACACCGAACCCACAACTCAACATATGTGTGCTGCTATCAAATGCAGATCATACACCCATAACACAACCTAATCATCAATAACATAATATGAAATTGATAAACCGAAACAAGGTACCACCTTGTCTCAGGTACAAAATGATTCCATAAAAGGATAATAGCTATCAAAGCAACCACATTATACAAGAACAAATAAGTCCAAGTACATATAATAAATGTTCAACAGTCACTCCCTACTGAGAACACATTGCTGCACATACATAAGATACAACAAATAAATCCTTAACTTTAATATTTAAGGTAAGACCCAACAAAATACTATGTCAGATATCTATAATTATCTAATAGATAGCTGGGAACATAATATTTAACTTAATAAAACATATTAAAAATACAACAACACTTAACAACAGATATCTATTATTCTTAAATAGATAGCTGGAAATTAAGGTTTCTAACATAAAAATCTTAACCCATACCTAAACTAATATATAAGAAAACTAACAATAAATAACACTTAATAACAGATATCAAATATAATTAAAGTGATACTGGAATTTAAGGTATTTAAGTTTACTTACAAAATGACCTAATGACAATACAAACCATATTTTAACCAACAGTCAGGACCAATGTTACATTCAATACTACACAGCTGTCCGGACGAATTATAAACTAAACATTAACTAACCATAGATAACACTTAATAACAGATATCAAATAAAACATATATTGATACTGGAATATAAGGTAACTAAAGATCAGCAATAAAAAAAAATAATAAAAATATATACTAAAAAATAAATAATTCTCAACGACAGATATCCCTTAAATTTAAAAGTGATACTGAAAATTAGGATATTAAAAAACAAGCAGAACCTACGGACAATACAAACCATATTTTAACCAACTGTCAGGACCGATGTTACATACCATACAACTCAGCTGTCCGGACGAAATATAAACTTAATCATTCTTTAAGATTTTTAATATGCCAATTACCTAATGCCTTATTGCTGGCGAAATCTACTAATTCATACACTAATGGGCTTAATTTACGAACTACACGGGATTTTACATACTTAGGAGCTAACTTAGAGGTGAAAAATTTACTAGCGTCACTTAAGGGAAAAGTTTTTCTCCACACTATATCACCAACATTAAATTGTAATGAGCGACGCGAACGATTATAATAAACTTTGCTTTTAACATAAGCTTTACCAATAGCATCAGTGACTTTAATAAAAATATTTTTTAAATTTCCTAATTTTTGAGCATAAGAAGTGCGAGATGCGCAATCTAAAGAAAATTGATTATTCGAAACGGAATTATAATGACTACCACTAATAATTGGTTCCCTACCATGAACTATGAAAAATGGAGAAAAACGCGTAGTTTCATTAACAGAAGAATTAAGCGCAAATTGCACTTTGGGCAGAAAAGTATCCCAAGTACGATGATCGTCTTTGACAAGAGTAGATAACGCGGTTATAACAGTTCTGTTATACCGTTCCACAGTATTAACCTGAGGACAATATTTAGGAGTATAATGAATTTGTGGAATGTTATACTTTTCAAAAAATGATTTTACTTCACTACCGGTAAACTGGGTACCATTATCCAATATTACCGTGCGTGGCACTCCGTGAATTAAAATTACTCCCTCTTCTAATCGAGACACTATAGATTTACCAATTGCCCTCCGTAATGGGAACAACAAAGTATATTTGCTAAAGCAACAAACCACCACCAATAAGAATGTATGACCCGCACGAGATCGAGGTAAAGGACCAACAAGATCGACACTAATCATTTCAAAAGGTCGAGAACAAACCTTTTGATCCCCCATAAAACCAGGAGTAGAATTTTGCTGATGCTTATAAGCAGAACAAGTATCACAAGAATTTATATAATTAACAACATCCTTGTACAGACCAGGCCAAAAATAACGAAGAGATAATCGTTTGTAAGTTTTAAAAATTCCAAAATGCGGCGAAAGTTCATTGCAATGATTTAAATTTAAAATATCTTTTCTTAGTTCATAAGGAACAACTTCTTTCCAATCATTCTCACCAGATATACCGAATTTATTTTTAGAGTATCTAAAGAGTTTGCCATTATCTATAAAATAATTTGGACAGGATTTTGGAAATTGTTGACAACGCTTAAACATTTTGTTATACCAAGGATCTTCAACAGTTGTTCGGATTTCGTTTACAACAGGAACTGAACGCGAAAGTGCGTCAGGAACAATGTTGTCTTTACCTTTGCGGTGCTCAATAACAAAATTGAAGGCAGAAAGTCTACAACCCCATCGAGCTAAGCGACCTGTTGGATTAGACAAATTAAAAAACCACTTAAGACTGGAATGGTCAGTTATAACTTTAAATTCAGGACCACCTTCTAAATATGATCTAAAATGTTCTACAGCAAAAACAACTGCTAACGCTTCCCGCTCCGTTGCTGAATAATTACGTTCAGCCTTATTAAGAGACCGACTGGCAAAAGCTACTGGATGCTCTTCCCCATCGCCATTAATTTGTGTCAGAGTACCTGCTATACCATAACTAGAAGCATCACAGTGTACTGAAAATGTTTTTGAAAAATCTGGACATGCTAATACAGGAGCAGAAACTAAGCAAGATTTCAGCTCATTAAAAGCTTTTTCTGCATCATCGTTCCACTTAAATGGCAGTGCATCCTTACGAGAGCTCGTAAGTGCGTTGAGAGGCGCTGCTATAGTACTAAAATTTCTAATAAAACGACGATAATAGGAAGCTGTACCAAGAAACATTTTAACTTCCTTCCTATTAGTTGGAGTTGGATAATCTACTATAGCTTTAACTTTATCAGAATCGGTATGAAGACCTTCCTGATCAACCACATATCCAAGATATTTAAGTTCCTTTCTGAAAAATTTAGACTTTTTTAAGTTAATAGTTAAGTTAGCCGATTTTAACCGACTTAAAACTTGTTTTAGTAACGTAATGTGTTCTTCAAAACTAGCGCTGACAATTATTATGTCATCTAAATAAACAAAAACCTTATTACCAAATTCAGGACCAAACAACTTATCCATAAGACGCTGCTGAGTCGCAGGTGCACCCTTTAATCCAAAACACATAACTTTAAAATGAAATAGTCCGCGACCTGGAACTGTAAACGCAGTTTTCTCGCGACAAGATAACGACTGTAAAGGAATTTGCCAAAAAGCAGCTTTCAAATCAATTGACGACAAATATTTAGCTTCCTTAAGATGACCTAAAATATGAGATATATAAGGAAGTGGATATGCATCTCCCTTGCTAACAGCATTAAGTTTACGACTATCTAAACAAAATCGAAGCTCTCCATTAGCCTTAGGAGCTAGCAAAACAGGATGATTCCACGGGCTAGCACTAGGCTCTACAACCCCCAATTCCAACATTTCATCAAGCTGACGATTTAATTCCTTTAAACGTTCTGGAGATAAACAATAATACCTTTGCTTAATTGCAGCAGTATCTCCAGTATTAATAGTATGAGTAATAACACTCGTACGACCTAAACCTTTTTTCTCAAAGGATATCTCTTCAAAATCTTTCATCACTCCTTTCGCAATAGAGAGTTGCGAAGAAGAAAGATTCTCAAAGGGATGTAAAAATCTTAATTCCGAAACACGAGCTTCGGTAGGTTCAAATGAAACCTTAAAAAATAAATCAGGCGCTAAATCAAAAGCACGCCAAAAATCTACACCTAATAACACACGAGTAGACACATCAGGAATAACATAAAACTTAATAACTTTATTCTTACCCTTAAATAAAACAGGAAGAAATAGATAACCAGCTACACGAGACACCGAATTATTAACAGAAGAAATATGAGTAATATCAGATCCACCATGCAACGTAACCCCTTGATTTATAAATTGACTCCCTAATGAAGAACCTAATATAGATATACTCGAACCTGAATCCAATAAACCGTAATAAAATTTATCATAAATTGATATTGTAATATGAGGCCTAATATCATGAGGACTACAATAATTTACCTTTGTAGGACCTCTATAAGAAAAGAAAAGTGAAAGTTGCTTAAGATACTTCCGCCAATCATCACGATCAAAATTAGGCGAACCCCTTGACGGAAGCTTTACAAGTTTTTTGACTCAGTAGAAACTTTAGATTTCAAATGTTTATTACACTTAGTGCAAGTAAATTTAGTAACGCCTTTATTTCCACATTTAAAACAAACAACTATTTTAGATTTACAAGATTTTAAAGTATGATCACTTGTTCGGCAACGAGCACAAAATAATTTAGAGTCATGTTGCACTAATTCAACTTTAGAAAAAGTTTTAGGATTCTTAAATGCCAAATCAGGAGCCACTGTATCCGCAGTAACCCTTGGAGGTTGTACAAAATTAGAAACTTGATAAATAGAATATTCTAAAAGTTTACATTTATTCTTCAGATCTTCAATGCTTACAATGCTTTCAAGAGCAAGAGATTCAATAAAATTAGGTCTTAAATTTTGTCTTATAATTTTTAATTGTTCTACTTCGGCAACACTATAAGAAAGACGACTAAAATAATTAAGCATAGTTGAAATAAATAAAGATGATGATTCAGAGGAACCCTGAGTACGACGACGTAATTCAGACATGAGCCTATCATCATAATCTAAAGGTGTGAATTCTTTAACTAATTTTTCTTTTAAGGAAGACCAACTAAATATTTCAGACTTAATACTACGATACCAAATCAATGCATGACCTGAAAAAAGTTCAGCAGCAGATTGAAATAAAACTTCTTCACTAATACTACGGGCCGAGCAAAGTTCTGAAAGTCTATCTAAATATAAGTGAATACAAGATTTACCGTCAAAAATATGATTTAACCGAGAAAAAGATTTATATCCGTTAGAGCAAGTAATATTTGAAGATGGATGTGCAGTAGATGGAATTTCAAAAGAAGTACAAAAGGATTTAAACAAGCCATCCACTTGTAACAAACACTTATTTAATTTATTTTTAATTTTATTATTAAGAATCGATAAAGAATCATCGACTACAACCCTACTAAAGCGATGAAAAAGGTGATGAGCCACTGCCCTAAAGCGATTAAAACTCTTAAAAGGTGGAGGAGTAGATAAAGCACTTACAATCTCAGTTAATTTGGAATCAATAATATTCAATTCAGAAGCCGACTCATAATTTGTTTCCAAAATCTCATCTGCAGGAATAGATGAAGCTAACTCCCTAATCTGAATTCTCAATTCTTCAACAGTACCCTTTGGTTTGGTATCCCGAATAACAACCTCATAAATTAATTCATCTTTACGAAGTAGATTATATGCTATTGGACGCTCCATGATGCCTAATAAAAGAAAATAAAACAACTAAACAAAACTATTTCCAATTAGAATTAAGTTCTAATTTCAAAGCAAAAGTATCCCCCGGCAAAGCAATAGATTTAAAAACTTCTAACAAAAAAAAATTAAGTTACTATTAAAAAAAGTTCAAAGTCAAAATTAATTGAAAATTAAAGAAACTCGAAAAACAAACTATTAAACAAACAATAAACTAGTTCAATAGTAGTATAAAATATTTATGAAAAATAAATATTCAAGATCTCAAAAAAATAATATTTAAATATTCAGTTCTACTACCAAAAGTTAAATATTTAAACTTTATAAAAACTAATAAGTCGAGCTGGCTACACAGTAAGGTAAGAATAAAATTAACTTAAATATAACATAATATTAACATAAACAAAAATGAAAATATTACACATAAGCAAACATATTGCTCACCATAATATAACAATATAAGTTATATTAAGTACACTAAATAACTTAGTGTAAAACACAAATATTAATACCAAATAAAAACAGTTCAAATTATATCAACACTACCTTATTTATAAAAAATATATATAAAAAGTGTATTGATTGATATAGCAATAAGATATATCAACTATCTCAAGTAATGCCCCGACTGTTGTGCGCCACTGTTACAAAAATAATAGTGGGTTTGGGTTTTTAAATAATTTATTGTTAAATACAAACAAAGACATTAAACCTCAATATTGATACAGTTAACATGATAAAAATAATGTTAAAATACTGTTTAAAATAATGCCAAAAAAGAATGCCAGCTAGACTCAGCGGTGGGTTACTTGAGATAATACTCTTTTTAAATTATATATATATTAATTACTAAAATAGTAATATCCTAGGCGCCACTGACAAATAACAAGCGAAGACATATATATGATCCTCCCGCTTGTCAGTACTGGAGAACCACAGTCAAACACTAGTCCTTTATAAAACTTTCAAAAATGGAAGTGTTGATTATTGATATAAATAAATTTTGTACATCACCATAATATCGGGATTACAATAAAGACGAGCTTCTTAAACTCAGCTAGTCAGGAAGCAGGATACAGGACCAACAGGACGACGCTCCGAAGATTCACGTCTACCCCCGCGAACCAATTATAAATTTACCCGTATCTTCTAGGGTACAAACTAAAAAACCTCCTTATGGAGGAAAAAGGCCTCGCAAGCACTAATATTAGCCTATGTCGACTCACAGGGTCGAATCAGGACAAATAGAAATATTGTTCCAACAAACTTTGAAACTGCCCGGGAAGTGCCGGCAATAGGAATTATAATGATTCCATATTAAATTATTAGCCCTGCAATTAAACACGCTAATGAATTTAAGAAACAACGCTTGACATGCGTTAATAAGATCACAAATAACTAAAACACTCACCGAAGGCTAATAAGATATTCAATTCGGAAGTGCTTCCGAAAGAAAAGACTCTAAAGGTCACGACATTGAATTTTATAGTCAAAATATGCATAATAAGCAAACAATGTGGCTATGCACACGCCGCGTTACACGAAATGTGGGTAAAATTGATATTAATCGGAAGAAGACCAATAATTAAACAATTTAAGAACAATGCACTAATTATCTATAGAAAGAAACGAGTGTAATAAATTTATAACAAATTGTTATACTAATAAATATAACAATAAAACAACGTTGGCTGCAACTATACTTTTGAAACAATATGACAGCTACTTTTAAATAAATATCTAGCGATATGCTAACCTTAATAATGATTAATAAATGAAATTTAGAATAGTAATTATTAATAAAATGTTTATATTTTAAATAACATTTTGGGGACTATAAAGTTAGCTTCAGCTGGCAACATTCAATATTTTAAACAAAAAGAAATGTCACAGACTAATTAAGATATTGCAATTAGCTGTCAACAGATAAATAATTTACCTTGTCTACGAATTTGACAGATAATAAGAAATCGATAATATTAAAATTATAAATATTTAATTATCTACAGAAATGAAATTTCTATGTAACAATGTTATTCACGGGTATCCATTGTTTTTAAATGATCGTACTTTTAACGGACACAATGTATCGAAGATCGTGATAATATTAGAATTTAATTCATGAACAATTTTGTCAATATTTAACCAAGTTTTTATTTCATCCCATCTAATGCTGTTTATAAGTTCATTTAATTCATTCGTTTTAATGTCTTTCGTCTATCTTAAATGTATTCTGTTACTATATGTTTTGTCTTTTTGAACACCAATATTACAGGAAAGCATTGCGTGGTCACTAAGTGTACAAATGTAGTATATATACCAATATACTTTGAGAATGTGGGCAGATTAAATCTATTAAAGTTTCACTGTCCTTGGTAAAATGGGTCGGAGAAGGTACAATTTGTTGCATATCCGTAACTGTTAAAAATTCGTTCAGCAACCGAGTTTGCTGCTTATACATCTAAAACATTAATATTAAAATCACCTAATAAAAATATATTGTCATAGCTTGTCACAGAGCAAAAGGTGTCCAAAAGTGCATTGAAGAAAATTCGCGGACTAAAGTATGGTGGCCTATGGTAAGCCGTACCGACTATTATTATTATGTATATGTTTTCTTTTTATTATTTTTCTCATCCACATTTGCCCAATAATTGTATTATTTGGATGGTTAATAGTTTGTGAAAAGATTTCTTTTCTGATATAAAAACCGACTCCCCTTCCTCGCTTTCGGAACATTTCGCTAGGGCGAGGTTTACGACATAAGCGGTAACCAGGTACTATAGGCGCACGTCTTTTCTCGCCATTTTTTAGCCAAGTTTCATGTAATATATCGAGGCTATGACGGTCTATTGCAACTACAAGCTCATCATGACCTGTACCAAGGCAGCCGGCGTTTAAAAATCCTATTCTAAAATTTTGAGTTTGTAGCATAATTAAATAAAACAACCAAGCTTATGAATAAATTATTTTGAGGCAACTGAACAATGTTTAGGGTAAATATAAACACTAACAAAAATATAATAAAAAATGCAACTCTCTCTTCACTCGTTCTCTCATTACTGAGGATCGTGACTCCTTCATCATGATGACATCGTGTGTTCGTATATCGATTTGATAAGGACGGCGTGCTAGAGGAGCACTTCCATCCTCGCGGGAGGGTTCCTGGCGGGAGGGTTCCGCGCGGATCCCTCATTTCGTTTGAAAAGACTAAGAGCTCTTCGATGTCTATTACACCGAAGAGGCTCGTGACGCACGTGAGCGAACTCGCAACTCCGTCGGAGGAGTTACGAACCGGCAACGGTATCGACTGGGGGACGGGCTGTGGGATAATACTCGGAGGCTTCACCCAAGCGTTCGTGGGTGCCTGAGGGGCCTGAGATGCCTGAGGGGCCGCGGGCCTCCTAGGGGCTAGAGGAGCCCATGGAGGCTGGACGAACCGAGGAGGATGCCTTGCCGGCTGTGTCCTGCGCGGCGCTTTGGGGCACCCGCGATAATTCGCAGGGTGGCCCTTCTGTCCGCACAGGACGCAGCTGGGAGGATCCTCAGGGACCGGTCCCTTACGCGGACAGTCGGCTGTCGCGTGGTCGTCCAGGCACCTGACGCACCTTCGACGCACGTGACAAAAACATTGGGAATGCCCATAGAGCTGGCAGCGATGACACTGACCAGGAAAACCGCGACTGCGTGGAGGTTCGACCCTAAGGCTGGAAAGTTGGCAGACTGCCCTAATATTAAAAATTTGCTTTCCTTCCGGGAAAATTTTGAGATGAACGAGTTCGAGATCGAACGGGACCCTAGTGGTCGCTCGGTACATGCGGTGCACAGAGATGACGGGGAAGGATTGGGACTTAAGGTCCTCGAAAATCCGTTCAGTAGTGAACTCCACGGGGAGCCGTCGGATGACCACCGTTAAGCGGCGTTCATCCTCTAGCGTGTAGGTGTGGTATCCGTAACCACGTTCGCGGAGGAGGCGCGTCAGACCGCGGTGGTCCGACGAAGACGCGGTTTGTACGCGGATACCGTCGGCGGTATTTCGGGGGGACGTGAAATGGAGCTTGTGCTCCATTTCACGTCCCCCGTCACGTAGGTGACAGAGGTGTGCCTAATACCCTAACGACTGTGTACTTACACGACGCAGGCTATTACGAAGTGTTTGAATTACGTTTTGTACCCTAACTAGGACTTGTAAAACCCCGGCCCGCAGGTGTGCTTGCGGCGATGACTCACACACAAACACAATCATAACACTGGCTTGCACACAATGGAGGCCGATATCTTAATCTGGAACAGGTGTTCGAACGGTCAGTGCAGGTGGTCGGCGCAGGTGGCTGGGCGGTCAGCGTGACGGTCGAGGTAGGTGGCGCGGGTAGGCGAAGCAGGTAAAAGGGACAAGTGTCCCGGTCGACTGCTCAACGGTGAATGTTGTGTGTGTGATGTTTAGCTCTTCTCTTCTTCACGTTCGTGCGATATACTATCCATCGTATTCGCAATAGATGGTGCCAGCACCACATCTCAAAAGCAATCCTTTGCCTCTCTGCGGCTTTTATAGTCCAACTTTCAGAGCCGTAGAGAAAAATGGAGAAAAAAAAGGATCGAACCATGTAAATTTTTGTACGATTTGTAATACTCCGGTCTCTCCAAATTTTCTTAAGTTGGGTCATTGCAGTTTTCGCCATTCCAATTCGCCTTCGGATCTCTGGTTCACAACTTCCTTTGTTATTGATCGCTGATATTAAGTATACGAATTGATCAACACGTTCGTATCGGTCGAGGCAGGGCAAATGCTGGACAGTTTCAGTACGATCGATAGTCATCAGTTTGGTCTTGCTGCAATTTACGTTTAGACCCATCTCTTAGTTTGCTTTTTCAAGGCGATCCAGCAGTGCTGCCATCTTCTCTTCTGAGCTTCCAAACAAAGTGGTAACATCCGCGTAACGTAGATTCGATACCTTAGTACCTCCCACTTTGATAGCTCCCTCCCACCCATCCAGGATCTTGCGAATGATATATTCCCCATATATATTAAATAAGATGGGTGAGATAATACAGCCTTGTCGAACTCCTCTCTTGAATTTGAAACAGTCGGATATAATGTCACCCAACTTAACTGTGCCAAAACCTGTTTCGTAAAGGCTTTTTATCAATTTGGTTATATAGACCGGGACACCGGCTTCCAGAAGCACTTTCCATAGGTCGTACCACCTGACGCAGTCAAAAGCCTTTTGGTAATCCACAAAGCACATCACAATCGGGGTGTTATACTTATAGCACTTCTCCACTATCAGTCTTACATTTAGTATTTGTTCTCTGGTACCTTTCCCCTTTACAAATCCAACTTGCTCTTGTGGAATTTGCCAGTCTAGAAAAGCTCTGAGTCTGTTATTAATGATGTGGAGAAGGACTTTGCAAGTATGCGAAATGAGTGCTATAGTTCTGTAGTTGCTACAGTTCCTAGCTGAACCTTTTTTTTGCAATGGGAGTATTGTGGAGTGAACCCAATCCGTTGGCCGTTTGCAGGTTTCCCAAACAGTCTGGCAGATATTGCGAAGGACAGACAAACCCTTCGGTCCTATGGCCTTTAGAGCTTCTGCTGTGATTTGGGCACTACCTGCTGCTTTATTCGTCTTTAGTTTCCGAATTGCGTCTTCCACTTCCGATATTTATGTGAGGAGGGACATTTGCTTGATTAGTAAATACTTGAATGAGTTAGAAAAGTGAGAACCATTAAGACTTCATAATAAAAACCAATATTTAATACAGTTTTCACCGATATTTACAATTGTTCATTTACGAGTAGTTGTTATTTTTGTACGTTTAAAGTGGATGATTTGACTATGATTATTGTTTATGTGAAGAGGGAGTCAATAAAAAAAGGTATATAAACTGCGGTTAGGACGATTTTCGGGACAGACGCTGCTGTATAGTACCAAGGAATGCTTAAATACAAGTATATAAAAGTGAAGTGTGAATAGTAAAATCATTGAAACAATACATTTGGACGTGGCCCTTATAACAGTATGTATGTATAGTATATTTTCTAAGATATTAACGAGTACTACACATTAAAATAGAACAATTTTAATTTTACATTTTAAATTTAACCTGACGTTTCGAATGTTTGCAGCAATCGTGTTCACGGTAAGACGGATAACACCTCCATGTTATTTACTTATACGCCAGTTAAATCCGTAAAAATAGTGTTATTTCAGTATATTAGTTTCATTAAATTATTAGAAATTCTAAAACATATAAGATGTTTTAAACAAACAGGAATTTTTTAAAATGATAAAAATTTTATGTATTTATAAATGAAGATAAAAGAATAGAAAACTATATAAAGTAAAAATGTATAATATCAAATGTATCAATATATAAATAAATATAATAGATAACAAGAAAAGTCCATTCAGACAGAACTGGTTTACAACTAAGTATAAATAGAATTATCAATACTTTAAAAAAAAATAATTAACCTTTCCTTGAAGATATTATCAACGGCATATTGTTCCGCAGTTTGAAGAATCTGCATGATCCGAAATGACTTGTTTTCTTAGTAATGGAAATAATGAACATAAATATAAATCTACAAAAGGTAACCTTTTACTGTATGCAAAATAAATGAATATTTATTCTTTGAATTCCATTAGTATTAATTAAACAGTATAATTAGCACCACATGAGATAAAACATGATATTGATTATTCAAAAATATTTCGTTTGATAATCCCAAATGCAACTTTAAAGCATTAAAAATAGAAAGATAATAAAAGAATAGATGAAGAATATAACGAATCAACAAATTAGCTAATCTCATAACCCTATGTAATTTAAAAGTTATTTTAAATTACCTTCTTGTAAGTAAACCTTATTAGATACGTCTTAAGATTCCCCTTTAGTAGCATAGCCTATAAATATTTCATTTTCTGATAGTAAATAAAAATAAATCAACTTTATTTAACAATCATTCATAGCATTAAAATAAAAAAATACGTATTTTTTTTTTGTTAGTCTTACTGTTAGCCCTGTTGGCTATTACAGCGTCACCGGGGGAGCAGGTGGGACAGGAGACCTACCCTTAAAAAGGGTGGGCCAGATGGGCCCCCATGGGGAACGACGTACCGAGGGCGTCTCAGATTGAGACGTCTCAGTCTCGGCTCGGGGCGTCGTTAGTCAGGAGGGAAGCTAAGGAAATTTGGACACTAGCGTCCTCCGACGGCAGAACGCCAGAGCAACGGAGCACTTATTTAGTTGAAAAATACGTAACACTAACGGCACAAATATGGTTATGTAACATTACAAACCACAACAAAAAAACATTGTTAAATCATCCTTATAAGTGATATATTATTAACGTTTATTTTCAAGAATCTCTCTCTAAATAATCTCTCAATCTCTCAATAAAATAAAAAACTATATTGTAAATAGAGAAAGAATATATACAGCAAAATAACTTTGTCATCTTACCATTTTACTCTACGATTTACGTTTACTAAATCATTGACGATGAGTTTAAACCGCTGCCTATTAAAACCCTTCTATTCCCGCTCCGTTGGTCAAGTGGTTAGCGCAGATGCCTAACGTGTCACGACGCAATGGGGCTCGGGTTCGATTCCCGGCGGAGACAGGCCTTTATGTGATGAGCATAGATGTCTGTGTTTCTGGGTTTAGTCGTTTATTAAATATATTCTCAGTATTCTTATGTGTATTTCTATGTATTTGTATCGTTGTCTAACACCCTTAACACAAGCAAATAATTTGCTTACTTAGGGGTTAGATCAATGTGTGTAATTTGTCCTGATATTATTATTATTATTAGTTTCTACCATCCGTGGAGAGTTTCAACCTTCTAAATGTACAGATTTCTCTACAGATGTGAAGTGACTCTTTCAGCCCTGTATGAAGGAACTTCCGGACGTATTGTAACGTATCTTGTTGGTATTCAAAGGGCGTCGTAGAGTGGTTTTTTACGTTGTCCAATAATTCATGTTCGGATTCGGGTTTGTTTCTGAATAGGTTAATTGGATCGGGACTAATAGATTTTGAGTTTAGTTTGCTGTTAGTTTAGTTTTTTGAAAATGAAATTATTAAGAAATATCAAGTTTAATCATAAAAAATCCTTTACTTTATATAAACCAATAAAATCTGAAATATAAGGATAAGATATGAGTATAATCATGATAGACCTTAATATTTAATGTACATTTCCCAAAAATCATAATATTAGTGGTATATAATCTTAGGTAAATCAAGACGATGAGATTATGAATGTAAATAATATATTTACAAAACAATTACATGATATGATTGGTATATAATGATGATGAACGGTATGCAACACGATAACTCCTGCTTCTGAGTCACAGACTGGGACTAAGAGACCCGCATCTAATTGGCTGCTTCGTGGCCGGCTAGACCGGTGTCATGATTCTGGCCTCGGGTGCGGGACGAGAACTCCTGGTCTTGGGCTCTTTGGTGGGACTCGTTTCTGGACCTCTTTCCGACGTAGCAGGCTTGGGTGCTTTGGTGGGGGAAAGGGGCTCCCTTCACAATCTATCAAGCTTGCAAAAAACTGATGGCTGCTCCTCGTTGCGGGGTGCTCTCTCCGTGGTCTCTCTCTACGATTCTTTGGTTAGAAATCTTTTCAAACCACAGTTTCAATAGCAACGTGCGGCATAGCGCACAACTCGGTGGTGCCAGTTTTAAAATAAAAATATTATAATGACATTACTTTACCAACTTCTTGCAACGGCGATTAGTGAGTATAAATATTTTATTTTGATGTTAAAATTAATGTGATTATTATTTAGACAAGCATATTTTTATATATTTTTATATATTTTAATTTTTATATGACCCTGTTTATATATATATATATATAAACAGGGTCATAAATAATAAATAATAAATAATATATGTATATATATATATGTATATAGTATGGTTGCAAAATTCATCGTGCTTAAGATCACCTATAATGACAGTTACTTAGTACGTAAAAAAAATATTTCAAAGCGATTCAAAGTGTATTTAGTAATAACAGTAAAATTGAAGTTATGGTACGTAAATTGCCTTTGAAATAATGAAGGCAATTTTCATTCCATGCGCTTAATTTATTTGTATTGCTTAAAGTTGACAATAATATCTATCTAATAAAAGAACATTAACTTTTTGATATTGATTTAATTCTTATATTTAAAATGCCGTTTAGCACAGTTTTACATTTGCGGCAATTAAGATCTGCCAATCGCACTTTACTTACTATGCGTGACAAACTACACATGATTAGTCACATTCTATTTATAAACTTTATTATCAATTAATTTAGTTACATAATATTTTATTTAAATGTTCATTTCTTTTTATTACGTCATCATTTGCACTAATATAATAAAACTGAAAAGGGAACAATTTTTAGTTTTTTGTTTGAACATATTCTGGGACTCTCTGACAATCTTTAAAACTTCCGGTCATACTTGAAGAGTTATACAACAGAACTAAGATCTAGGAGTCCACCTTTACTAGAAAGTACGTTCCTCAAAGATAGTAAACTAATAAAAGAGCTTTAAACAAATGGTATAAATATTGATTATGCTATTATTATTATTTACATTAGTTGATAACGAAACATATGTTGTCAGAGAACATCTATTATTAAGTATACAAGGTAAAGGTTTTCTTATTATAGTAATTTAATAAATAGCAATTAATTAATTATAAATTGTCTTTAAACTCAAATAGATTGTAAATCGAATTATCGTTAGTTTTAATAATGTGGAATAAGTTTTTTAAAAAAAAAATGAATATACATACATAAATAACATAGTGCTAAATAATAATATATATGCACTAAAATATACCATATAATATATATTATACATACATATGTTCATACATAATATATACGTAATTTAATAAGTACATGAAAATGATATTACTTTAAAAAAATAAAAGTGTATGGGTTTATTAAACCAAGTGGGTCAAAAAATTGTGCTATAGTTGAAAGTATTGTGCGTTTGTTTATGATTTGTTTTTATGTGTCTGAATTGATCACAGAGAATAATAATAAATAATCTTTGCAAACCCACTGTAAACCCAATGTTTTTGAGAACTCATTTTTATTTAAGTTTAATAAAATGTCATTATCACTCTCGCCGCCGATTTGATTTAAAATAGGATTGTTTGAATGCCACTTGCGTAAAAGAAATTCAGCGCTTTCTAACTCGCGAATAACGCCCTTACTAGTTCATCGACGTAAAACTCATTTAAGATTGTTTCATTTACTTTCTTGTAAGAATTAAAACCAAATTAATTAACCCGGCGTGAATGAGGTGAGTAATTGTTACACCAGCTATGAGGTGGGTATGAGATACTATTACTATAAAACTTTAATGTATTTTTTTTTCATACACACGTTTAATTTGCATTACATATAATAAAACAATCAAAACGCAATTTTATACAAACAAGATTACAAAAAAGAAAAGAGGTTTCTATGAAAAAAATACAAGGTTCGGTGGTTATTTAACTTTTTGCATAAAAATCTAGCAAAATTCTAACTTTTTTGTTAAATCAACATAATAAGACTATTTTCTAATAATTCCAAGTCAAAGAAGAACTGAACAATCTTATGAGACCATGTAACATATCGCTAAAGTTACACCTAAAAATCAGCACAATGTCCGCATACAAAAATCGCGTGTTCCATACATATTGGCTTCCAGCAATGTTTGATCTTTTTATTTCTTTTTTGAGGACAGCCACCCTATCTAACATATTTGCAAAACATTTTTTTGGGAACTGCTGATAAAGATCCCCACAGGTGATGGGCAATTCTCTTTCGTATTTCCGCTGGAAGACGAACTTCCTTTGAATGTTGCAAAAACTATCTTTTATTATGTTCAGACTTCAGACCTAAATTACGAAAATAATCACGGTTCTTAATGCGTTTTTTGCCCCATAAATGATTTTCCCTGTAGATTATGATAGTTTATAGTAGTCTTCTTGAGTATACCATATCACTCAGGTGGTTATTTCCCTGCGTATAGCTCCAGTTTTAGAATGTAAAACTTTTTCGTATATTGAACTTGAGATTTGAGTCCACTTTTGGCCGGTTTGTTAGGATTTTATACATGAAACGATAGTTACATTTCATCAATAGTAAAGTTCTCGGAAGGCACATAATGGGTACTAATATTGTCGACTAAATTATCCAAAATATTCCTTATTGCAGCTAGATTGTCAACCTTCTTCATTTTTTTCATAATACATCTTGATAAATCTTAAAATAAATCACAAAATACTAAAAATAAGAATTAATTATAAACTTACTGTCACTCCAAATATGTAACACCAACTACGAGGTGGGGTATGTCATACCCTGGCAAAGTTTGCAATCGTATATCTCAATTCGCAATTGATGAATAACTAAACTTGATGCCGAACCTCACCCAACACACCCTTACCTCCAGCTACTGCAACGGCGGGACTTGCATAGCAACAATAACATAAAACATTTTGCGTTTTAAAACTTCGCGGGTATGAGATACCCCACCTCATTCACGCCGGGTTAACGGTAAAGTAAAAGAAAGAAACAATAACGGAAAGTATCGGAAAGAGATTTATTTAGGTATAAACAACTAAAAAACTGTAATGGTAGCAAAGATCAGAAAAAACTCTAATTCTGGAGAATAACAATTTAAATGTTATATATTGTATATGTTTTTTTTTTTATATTTATATGTTGAATATGTTTAATTAGTTTAATGTACAAACTTTGGAATTGGATTTATTTCTCTTGTAATAAGTTTATATTTAAAAGGAGAACACAAAATACGTGATTTCATTTATTTTTTATTAGAAGGGGAGGCAGAGACACACACCCCAGATATTATTGTAAAAATTGTAAATTTTCAATTGTCAGATGTTTGAACGTAGTTTTGTTAAAAGTATTGTTTAAGATTTAGTAAAATAAAACTCAAATAAATTATAACTTTATCGAAGGCGTTAATTTAAAAAATCATAATGAATATAGGTATGCTTTAGCACCTGGACATTATAAATACACACGTCTTAGTATATATATACATATATAATTATGTTCTTCTAACGCGTACTGGTCTATAATGAATATGGATACAACAACACGTTTACCACTATATACCTTTTACAACCATCGAAGTTTTCATGGAACAGTTATTTTTTATTAAACACGTGCTTTGTAATTTGGATTTTTTTCACTAGTAATTATTAACATTGTCCTACGTCAGGTTGTAGCCTGGTAAGTCACAAATATAAACGCAACTATAACTCCATTGTATTACGATACTTTCATAATATATTATATCCTTTGCGATTATTATGTGTTTGTTGTGAATTGAGAATATGGGGATGATCTCTGTTTATGATGCTATTTATATAGCTTTTACAAAAATAAAAACTATACATTTATTAACTATTATACATAAATTTCTGTGTTCAACTGTAAATGTTTTATGTTTTATAAGGTAAAGCCATATTATGTTGATTTTGAAAAAAAATATATGCTCCTTCCATAAATAAACGAATATTATACATTTTTTACAGTCAGTTACATATGCGTTACACTGGGCATACTGTACACACTACCATCTTCCACATTCAAACTTTTTAGTTCCGAAAACACAACACTTAATCGAGTAATGACTGAAACTGAGCTGTCTTTACTGGGTAGTGTGTCCTTTGCAAGTACCCTTATAGTAACTCCGTTTTGTGGTTACTTACTAGATATTCTGGGAAGAAAACGAACGATCATACTTTTCTATTTGCCGCAATTGGTAAGCTATTATGGTATAAACCATCTGGTTTACATCTTATATACATTTTTTAACTTATGTTTACCATACACTAATCCAACAAGAAGTCTTTAATATAAAACCAAATATAGACAATATAATAATCACATTCCTTTTCAGCTTGGGTGGACATTGATAGTGACTATATTCAGAGTGGAAGCATTTATATGTACAATGTTTCTTTGCGGTATGAGTCTGAGTATTATACTCATTGTACCTATTTATGTCGGTGAATATTCTGATTCGAGGATCAGAGGAACAATGGTTTCTAGTAATTTCATTTTCCTTGGAGTAGGAAATATGATATCCTATCTGATGGGAGGTCTTTTGGTTTACAACACAATGATTTATATAGGATTAACTTTAACCATAATTGGATTTGTGTTGCTCAGTTTCTTGAAAGAATCGCCATTGTACTTGATGAAGAAAGGTTTTGAAGAAGTAAGTTCATTTTAAATTTTTTGTTAATTTTTATAATTTATTTTATTATATGTTTATATATATTCTGTCTTCATAAAAATCATCGATATTCAGGACACAATATTTTTGAAGTTAATTTTATTAATAATTTATTTCTACAGGACGCAGCCAAATCAATTGCGTTTTATAAAGGAGCTAAACTTAATTCTCTAGAAGTTTTAAACGAAATGGAAAACATTAGAAGACTTCTTAACAGCAATATGGGATTTGGTATTTTTTCTACCGTCTTTATAATTTTGTGACTAGTACCTACATTGAAATAGAAATAAATTAACAATTACTATAACTAAAAATATACTTGTATAAATTTTATAAACATAGCTAGGTCATAAGTTTTAAATTATTATGGGCATTAAAAATCATTGACGATAGTATAACGATAACACAATCAAATATTAGCGCCACTTAATACTTCTTCCTATAAATTGCAAAATTAACCTCACATAATATAGATAGACTTTTTTTAATAATCCTAGTAAGGAAAACCAGATATATTAATTAATACAGTTGGCAATGTAAAAAACCGTGAGGGTTTCTTTCATAAGAGTTATAATATAATTTATGGACTTACTGACTGCTGAATCAAAAGGTTACGGGTTCGAATCCCACACGGGATAACACTTTGTGTGATCCACAGATATTTGTACCGTGTCTGGGTGTACTTTGTTCATTATTTATATTTTCGTGAAGCCCCCGCGATACAGGGATAATACAATCCCTAATGCGAGTTATCTTATTTACGAAAAAAAAAAGTAAATGTGAAGTGAGTGTAATTATGATAGGGCTTATTTAAAGCACTACACACATGCAGAAATTGTAAATGTATTGTTTACATCTTGTTTTAGATAATCAATACAACATAAGTTAATGATTTACTATTTATATCCGTATTAAACGTTTTTGCAGTGGGCACACCCGAAGAGGAAAAGTTAAAAACAGATGAAACGAAACCAGTGAAAAAAATACCAATATGGAAATATTTGGGTATATTGGTTTTAGATTACCAAGACCTACGATACTTTTAACATTATTGTAATGGGAGAAAGTTAAAGTGCTGACTATTTAGCTGTTAACTGACTGACAATTTAACTAGTTAGCTGCTAGGTGTCTCTGATTTGGTCCGATTAGTTCTATTCTTTTCATTAACAAATATGCTCTAAGAATTGAAATAGCTAAAATATATATATATAATTATTTTTTTCAGCCAAATCCAGATCAACTCGTCGTGCTCTAATAATCGTTCTTATTACATTTACCCTATCACTATTCCAAGGCTTAATAGTGATAGAGATATTCGCTGAACCTTTATTCGAAGCAGCCGTTCCTAGTATGCCCGCAACTTTATCCAGTGTTTTATTTGCAATCATAAGAATTGGAGGCGGTTTTATTGGAGCATATTTAGTTGATAAGGCTGGACGTCGTGTAAGTGGGATTACATATACATTCATAGTGTATATACATATACATTCATAGTATATATACATATAACTAATTTGCAATCTTTCCATAGAATATTAACATTTACATTTTACACATCTTTCAGATGTTATTGATCGTAGCTTCTATTGCCACCAGTCTCTTCAGTGTAATCCTTGGAAGCCAAATACAATTGATTTGGGGTCCAAGTTGGTTGAACGCTGTATTAATATACCTTTACTCTATCGCATATACAATAGGACCCGGTACTATACCCCTTGTACTGGTGGGCGAAGTTTTTCTTCCAGAGGTAAGACATTGCATAATATTTGATTATTTTTCTAACTTCACGACCTTTCGACATTTCTCCTCTAATATAATTATGGTATAAAAATTTATTTATTAATCAATTTCCATGAACTAAAGCAAAATAAGCAAAAAATGTACTCTAATATTTATACTAAATCAAACAGTCCTTAATTCAGTATTGTGATTTTAAATTAAGTTAAATATAATTCTATTATTAATCATGTTTAAAAATATATGTAATGTATACATAAAGCATATATATATATTTTTTTATTTTAAATATCGAGTGAATTTTGTTACTTATTTTTTCCTTTACAGATTAAAAGCTTTACATCCATGTTATGCATCGAGTGGGGTTTTATGTGTAGTTTTATTATACTTTACATATTCAGACCGCTCGTCAAAGCTTATGGTAAAGTATTAAAATTTTATTAAGCTTTTTATGTAAATTTAAGTATTTATATCAGAAAATAAATTCAGCTCAAGTTCAAAATGCAATTTGTGAAAGTAATAAAATATTTATTTTAAATTGTAATTTAAACGAAAAAGGTTGTGTCTTTTTCGAATTATAACCCAAATTCCTAATGTTTCTTTTGAAGGTTTGCGAATTATATTTTTATTGATTGCAGGACTTAGCTTTATCTTCTACTGCTTTGCTGGTTTTAGCCTCCTCACCGCATTATTCGGCTTCAATTTTCTACCAGAGACAAAAAGCTTACCTGCCGACATTATTCAACAAAGATTTTTAGAAACAAAAAAATATTAAGCCTAACGTTAATATTTTGTTATTGTTCACTATCTTAATACATAAATTATTAAATATATTAACATATCATCTAGATTAATGTAATTATCATCTACATTACATCGATTATTATCGATATTGTTTTTCCATTGTATGAATAGATAATTAATATAAGAACAGCTTGATGCCTAATTAAAATCATAAATTTTGTTGATGTGTCTTAATTAATGGTAGAAAATACCCATTGGTTTATAATGTTATCGGATATGTATTATTATATTAGATCAATATATATGTATCAAATATACATGTAATAAAATTAAAGACAAACTTATAAGTAAAGAGTAATAAACATCGTGTAAGCCGAAACATCAGTTAAATATAAGTCAATCCAAGTTATGCAAAGATAATAGAGGTAAGCATCGGGCATTCTTATCTTCCCATGGAAATGATGAGGACCACAGTGATCCCTATTATAAAAAAGAGAACTGGCAACATTTCAGACAGCGCTAATTATAGGCCTAAATCGCTTGCTACCATAACTGCAATAGTGTTGGACAGTCTGTTAGATAGAAATCTAAGCGACGTTATGAAATTAAACGACTTGCAGTTTGGTTTTCAATCACGACTCTCTACAGAGACCGCCATATTCACTCTGAAACAGACTGTCCAATACTACTCTAACAGAAAAACGGCGGTGTATGCTTGCTTCCTCGATCTTACCAAAGCTTTTGATCTAGTTTCCTATGATATGCTTTGGAATAAGATGGAGGAGGCGGGAGTGCAGCCGGAGTTACTTTGTCTTATGTGGTTTTGGTATGCGAACCAGGTTAACCATGTTAGATGGGGTAAGGAGCTCTGACTCTTACAGGCTAGAGTGCGGAGTGAGGCAGGGAGGGTTGACCTCGCCGAAACTTTTCAACCTGTATGTAAATGGTCTCATTGAGGAACTCAGCGGGTCATCAGTCAGGTGCTGGGTAGATGGCACATGTATTAATAATTTGAGTTATGCCGACGATATGGCATTGCTGTGTACCACGGCGGGTACAGTCAGAGACTTGCCTAAAATATGTGAGGATTACGCTGCTGGACATGAATGTAAATACCTAAATGTGAATACCGGATACCTCTGAATGTGAATACCTGATCTTTAAGGCCCTTCGCAAGCAAGTGTGGTGTGGTGCAACTATCCCATTAAAGAACTCAATAGGACATTGCTTAAACGGGTAACACATTATAAAAATCTAGGTCACAATATAAAGGGAGGACTTTAAGGATCAGATGGTCATCTGTTGGCCCGAAAGTTTGCCCGATGTAGTAAGGATACCAAAATAACGCTTTTTAAAGCTTACTGTCAAAACTTACGGGGGCTTTGTGGGTTAACTATAGACAAAGAGCGATGGACACACTGAAGGTCCAGTACAATAATGGATTCAGAATGCTGTTGGCCTTGCCACGTGTTTGTACAGCTTTAGGCATGTTTGATTCCGAAAGGAAAAACGACTTTTATGCGATAATAAGAAATAAAACGTCTTCACTGCTGAAAGGAATGCGGTTAAGTTCAAACAGTGTCCTGAGAATGTTAGCTTCAAAAACGGATTCCCATTTGTTAAAGAATTTTATTAGTATATTAATATCTTAGTTTAATGTGTAATTGACTATCGAAATGCTTAGAATATTTATAGCGTTATAATATGATTAATTGTATATTAAGATAATCTTTTAATTTAAATTTGTGACATTATTAATTTTATTTTAATTTTTATTGTACTTAATTTTTATTTATAATTTGACATAAATGTAAACAAAATGTACTTGTGTTGCTCGAAATAAAGACATTATTATTATATTCTATTTCTTAAAAGGACACTTTCTTGAATGTTGATCGTAAGTCAAAACCTAGACGTTTTCTAATTTCCATTTATTTTAATTTCAAACTTCAAGCCTTAGCGCTTAGTCATGTAATGTATTGGTACGTAGATGTACTTAAAAAGAAATATTGAATATGTATAAATAATCCGGTAATGTAAGCACCATTGTTAATGAATTATTTTAAATAATTAATGACCATTGCTTATTCATATTATAACATCGTGAGTCGATTATTCAGAAGATTATACACAAATGTTTAAGAATATATTTATACCCCATTTATAAATATTTATTAATATTTACATGGAATGTAAAGGGAAATTTTCCTTTCTATTGAAAAGTCATTGCCGGCACTGAAGAAAGTTCGTTGCGGCTATAATAATTTCATTGTAAAATATCAAAAAATACTAAACTAGTACAAAAAATACTTAACTAGTAGTAATTATGTATTTCGAACTCTTCTTTTGGCTAATAGTGGTTTTATTCTGCCTTATTAGTTCAAATTAACAACCAAGAAATTTCTTATGTATTCAAATGATGTCTGTCATGGTAATTTATTAACTACATACTATTAATAGCTAATTAGTTTTCTGAAATGTAATTTATAAATTATTTTTTACATCATTCTCACTACACTAAAATATCTTTTTATATAGTAATTATTTCTAAATTTGCTGGAATTGCTGGTATATTTATGTGATTGGTTAGTTATAGAATTAAAATATTTTTTCTCATTATTTCATTTTTGATGACAATGAAATCAGAAGCCAGAAGATATTTGGATTCTTTTCTTGTAATTAATCAAATTAACGGGATCGATATTTTCTATTATTCTATATTTTTGGATGGTAGGTAAAGAAGTCGGTTTTCTTAACATAAGCATCGTAACTGACTTAATCTTTATCAGTGTTTATAAAGTTTAATATTTATTTTTTATTTAATCTTTATTGAGGTACAAAAGACGGACTGAATGCTAAGAGCATTCTCTACCAGTCAACCTGAGAATGCAGTACAAGATAACACAAAGAGCATATCGCCTCTTTAAATCGCCTCTTTTAAATCAAGTTTAAATAACTTAAATAATTAAAACAAAATAATAAAAAAAAACATTGGAATAAATATATGAAACTAAGGACGTAGTCAAGTTCCCTACGTAGCGAATAGCTTTTTAAAAAAAGATTTCATTTTAATTAAGATGATATTTAATTAACAAGTTACCACTTAGGCTACCTTAAACAGACTAAACTTAATATTAATATTATACGCTAATTCGGGTGGGAGCAGGCCACCCAGTAGAGTTATTCGCATTGTTCGGTTACTTAGAATATTGGCTTCCAATAGGTGGTAGACGTTAACTCAGCTGAGCCACCTGGCTGGCGGCTAGTGGAATGTGTCGTCTCAGCGGTTTGGGACGACGTAACAAACACAATGTACTATTCATTTTTACAAAATTGAATTGAATTTAAAAAGAAAATAAACAAACATATTTAGACCAATAATATACATAAATAAATAAAGATACAGAATTAATAAATTTGTATATATATATATATATATATATATATATATATATATATATATATATATATATATATATATATATATATATATATGTCGCAGATCACGATAATTTAACGATAATTAGTAACTCAATTGATATCATTGTAACAGAGGGGTGTGAACGCCGTGACGTATTGAGTCAAGTGATCGGAATCGTTTGGAGGGGCACCGGAGACATTTTAAATAACCTAGAGCATCGAGAAGAGAGGATTATTCATTAGTGTGAGCCTTACAGTCCGGACCCCCCCCAAACGGGACCGGTGGTACACGAAACTCTGATAATTGTATACCTACTAAGTAATTTGTGATTACCTACATTTAATACAAGTAATTGTCATATTGTGTGTGTGTGGTTTAATTGCCTGAGACCTACGCCTCGGATCCTGTACAAGAAGACGTTATCAAGAACGAACAAGCCACTAATATGCCTCCTATCTCCGACATCAGAAGTGGGATAAGGGATTCACTCGGGCATCAAAACCACCAACTACCCGCGAGATAAGTTTATTGAAGCTACAATTAACGTCAAGCAAGTAATGAAGTGATTTTATTATTTGAAACGCTCACTACAACATAATAATAATGAAGTTCCAGAATCAATAAAGTCAATCAATAGTTGTAAATCAATGGTTGTAAATCAATCAATCAATCAAGTTAAATTTATGTTATCTCAAAACTTCAAAATTGAGATCTACCCACATATCAAGAAAATCGATTGAAAATACCTATTTAATCGCTTATGCAAGTTGTTTATTAGATTATATGACAAACCGTTGGAAGAATTCTACGAAAGAAGAAATCGTTGCTAATGAAGAAAGAAAGAAATGAGAAATTATGGCGGTGACAACGTGCTGCGAATGGCGGTAATGGCGCGGCGCGGATGGCAATGATGGCGCGGCGCTGATGGCAATGATGGCGCGGCGCTGATGGCGGTGATGGCGCGGCGAGGATGGCGCTGATGGCGCTGATGGTACTGATGGTGGGGACTGCTTTCGTGGCGATGACAGCCTTGGCAGCGGTGCTGGTATAGTGCGGTGCGAGCAACGCGTTGATGTCTACGCAATTTATCCACCATCGATCACGTCACAGCATAAAGGTGATTCGTTTCAATTTACTTACGTTTTAAGTGCTAAATGCTCGCTAGTCAAAGAAAATAAATTCATTTAGACAGAAATCATATGTAAACTTTAAGTGTTACAGTGTATTCAATCTTATTAATCTTTTCTGAGATACGATAATAAAAAGTCTGTTATAATTTGAGAATTTTGGACTTCAATGTTGATGATGATGATAATGATACTTGTTCTGTTGCTGGCTGTTCTGGTGATAATGATAATTCATACCATGTCTATTTTACTTGACACCAATGATGGTTGTATATCTTGACTTGACGCCAATGCGGGTTGTCTATCTTGACTTGACGCCAATGCGGGTTGTCTATCTTGACTTGACGCCAATGATGGTTGTCTATCTTGACTTGACGCCAATGCGGGTTGTCTATCTTGACTTGACGCCTATGATGGTTGTCTATCTTGACTCCAATTAGTCGAATCTCATGGTGTGACTTTGATAGAGTTATGTTTTATGAAACAGTTACAGTTATCATAACTATCGATTTTAGTAAGATTCATGATTTTTTTATGTGGTCAGAAAGGCCGAGCGAAGCAACATCTACAGTTGTATATTGTTTGGATTTCAGATACATATGCACACGAGGGCGTGTGACATGTCAGTATGGCCGTGTCGCAGATCACGATAATTTAACGATAATTAGTAACTCAATTGATATCATTGTAACAGAGGGGTGTGAACGCCGTGACGTATTGAGTCAAGTGATCGGAATCGTTTGGAGGGGCACCGGAGACATTTTAAATAACCGAGAGCATCGAGAAGAGAGGATTATTCATTAGTGTGAGCCTTACAGTCCGGACCCCCCCCAAACGGGACCGGTGGTTCACGAAACTCTGATAATTGTATACCTACTAAGTAATTTGTGATTACCTACATTTAATACAAGTAATTGTCATATTGTGTGTGTGTGGTTTAATTGCCTGAGACCTACGCCTCGGATCCTGTACAAGAAGACGTTATCAAGAACGAACAAGCCACTAATATGCCTCCTGTCTCCGACATATATATATATATATATATATTCAAAAACTTTATTTATGCCAGACACTGCTTAGGGACATAAAAAAAAAACAAAAACAAAATAACAAATAATAATAATAAAACAATATAAAAAAACATATAAAATACAATATACAATTTATACCAATAACATTTTACACAGCAGTGTACTGACACAAAAAGGTAGATCATTCCGCCTATGTTGAAACCAACAATTGAAAATATTGTTTCTGAATTCCTACTCCACTCAGCCTACAATTGAAAATATTGTTTCTGAAAAGTCAGTTAACAAAGTGTAAGAAAAAAATCTATAATAATATATAACATAATATGTAGTCCCGTAGGCTTGGCAAAAAACGGCATTGGCATTTTAAATTAGAAATATAAGTTTGATTATGTTTTGGTGTTTATTTATTATTAATAAAAAAAAGTAAAAAAAAAATCAAACCACACTTTGATTCGATTCGATTAAGAATAAGTCGGTACTGACAGATGGCCGCTTTGAAAGTGTTTTTTAGTACATGTTTGTAAAACTATTAATAAACTTAACATTTCTAAAAGTCCAATCTAAATCAATTGTAAGTTATTTTTTTTGTAATTTTAAGCATTGTTTTATGGGATTCTTAACTCAGTTATTAATATGTAAAGAACGAAATTGATTTTATTGCGTATTGGCGCCAAAATACGTCTGAAACTATCCTGAAACGTATAAAAGACTTTAATCTTTACACATAACGTCTTGAATTCTGTTATCGCTTGTGATCGTGAACGATGTTAATCAATTGTTTAGTTTCATTATATGAAAGAACAATTTATGTCTAGTGTGTACATACACACCACACATAAATTGTTCGTACACATACTTACAGGTGTGAAGGATTTCCTAGTAAAGAATTTAATTCATCAATTTCTTCAATTAAGGTCCTAGTTTCGTTGTTATGTATCTTAACTCTAGAGAGGGCGTCAGCGTTAGTGTTCATTTTACCCTTTTTTATATTACTGTATAGTCATATTCACTGAGTCCCAGTCGCCATCTAGTAAGACGAGAACTTGGTTCCTTCAAACCTACAGTAACCTTTACAGTAGTTGAATACAACTACCGTAAAGGTTTATGTTCAGTTAGTATTTTAAATTTTCTTTAGAAAAGGTAAGGTCTAAAGTATTTTCTAGCCCAAACTATGGCTAAAAGCTCCTTCTTAATTGTACAGTAATTAACTTCATTGTCATTTAAGGTACGAGAAGGTACGAGATGGTACACAAGGGTCTGTCGGATCCTATTTTAACTTGCGATAAAATGGCACCAATAGCTAAGTTAGAGGCGTCAGTAGTCAAGTTAAATTCTTTAGTAAAGTCGGGATACTGTAAGATGGGGTCGTTTGTTAAGAGTGTTTTACATTTTTCAAAACAATTGGTGTATTTTTGATCCAAATTCGGGCACGATCCTAAGGATTTTATAAATGTTATCCGGATCTTGAGCCATATTTAAATATATACTACTACTGTTTGAATCAGATATATTTAATTGTTATCTAAATTCTTATTAATATCTAAATTTACGGACTTACGGGCCTGCTGCGATGCAGATTCCCGATGACTATAAACTCTAGGATAATAAATCTTGGAAAGGAATTATAACTAGGCAAAGAGCAACACGAGAATGGGTCAAATGTTCTAACATAAATTTCATTACTGGTTTCTTCCCGTGAATCGAAGTTTGAATTCGCCTCTCGGTGCTGCAGCTGGTCCGTAGATTCAGGATACTAGCGATGACCTAACAGTCCCTATTCTAGTTTCCTACCGACTGCGCCATTTACATTAGCTACAGACGGAGAGTTGAAAAAAAAACAAAACTGATTTAAACTAATTATAATAAAAACAATTACAATTATGTACTTATTAACTAATACAAGAATCTGACCTACTCGATAAAACAATAATGACAAAATTATATTAATAATTAAGACTTATATTATAATTAAACTGCAACTATGCATTCTGTCGCGATGACACAATACACATTTTATTCACACGGAGGGAATTTGAATATCAGCAATCCTCCTGGAGTTAGTGTACATAACTACCATGTAAACAAATATTGTTCTTAAAAAAAAACAACTATTTACTCTTATAGTATTTAAAAATAGCTTGTACACTTTCTCCCAATTCTTGATTTTTTATGTTGTATATATAGACCTCGGAATTGCATGTGTACATCTATTGTTGCTAACAATCCCTTGAATCTGTACTACCCATTAATTTCATGAAAATATCATATGAAATTTCTGGAATTGGCAGATAGTTGCAGTTATAGAGAATCAAAACTGAAATTATTTATTTTAAATTTAATAAATAATTTAATATAGAGGTTGAGTATTATAAGTTTTAGGGTTTGAGGGTAAGAGAACAGATTATTTATGAAGTTACGGAGGTTTTTAAGTTATCGAGGTTCTACTGTAGTATGATAAATTATTACATAGTATTTATGGTGTCTTTTTTAATTATTGCCTCAAAGAATCCTTTCCTTTTACTTTTACAAATTCTAAAGATTAATGCGATTCTTTAATGCCCCATCTTCAACGCTTTATTTAAACATTATAAATATTCAACTTAATTAATATTATGTTACTATCTTACGCAACCTAGTAATTCACTATGAAGATAAAATAAACTACGTGCTAGGTTATGTATTATCTAATTATTTATAATTAACATATCTTGAGGCTTGTTGGTCTGGTTTCGTTGCCAGTGTTATCACCACTAATTGAATATTGTTATAATTTAACTTTAATATTCATTCTTGCTCTCATAATTACTTTAGGGAATAATTAAAGTTCAAATGATCTACCTGAAAATAAAGCATAAAATTTGTCAAGAAAACATTTTAATAAGTTATGTTTATAATGTATATTTTTTTAAATGCTTTTTCTTACTTTCATATTTAGACATTAGAAATGTAAATACCTACGTCAAAGCTTATTATTTAACCCTATAAATATCTTTACAATATTGCTATCTAAATAAAACTATTTTTATGGTTTCAACTTGAGAATAATTAATTAAATTTTAAATTTAATTCTACTTTTCGAATGCTTTGCATCAATCTTGTTCACGGTAAGACGAGATGGAGGTGTCCGACAGTACGTTAGTTAGTTAGTCATCTACCTCTAACGGTTTCTAAGTTTCAGGATTCACACAAAACACACTAACAATATCTTGAGGTCTTACAGTGCGGTCACAGACATGGGATTTTATATTTTTCAAAAGTGGGTCTCAGGTGTTAGATAATCCCTGACCATCAATTCTTTATTAAAATTAGGATGTCTTTTAATTTCAATATCCACACGAACCATTCTTGAATGCATCGTAGTTCTTTACCGAGGATTTTAGGTTTATCCAATCTTATATAATGATTAGGCTTGTCTATGCTATATTCACACACTGCTGACTTCGATGTACGTCTATGCTTGATATGCGACATGTTTTAGCTATCTCTTACCGATGTTCCTTTTTGTTTGACCTATGTATGAGAAGCCACAATCGCAATCAAGTTTATATACTTCAGCAATATTACTATTGATAGGTCTCCAGAATTGGCTCACTTTCCTTTTCAGGTTTGTAAATAGTTCTTATAGACACCTTTTTTAAGATGTTACCGATTCTGTCAGTAGCTCCTTTAATATATGGTAGTAAGGCTGGTTGACGCACAACTATAGGTGGCTTGATGTGGTTTCTGCGATACTGGCGAGGTACGGGTAGGTGGTTGTTGAAAGAGGGGCGAAGCCGGAAACCTCCACGAGTGCCTGTCCGTTTCTCTTGCTGTTCGGTTCCGGCCGGCGGCATCGGAAGCGGTAAAACCGGTGCTCTCCGGGCAACAACGGTTAATGTAGCCTCTTCGGGGGTGCATTAACCGTAGGCTAATATCCGGCATGGGGGTCGGTCATGGGGGTGTCAGTGCTCGGTCAATGGCCGACAGCGGAGGGAAATACGGGGCCCGCTTCTTCAGTGGATGTTGTGTTGTTGTTGTGTTTTGTCTTCGTGTTGTTTTGTTGTTTCTTCTTCGTGTTTTCTTCGTATTTTCCTTTTCTTTGTTTTGTGTCGGCCCGGCGGTTCGGCGTTTGCCAATGGACTGGGTAAGGACGAGAGCGCCCAACTTGGACTTGCAAAGGCGAAGGCCGAGCTCGCTGCCATGAGATTGGAGGACGCAGTAGGACGATTACGACTGGGCGCGCGCCGGAATCCGACAAAGATCTTTAAGGGTACGATGGTTAAGGCCCTGAGGGAGGCAACCAACAATTTGTTGGAAGTCGTGTCGGCCTTGGCTGTTCGGACGAAACCGGAGGAGAGCAGTCGCGTTCAAGCGGACAACGCCCGTCTTCAAAGGAAGGTGGAGGTCCTGAGGGCGGAAATGCAGGCGATAAACAGGGAGATCGCTGAGATGAGGGCATCTGCGGCCAACGCCGCGGTTCAGATGCCTCATTTATTGATTAATTGAGATCATTGGAGGCGGAATCCCTGGAGGAGCTGAGGAGCTCCATCTTAACCTCGGTTGGGGTTATGATGAACTTACCTCGCTCTCTTGCAGACGAGTACCGCGTCGTCGGCACGTCAGAGGTTGCCTGCTACTCAACCACGGCCTTCGGAAGACATTGGACGGCATTGGACGGTATGCCTTTCCGCCGTTCAACCGGGGAAGCGAGTGGCAGTGAGGCTAAAGGGTCTCGACGAAACCGTCCTAAAATAGGATGTTTTTGATGCAATTCGCCGCATCACTGACTGCCCTGATGAGGCCCTCTATCTGGGGAGATCCTTCAGGGTGGCTAAGGGGACATGGGCGTCACCTTTTCCCGACTTCCCGTTGATGCGGCGAAAGCGCTCGTTAACGCCGGAAGTTTCCTGGTGGGCTGGAGCTCAACCAGGGTGGAACTGCTGGAGGCGCAGCCGCTGCGCTACTACAGGTGCCTAGCACCTGGGCATGTGCGTGCGGCTTGCCCGTCCACGGTCAACCGCAGCGCCGCCTGTTTCCGGTGCGGTGGTGAGGGTCACCCGATACCCGAGCCACTTGCACCGGAATGTTGCAGTGCACGGTCAGTGCAGACCGAGGTCTCACAGCGTCCCACCTATTGGGGAGCCGAGTGTGCAAGGCTCCGCGAGTTCGAGGGTTAGCACCTGATGCAACTCTGAGCCGGCTGTGGCTATGGCAACATAGTCACGTCAAGCTTCAGCAGGGGAGGTTGGAAGGGTTAAGCCCGTTCTTTCCCAGCCGTACGCCTTGGTGAATGGGGGGGTGACCTCTCTTGACATTGCACAAGTGTATGATGTAGGGGTACTCTGGTTGCCCGGGGTACCCTTATCAGGGGGTGTTCCGCCGAGGCGTCGCGGTGAGTGCTTACGCGATCCCGTGGCGTCTCATTGTAGCGATGAGGGCAACCGTTGGTTTTTTTAGTCGGGTGCGTTAAAAATGGCAGCGTCTCCTATGCTGCCGGGTGCCGCAAATACCACCCGGACGTCGCCTTCCTGGCTGTTGTGACGATGCGGAAATGTTAATTTGAAATTTAATTGATTATATATGAATAGTACATCATATTACTATTAACAGAGTACGGTACCCATGATGTTGGAAGATAAATCGCACTTAACTGAAAATTACTGCAAAGAATGTCTTGTTTGTATCTTTAATTTATGACAGTTTTGATGGCAACGTACAACAACACACACGTTCCAATAGTAATTAAAATGAGTTTACTTTATCAACTTCTTGCTACCGCTATAAGTAAGTTAACTCTGGAAATTGTATTGCTTTTGTTTTTGTGTTAGTTACACAGTTTTGTCGGCTAAAAACATGAGATGACAAAGTATATATATTTACATTAGAAGATGAGAGAATAAGTATTTAACCGTATATATTTAGTTTGTAACTCATCCATTTTTGTATTTTGTAATGCCACTTTCCATTATGTACTTTTTGAAATATTTATTATTAATATTTCAAATTTGTAACTGTTGTATATTTTGTAATTTATATTTTTAAACGTAATTTCCAACCAATTTTATCATCACCATCACCATCAACCAGTCTTCATCTTATTCTCAGAATGAATCTAAAATTACCATTACTATATTGGAACTCGAACGTTAACCCTTGCAACAGCTGATCGTGCTCATAAACAACCTGTGTATAAAAATAGTAAAATACTAGTTTTCTTCAAAAGTTTATAAAAAAGTGTTATTGTTTACAGTGATAAAGTGTAATTGAAACAAAAACGTAAGAATAGATAAATAATAAATAATAGACTCGAATACATTGTTTAAAACAGGAACCCTCAAGTGATAAATATATAAATATTTCATAGTTATAATTATTGTTTAGCTCGTATAAGTGCAGTGAAACTTGTACTTTGCAGTGAAAGTATTTAATCATTCGAAAACAATAAGCAATACACGTTATTTTAATTATATAAACAATTAAACATAAAAATTTAATCTAGCTAACAGTTTATTATAACGCCATCTAAGTACTACATATAGAAACTAAGTAAGAGAAACTATCGAAGTTAGTCGGCTACACCAAATTGTTTCGGAACACTCCGAGAGATTAGGCGCCTTGGATGCTCTAAAGATATCCAACAATAAAAAATTACCTGATTCGGTTAGTAGCGCCATAGCCCGGCTAATTGCTCAAATAAATGACATCATCAATATTATTTTGTTGCAAACTTAAACTAAAAGTATTAAGTTTATATACTAGCTACAATACAAATATTCATTATATATTATTATTTAAGAAATAGGGAATTAACGCGTACGAATAGATATCACATATCTTTTATTTGCCTGACGTTTTGACCAGGTTGCACCGGCCGTGGTCACAGGCTGACTGTGTTAGCGGTGCAGGCACCCCGTCGTCGAATTCGTGGGGAAAACATTTTTTCATCTACCCGAACACCTTCATTATTATTAATATTGGCTGTCCGCCACGTACCGTCACAAACTACATTCACAGTATCCCTATCCAGGTGTTTAACCGAATGCGTAAAAAAGCGAGATGTTATGGTGTTTATCACTGGGTTCCATGATGCCGATAACTTAAATCCATCTTCCCGATTGAAAGTCCTGTTTTTCTTGATTTCAATCGCTTCACGTACAACTCGAGCATAAAAGTGTCGCTCTGCGGAGAGGACCTGGGTACGATTAAATCAATCCAGTGATTGGTTCCCACTTCCAATTCATGTTCATCTCTCGATGCTTACGTCTTTTGGTTGATTGTTTTAATCGTTCCCTAACCTGATATTCGTTATTTTTGAGTACCTCCTGAACATAGTCCAACTCCCGCTCTAGATGTTCAGGGTCATACAGATCGTAAGCTCTATTCGTGAGAGAGCGCAGTCTGCATCAGTAAGTCTTGGGCAGCCTCACAGTGGTTGAGGTTGATTTGCAATACCTTAATCATTTTGAAGGTTTTTTTATCAACTGGAGGGGCATCACATCTCACACAGCGGGCATCTAACACTGCGGGCTTCTTTATTACAGACATAGCGGGCTTCTTTATTAGAGTCCCTAATTACTTTAATTACAGTCCCTAATTAACTTAATTACAGTCCCTAATTAACTTAAAATTAGTAATTATCTGCGTATTTATGTGTTCCACTGTGGCATCGTAGCAACCAAACGCGTGGTTGGATTTCATTGCGGTTTTTTTAAACGAAAGCCTAGTTCGTCGAGATGGTTCTTAGCTATGTTTGATCGAAATAGAAGCAGTCGTCTCCACCATATTGAGCATTTATTGGTTATCACCAATAAATGCTTACTCACTCACTCACTGCTCACTTATGCTTTCACTATTGTGAAAGATTCTTATAGTATTGATAGTGAATAACTATAAGTGAAAATCAGTGTGTTTGTAGGTTTATTTAGTACAATTTAGAAATTCGTAACAAAAGTTTAAAAAGCAGAAAAAAAGACAAATTTTAAAGACCTCAGGTACAAAAATGCATCTAAAAAGGATAAAAATAATATTATAATATACTTATTGACGCCGTTATTGAAGGTAGAATTCAAAATGCAAGTAAACCAAACCAAGGCAAATAACGAAATAATAATATGAAATCGTATAGTCAAAGTCCTCATTCATTAGCCCGGGAAACTTCGTAAAAACGATGGTGTCATCGTCATCGTATGTACAACGGACCCCCGACGTAATGACTCCAATGAGCAAGTTTTTATTTTTTATTTAGTTTTTTTGCATGATATACTTAAATCTCCAACAACAGCGGGTTGTTTTATAAACCACTATAAGTGCATATTATTTCCAACCGAAATAAAATAGCTGGTACAATTGTTATTAAAAGTCAGGTTAAGTAGAGAAATATTTAAAAAGCTTATGCACATTTCCCTGTTCCATAAAATGGATAATGACATTTTCAAAAGGAGTCTAACAGATACTGCCACCGTCCTGATACAGACGATTATACTTGTAAATAGAATGCAAAACGGTAGCTCAATTGGTAGCTGGGATAGTTTCCTAGAGGTCGCAGTTTCGAATCCCTACCCGTATTGATTTATTTTTCTTCAATATTTATTTACATTTAATTAAAATGTAAATAAGCTGGTGTACTGTCAGCTTATCGGCGTTAATTAAAGTATGCGATGCTATTCGTGCTACAGTCGATGAAAGAAATGTTACTATTATAGCCTTGCTTCATTTTAGTAGTGCTTTTAATAACGTTAATTATTATTTATTGATCATCTTAAAAATAATTAATGTAATTCAGAGTGCAGTACAATGGTTTCATTATATCTAAGTGATCATCACCAATGCTTAAAATTGAACAATGCTTTCTCACCTTCTATTTTCCATTTTAATTAACACTGTCTTTGTTCTGCTCTCACAATATTTTTGCAGACGCTTTGCAAATCTATGTTACTAGTTCTCCAGCTACCATTGATGATGATAATGTAGAAAAACAAAATAATGAACATAAAAAGTTTTAGAATGGAGTAAATTATTTGACTTGGCTGTAAATGCTCACAAATCTCAGGTTGCTATTGTAGATAATGCTAGACAAATTTCTAAAATTGGTGCCCATATATTAACACCAGTTACCTGGAAAAACGTCATTATACCATATTCTTGCACAATTAAAAATCTTGGCTACTTCCAAATTGATAGTTCTCTCTCATGGATACCGCAAGGTGAATATATAAGTAGCAAAAAATTTTACAGCAATCAGTGATTTCAGACGATGGAAATATTTTTAAAACTAAAATATGACTAGCTAACTAACACCCTTCTTCTACCTATTCTAAACTATGCAGATATACGAGTATGTTACCTCTAAATCTTTCTTAGGAACTCCTAGATAAACTAGAATATTTGCAAAAAAATATTTACAAAAAATTTACCTAACTACAACCACGCTTTTACACCTTAGCAACTCATACGCCGTTAAATGTACTTAGTTTGGCCATATAAACTTTTACAAATAAAAATAAAAAAAATATTATATGTCATTTTTATACGATTGTTCATTGTGTGGGGTGATAAAGATTACAGAATTGCTATGATTGCATTACACAAAGTAGGTATGGAGCCAAATGCAATTTTTAAAACTCCCCATATATTTGGTATTACGTAGTGTTCGTACGAAAAATGTGGTGAAAGCAGTAAGAGAAAAAATTCGAAGAAATTCTGTCCGGAAGCAAAAGATTTTATCTCGGGAAATGAAGATAGCACCTAGAACCATGTCGCGTATTTTAAGAGATGACTTAGGACTTGCAGCAGAGAAGCACTGGTCAACTGATACATTAACTGATAAATTAAAGATGAATAGGGTGGTAAAATCGAAACTACTACTGAAGCGCAAAAAGTACGCAAAGGGTACGCAAAGATCATAGAAAAAATTGTTTACGGATGACAAAATTTTTAAAACTGAGCAACATTTTAAAAAACTAAATTTCCGTATTTATGCTCAAGCTCTGAGAAAGCTTCCCAATTAGTCAACAGAGTGCAATGTGGGCATTATCCGACTTCAGTGATGGTTTGGTGGGGTGTTAACTATGAAGGCGTGACTGAGCTATATTTTGTGAAAAAGGCATTAAAACTTTGGCACAAGTGTATCAAGATACCATTCTTGAGAACGTTATGAATCCCCTTAATAACACCATGTTTAATAACCAAGTAAGGTCCTTCCAGCAAGACCCCAGACTTCAGAATCCAGACTTCCAGCACGCCATGATAATTTGGAGTCCTTAAAACAATCCATACAGTAAAAAACTTCCCCATGGAAAGAACGCGTGCTTCTATTTATAACTGGCCTCAATGTTTAAATTTTCTTTGATTGTATTGGAAAGCAGTCTCTCTACATCAGTCCCAACAACAATTGTTCTACGACTTGTAAAAGTAATAGTTTTTAAAATTTTCCCATACAAAATTTATTTGTTGCCACGGAACTGGCATGAACTCTGAGTGTAGATATGGCGCTCAGGCGTTGACTTATTAAGTGCTTCTTACAAAATACATAGTAATAAGTAGAAGTAGGAGCAAACATTTTTTTGTTTCGTTTTGTCGTGTTGCTTATCGCGATTTGTAACAAAATCTAGAACAAATGTTGTTGGGATTTATATAGAGAGGCCGCTTTCGAGAGGTGGCCAATTAATTACAAATAACCCTGTATATCAATAGTATTGTATATGAATAATTTTATTTTATCCATTTCTTTTACAGTATGCTATGTATGCACCACTATGGGCATACTATACACTCTTCCATCTTCTACACTAAAACTTTTCAGTTCCGAGAACACAACGCTAAATCGAATTATGACTGAAACTGAATTATCTTTTATGGGTAGTATATCGTCTGCAAGCACTCTTCTAATTACGCCTATTTGTGGATATTTCCTTGATATTTTGGGAAGAAAGTGGACTTTGATGCTGTTTTATTTACCTCAATTGGTAAGTTTTATTAGATGACTTTTAAAAACAAAATGTTGGAGAAATAGTAACATTTCTTTTTTAGTTTGGCTGGCTGGTATTAGTGACCGTATTAAGAGTGGAAGCATTTATTATTGCAATGTTTCTTTGCGGTCTAAGTGGCAGTATTTTTCTCATTGTGCCTGTATACGTTAATGAATTTAGCGACCCATCTATTAGAGGAGCATTGAGCTCTTGTTCTTTAATCTTCAATGGCGTTGGAATGTTGCTGTCTTATCTCTTTGGAGGTCTTATGGAGTACAAAACAATGAGCTATACAGGCCTAGCTATGACTTCAATCGGTATTATGATGGTGTGTTTTTTAAAGGAATCGCCTTTACATTTAATGAAAAAAGGTTTAGAAAAGGTAAGTTTGTTGTTAATTTTTCAAACTTATTACGGTAAGGTTTTATTCGGTCCGGTGACTAAAAAATAAATTATTATTAGCTAAGAGAGCCTAGAATTTTAAGTCTGTGAAAGTGATATGATTTACCGATATTAGACAGACTATCGAGGGCCAGACTATATAGCGAGCTGTGGCGGGCAGTAGACTCACCGTTCGTCTTGTCATGAGACGCAAAATTGTTTATAAAATGTGTGTTGTTTATGTACCAAGAACAATAATGATATTTATGTTTTTATTATAATCATATACTTTGTAGGAAGCCGCCTTATCAATTGCATTTTATAAAGGGACTAAACCTGAAACAAAAGACGTTATAAATGAAATGGATAATATTAGACGGCTTCTTAACACTGATATAGAACAAAGTACGATTTTATACAGAAATATATATCAATCAATTTTATGAATATATATTTTGTCATAGCTTTCTTTAATTACTTTCTAGGGGGCACCCCAGAAGAGGAAAAATTGAAACCAGAAGAAAACCCATCAGGGGCAAAAATACATACATGGATATATATAAGTATGCAAGAAATGTATAATATATCATTTGTTATTTTTTTAATTAAACAAATATAGCTTGTTCTGTGATGAAAAATATAAAAATTGAAACAATTTTTTTGCTGATATGTATTTTTTTTTCAGCCAAATCTCGTTCAACTCGTCTTGCAATATTATTCTTGTTTATTTTGAATATCTTATGCATATTTCAAGGCATAGTAGTAGTACAAATATATGCTGGGCCGTTATTCGAAGCAGCAGTCCCAAGCATGTCAGGAACTTTTTCCAGCGTTTTATTTGCAATTTTATCAATTGGGTCGGGCTTAATTGCAGCGTATTTAGTTGATAAGTTGGGACGTCGCGTAAGTTTTTTGTTTGTAATTGTAAACTAATACATTTTATTTAGCATATGAACATTTAAATTCGTTTGGCAGAAATTATTAATCTGCGCTTCAATAAACACCGGTGTCTTCTGCCTGATCCTGGGTACACATATACAGTTTTCCCTTGGTCCGAGCTGGTTGGGCGCTGTTTTTATGTATTTGTACGTCGTTGCCTTTACATTAGGACCTGGCACTGTTCCCAACGTTTTATTGGGCGAGATTTTTTTACCAGAGGTAACAAATTAGTCAATTGTCCTCCTACCTAGTTATAGGTCTGAATAAAATGTATAATACATAACAATTACATATTTTATTCAGAATAAGTCATATTATCTAACAATCAATAGCTACATTAATGAAGTATATAATTTATGCTAATTGTTCAGGGTTTAGACGTGTAAGACATATTTATATTTTTTTTTACAATGTAAGAAATACGTGTAGTTAAATAAGAACCAATATCTGGTCGCGGCTTTGACTAGCAAACTACAACGTCCAACGTAAAAAGTGATAGCTGTTCATTTACAAGATTAGTAAAATATTTATTTATATACTTTTGAAATTAAAAATGCAATAATACAATAACAGATTCAGTACTTTTTAAATAAAAGACGAAAAAAATGGAAAAACAAGTAATACACACTTTTTCTTAGGCCACAGAATTTTAATATAAATATATTATTACAGTTTCATAGACTATATAGATTGAAAATATAAAAAAAGTATAATTACATAGGAATACAGATACACAATGTAAAATGCAACAGTGCATTATATGTTACATGTTCATCGTATTCTACGTAATAACATTTATTCTAAGATAACAATTGGAGAAATATTTAGAGCAACAATGGCAATATATTAATAAATTTTCATCCATAATTAAAATTTAAATCTTTAGACTGTAAATTAAGCAATATTTTTTTTTTCAGATCAAGGCCTTTGCAACCACGCTGATTGTAGAATGGATATTTATATGCAACTTTATTATTCTTTTCATGTTCAACCCTTTATTCAACGCATATGGTAAAATGTTTATTTTAATTTACTTTGTTCATAATTGTTGTTATTCAAAAATCCACTATTCTAAATTTTATTTCATTGAATGAAAAAATAATTGATAGAGGCAGGATTCCATTATTCTACCAAAGAAGCTACCGTATCACTACCGACATCGGTAAATCTAACATTTAATGAATATGTTTAATGTCTTTATGTTATTATAGAATCGACATTTGCTAGTCTTCTTTCGAAAACACTTACCAAATCGATATATTTTACTTTTTCAGTAGAGATCAACCTTGAATTAGCTACAACCGAAATTCATGGCTGAAAATTTCCTAGAAGTTTTGAATTTAAATCCTGGCCGGATAAATAATTTTTTCAATCTAAGTTTATTTAATAAGTTTTTAATGATAATCTTGTACTTTAACTAGCTGTGGCCCGCGTTTCGTGGTGAAACAATTCCCCTTTTCCTTTTTTTGGATTGGCTTCTATATGACTTGTAAGATATACAATCAAAATTACGACATCGGCAGACATCGCTGACTGTCGAAAATATATTTAAAGTTTTTAATTAGGATACTATATTAGATATTATATTTTTTTAACCATTCTAACCATATACCTATTACACTTAAAGTTTTTTATTGAACATAATCAAAATATGACCATGTAAACTTAAGGAATTCTGAGTTACACAATCGACGTTATTTTGACCCTCAACTTGCAGGTCTGGTTTTATTAAAATAAAAAATCTATTTTTAATGAAATAAAACTATTTTTAGGAATTTAAGTCGCGTGTATTGAATTAAATTTTAAATTTACATTTTAAATCTAACGCGATTAAATCACGCGTATTAAGTCCGTAAAAATAGTTTTATTTCAACGTGTGGTACTCGTGAAAACCTTAGAAAACACTATCTATTTTTAATGCTACATAATATATGTATTAGACATTCAGTTAGCTATATGCATTAACAAATTTTCAATACTGAACATTCAGAAAAGCCATTTTTGAGACGGTTTGCACGGTTCCATACCATAGTGCGCCGGCCGACCGTGTCGCCGCAAACGCGATGACCCTATATTTTAAATCTGTAATATCTTCGAAAATATTCACTATATGCTACAAAGGGCTATATTGATTAATATTAAATGTTAAATGTATTTAAGTTACTTAATTAGATAAAGATTAAAGCTGTGTTGCTGAAAATCGCTTCGTAAATAAGCCATTATTTCTTGTAAAAAGTAAAGGATAAAAATTGGCTATTGTGGGTACTCTAAGTGATAAACATATACCATCGCGGACTTTCTTGTAGAACTTTTTAAGATATACAATACTTAGTAAATTGTTTTGATCTATCTCGTAGAGTTCAGCCAGCCTTTGCAATGTAGGTAAGCGCAAAACAATGTGTTTGTTAACGACTTCGTATTAGAAATCTTGAAATTATCAATGGCTTTCTAAAATATTAAGCATGTTATTATACATATAAACCTTCCTCTTGCATCACTCAATCTATTAAGAAATATTACATCAAAATCCGTTGTGTAGTTTTAAAGATCTAAGCATATATACAGACATAGGGCCAGACGCGGAAAGCGACTTTGCTTTATACTACATAATGACGCTATTTTTTTTAAGAAGAGCATTGTAGATGCTCCGTTTTATGTGTTATTTAATTATTAAAACTTTTCTTTATGTCGTAAGGCAATTATAGTATTATTAATTTCAGGACTGGGACCACTCTTCTATACCTTCGCCAGTTTCAGCTTTCTCACAGCGATCTTCAGCTTCACCTACCTTCCAGAGACCAAGCGCTTTCCTGTCGACGTCATCCAACAAAAAATATTACAAAGATAAAAATATAAATGTTGATCATTTGATATATAATTAATTTAATTTATGAAGTAAATGAATTTGTGGGATTTAACATGTATTAATTAGAATTATGAATTTGTACCATATTGAATAATTATTTAAAAAATAATTTAAACTCGACAAGCTTACGATATAACAAATCTATTTAAAAAAAAATAGGACAGGACCTACAGCGAGTTTAATTTATTCAAATGGATATAGAATATTATATAAAGAGGAATATAAGTCGTATTATATATAAGTTTAAGAATTTTGTGTACTCTTTTTTCTCTTCTATACGATCCATGTTCTCCTAATTATTTAAAATCTCGTTTTAAATATTCATAGCCGTCTACTTCGCTCCACTGAAAATTTAACACTTCAAATGCCTCTTTTACTACACAAGCTATTAAACTCTGGAATGCATTATCTACCGACATTAGAAAAGCTCCTAACAGAAATATTTTCAAATGCCTTGTTTAAAACCATTTGATATCTTCAGCTATTCCTTTGTAAAAATGTCTTATTTAATATTATGTTTTATCCTATTATTCCTTAGAATTTTTTTTTTATTACAATAGTAGTATTATTTTTTTTATTTCTCTTTTTTTTATATATATAACTACTATTTTTATTTGGGTTTGTTATGCACCTTGATGTATTTACTGTTTACTCGAGGGTTTGCTGGAAGAGAATGCTTGTGGCATTATGTTTGCCTTTGCAGGATGTGTGCAAAAATATTTAAATAAATAAATAAATATATATTTATATTGTTTTAAGGAATTATCATGGAGTTTAGAGCAAGCTGTACTCTCTAAGACTGGTCATGAATCATAATCTAGCGGATTAAGATCGAGACAAGGCGACGGCCAGTCTTCATCTCTGATAAATTCTGAGACGTTCGCTTCCAACCAAGACTGCGTGGACCGAACTTTGTTACCCGGCACCGAATCTTGCTGGAAAGACCATACTTGGTTTTTGAACATAGTGTTATTAAGGTGTTTAACTACATTCTCAAGAATCTTGAGACGGTAGTTAAGGTGTCTTCAAGTTAAGATATCTTTATATATATACTTACCCGATTATAATCATGTAGTATTAATCGTAATTTGCCCGACTAGTTTCGAACCAATTCGGGGTTCTTATTAATGAGCTCGAAGCATGGCGGACTCGCGGCGTGAATCCGAAACTAGTCGAGTAAATTTCGATTAATACTACATGATTATAGCCGGGTAAATATATATATTTAATAATCATCATGGTTCACGAAAGTTTAAATACAAAAAAGTGTATTGATACATTTGTGCCGATGTTTTGATACCTTTTTAACAAAATATGGCTCAGTTACGCCTTGATAGCTAACACCCCACCAAACCATCACTGAAGTCGGATAATACCCACATTGCACTCTGTCGACTAATTGGGAAGCTATCTCAGAGCTTGAGCATAAATACGGTCATTTTGTTTTTTTAAATGTTGCTCAATTGTAAAATTTTTCTCTTCAACAAACAATTTTTTCTGTGACCTCCCTTTGTAGTTGTTTCGATTTTACCACCCTATTCATCTTTAATTTTCCAGTTAATGTATCAGTTGACCAGTGTGTCTCTTATAGGCTGCAATTTCTAAGTCATCTCTTAAAATACGCGACATGGTTCTAAGTGCTATATTTATTTCCCGAGATTAAATCTTTTGCTTCCGGACTGGATTTCTCAGATTTCAAAAACTGCTTTGAACACCTTTTTGTCCGAATATTACGTGGACGGCCAGATCTTTCTCTCAGACAGAGGAAGTCTCATAGTACCTATTGATAGCCCAGGACACAAACATTTGTCTAATACCAAATATATACCTACTTTGTGTAATGCAATCACAGCGATTCTGTTTTCTATATCACCCCACTCCATTTTAATATCGCAGAATATTATACAACGTATTGGTGCCAAAATTACAAAACACAATGAACAATCGTAAAAAATTACAGATTCCAAATTCAGATGTAATATTTTTAATTTCTAATTGTAACAATATTTATGGCCAGACTAAGTATATGTATACGAATACAATCCAGCTCTCTATATTTTATTATCTATATTGTCAGAAATGGTGAAGGAGTTAATTAAAAAAAAAATAATACAAAATTTAAGTAATTGTCAAATTCACGTATTTCACGTAATTTAATACCACGATGGCCAGATTACGACGTTATAACTAATTTAGTAATGTAAAAGTAAAAAAACTTTAATATAAAACAACCAATCTACCACAGTAATAAAAAGCTAGATAGGCTACTCAAAATAGGTATTCAAAGATCACATCAACAATTACTATTCACACGTACGAGGTTCCGCTCTCAAACGAGTGTGACACGATAACTCATAAACCTAACGCTTGTTTATTAATTTATAGGAGTTGATGTCTACTAATTATTTAGAAATACCCTCGACTCCTAACAATATTATATCTCTTTTATTATACTTATATAACAGCAGAAACATATATTTCAGACGACGAGGCTTCTTAGCATTCAATGGATTCACCGTGCGGGTGCCGGGCCCATCGTGTTGCAAGGAGAGGAGTGCAAGCAGTGCCCACAACTTGCGACCCAGGAGTAAGTTTAAGGGGCCCCTTTATTATGCGCAAAAACGCTTGCCTTCACCCTCCACACTCCTCTCCCTACCTAACCAAATTTGGAAAGAACCTACTAATACCGCCTTTGAAATATTTTCTAGAAATGAACCGGTGCTTGTTCTAGAAAGGCCAAGGTCTTTAAGTAGGCTATAGAGAGATTTTGCTGTTATACCTCTGTCTCCCACTTCTACCGCTACAAACTAACTATAAATTTATTCCTGATCAGTTCGTCGGTCAGTTCGTAATACTTATTGAGCTTGAATGTGTGATCCCTGGGGATGTTTGTTTCCCAAGGAACAGTAAGCTCCACAAGTATCACGCGCCTCAGATGTTTAGAATACAGAAATAAGTCCGGTCTGGATGACGAAACACCAACATCCACAAGAATTTTGTAATACTTTTCATACGTGTCGATCATGAGAGTCCTAATCAGGAGCCGCGCCTAAAATTGAATAAGCTTCGCTTTTGATTTTTTGGAGGAGCCTTCTTTTACGAATTCTACAGATCGTTTGTTGGTTGTTATACCCTTCCGCGCTCTTGCTACTGAAAGACTTATAACCGCTTCCTGTATAGTTTCTAATACCTTATCTTGGCGACGCGAGTATTGACCTATCAAGAAGTACCCTACACCTTACTAATAAGTGTTTGAGCACCTATCATTATTTTTTTATGGAATTGAAGTCGTGACTCGAGCTCTGAGGCAACTTTGTCTTTTGGGAGAGAAGTTACAATATCATCTTTAGATTTTCCGGTGATATGTCTTTTGGTAACTCTTAGATGTTTGTAGAGCTCCGATGGTTTTTTTTCTAATTTTAATCCAAAATTGTTTCGATCTCTAAATAAGGTTGAAGAGTCCGCTGAGTGCGCTAACCCGAGCCATAACTTTAATGTCTTTATGACGCTTGCATGCAACTTTGACAAAAGGGTTTTATTAATATTATCATAAACGAGGAAAGGCCAATTTAGACGTGATGTTAAAAATTATCGTAAATCCAAGCTTTTTTGACGTAACTTATTGGTTCGTTGTCTACCTTTTTGAGATCATATATATATATATATATATATATATATATATATATATATACATATATATATATATTTGGAATGGAATTCACCGCGACAATAGATTTAATGTTATTTTGTATCATTGTGACGTATTCTCATTTCGAACAACAAACAACAACCTCTTCAAATAACCTGCAGTGTATGTTGTAGAGCATAATAAAACTTTTTATCTTTTAATATGTCCTGTTTTATTGAGAGATAAAAAACAAGATAAAATATGAAAATAATATTAACTCAACTAAGATGAGACACACAAATAGTGGGCACAAAAGGAGAAGCACAAAGTTTGGCTAGTTTTAATTACTTTTTAATATATTTAAGTACCTCAACGATCAAATGAAAAATGTTGTAATATGCCAATGACTTTATTATTATTGCTTTAGAATCTATGGTATTTATAAACAATATTTATAGGAAGTCATTTCAAAACTATGGTAAAAAAATATATATTATATGTCTTCAAATATCGTTCAGTAAAACAAATGTATTTGACTCTATCAAATACATTCGTTTTTTATTGTGTTATTTAGCATAGGAAAAAAGAGATAAATCTATTTATTAATAACATTAAAATCTATATACAAGAAAATATAAAATATTTAAGATTGTGACTTGATAAATCGTTAAGACGGGATAGACATAAAAACTTTGAATTATCACTCAAATGTTTAAATTTATTTTAATTGGCTGGTGGCGGTTAGAAAATTATAAGTGTCTTAAATTTTTGTATTTCATGAATTCTAAGTAGATTTGATTATAGAAGCTATTTATTACACGACGTTAATACGAACGTTTAGTAAAATATTATCGACTTTAGAACCAGGCGCTGCGAATTATATAGTGAATTTATAAAAAGAACTCTTATGCATATAATAGGGAATCGAATAGAACCCAATCATTGTTTTTAAGACTTTTATATCTAGAATACACATATTTAGTTACAGATTTTAACTGGTTTAATAATATAACTATTTAGCGTTTAAGTGATCTCGAATCTAATTTTATAAATAGATATGGGCAATCCAAAACAAAACCGCTGTTGCCAACAATGCCAAAATGCCATTATAACATTTATAGTACCTACTTATATGTTACAAATGTATAAAGCTATACTAATATTATAAAGAAGAAAGATTCGATTGTTTGTTGGTTTGAATTGAATAGACTCCAAAACTACTGGACCGATTTAAAAAAATATTTTACTATTAGAAACCTACATTATCCTTCTGATGAACATAGGCTATATTTAATACGAGAAAAAATAAGGATCCGAGTGAAAATTTCGACAGTGTAATAAATTATGTATTACGTAGCATGATTCAAAACTTTGTCATATATATACAAATATTAATAAATATTTTTGCGAGTAAAAATGATTTACAATCACTAATAACACTATGATAAAGGGGGATTTTTATTATCACTAGCTGTTGCTCATGACCCTTTATGACTTTGATCAAAAGTAGGTATATAAATATATTTTGTACAGTCTACATAGATGCAGTCACGGGAAACAGCTATACCAAATAACGTACTTTACCTGAGTAAGTGCAATATATATATAAATAACAAGGCTATTTTTTTCTATATAGCGCGGACGCTGGGAATATCTTTAGATATAAAAGTATATTATATCAATATTAATAAAGTGATTATAGTGAATTCGTATTGAACAATAGCAGCAATAAAAGAAATCCAACCTAACTACTTAAAACATCTACTAATTATTGAACTTAGAAAACAAAACTGAATTGAACTCTGGGATGGCCTGTTCGCTTAGTGATTAGTAACCCTGATTGCAAAATCAGAGGTTATTAGTTTGATTCCCACATGGGTTAAATTTTTGTGTGATCCACAGATTCATTATTTTTTAGTATCTGGATGTACTTTGTTACTCGTAAAAAAAAAAAAGAAAGGTAACTTAGTGGTTAAATAATTTATTAATTTAGTATACAAAAACATTGACCCTTATAATTAATAAAGTCAAACAAAATAAGGAAAATGTCAAAAATTATGCCAGCTAGACTCAGCGATTGGTTACTTGAGATAACACCTTAATTTTAAATTATATATAAAAATTACTAAAAAAAAACCTAGGCGCCACTGATAAATTATTAGCGAAGACTTTAGCATTATCCTCCTGCTTGTCAGTACTGGAGAATCACAGTCAAACACTTGTTTATAAAACTTTAAAAATATAAATGTTGATTAATCGTATAAACTAATTTTGTACATCACTATATTACCAAGATTACAATATAGACGAGCTTTTTAAACTCAACTATTCTGGAAGCAGGATACAGGTCAAACAAGACGACGCTCTGAAGATTCACGTCCACCCCCGCGAACCAATTATAAAAGAACTCGTATTTTCTAGGATATATAAATATAGAATGAAAAATAAACAGATACGGGCAGGAACTCGAACCTGCGACTACTGGGAAACCGTCCCGTCGCTCTACCGACTGAGCTACCGTATCTCTGTCCGTCTCGGCGAATGATTTATATAAATTTAAATTATTTATATAAATTTAAATAATTTTAACATGACTATACATGTTTATATATATTTTCAAACATCAATTTCGGTAGTGGCATCTTTTCAATGTTTTTCTATACTGAAAAGTTAGAAACATTGATGAGGATTTTCAAAAGAAACCTAATAGATGTCACCACCGTCCCGATAAAGACGATCACATATAGAATGCTTAATTCACCGAGACGGACAGTGATACGGTAGCTCAGTTGGTAGAGCGACGGGACGGTTTCCCAGTAGTCGCGGGTTCGAGTCCCTGCCCACATTGGTTTATTTTTCATTCTATATTTATATAAATTTTGATATATCAAATAGTTATACTAATAAGTATAACAATAAAACTACGTTATCTGCAACAGCTGCTTTCAAATAATATTTAGCGATATGCCAACTTCTTATCTTACACTACTATCTACTTCTTATCTGACAACTACTTTCAAATAATACTTAGCGATTAGCATTAACCTTAATAATAATTAAGAAATGAAATTTATAAATATATATATTTATATTTATAATAATAGTGAATATAAATAACATGCTTATATTTTAAATAACATTTTAGGGACTATAAAATTAGGTTATGCTGGCAACATTTCAATATCTTAACAAAGAGGAATGTCACAGACTAATTAAGATTTTGTAATTAGCTGTCAACATATAAATAATTTACTTAGCTTACGAATTTGACAGATAATAAAAAATCGATAATATTAAAATTATAAGTATTTAAATATTTACAGAAATTAAATTTCTACGTAACAACTTTGTAAAGAAAATTATGACAAATGGGTACACATTCACTCAAATGGTTTCAAAATAATATGGGCTTCAGGCTCAAATGTGAAACGACTGTAAATATAGGCACCTGTTCTTCCTCTTTTTACAATTATTTGTACACTCTTCTAATTAAATGTTGTTATAATTGTAACGAATATTTTGACAGAGAAAAAGGAATTTGGTAAAAATTAAGTAATAAATATATAGTCAAAGCTCAAAGATTATATTCTGGAGAGATAATCCTTAAAACAAATTTACATAATGTTATAAAAATTACACTGCCAATTATGGTAATTCTGATACGATGGATGATATCCAGCAATAAAAATTACACTACCAATTAAAATACTTCTAATACGATGGATGATATCCAGCACTTATTATTGCAGGATTTTAATGGATCACTGAGGGAAACTCTTGTGAATAAATATTACATTAATGATCGCAAATATTTATAAATTCAATGAAAAGGTGTTGAATGCATCAAAATGAGACAATTATATAATAATCTAATATATTTCTTCATGTGTTATGAATCAGTATTGTTATATATATTTTTTATTTTTTTTGTATTTTTTTTTCTGTTTTTTTTTATGTATTTAGATAATAATAAGATACGTTGATCATGAGCTGAGTAATAGTTTTTTTCAATAAAGATGATACTTGAAAAAAAAATCGGAATTTCTCACCTGAACTATTATCTCACCTTGTAGGTGGGAGCGAAATTTACCTATATATTCCACAAATGTTTTAACAGCTTTTCGTAGCTAGGTCGATTTATCATCCCCCAAAACGCCCTGCTGGCAAAAGTTCCTAAAAATCATTGGAGCCGTTTCGGAAAAAAAAAGATTTGCAATTATAGACTTCAAATCAAATCAAATTGCATATTACAAGTTTAATTTCTCTGTAATATATTGTTAAAATATATTTCATATATTTCGTGGATATTATTAAAAGTTATATGTTATCAACATAACCCCATTAAAATTGAATATTTAAAAATAATTATAGTTATTTTGTGACACCGTCACGATTAATTACAGATAGAGGGACATGTTTTACAACATCAGAAATTTAAATATTTTACGAATATTTACAATATTAAGACATTTTGTTCACAATTCGCTCACATAATTGGACAACACTGAACAATGCTATAGCTGTCGACCGATTGACCTAGGACAATGAAAATACATATTTAAAAGCAAATTACAATTAGACATGAAAACATCAATTTTATATATATTTACAAAGTTAGTAAAAGTATATATTTCTTATATGTTAGATACGTTTTATTCTACTTATTATATAGTTATAATTTTTATTATTTTATATTATCATAATAAAATAATTTTAAAGTAAAAAAATATTTGATCTTATAGATATAATTATACACATTACTAAAATTAATATTTTTATCTCTGTAATATTTTCTGTTGAATGATGTCGACGGGTAAGCGCTTAGTCTCTGGTAGGTAAGTGAAGCTGAAGACCGCTGTGATGAAGCTAAAACCAGCGAAACTATAAAAGAGGGGTCCGAGACCTGAAAGTGAATTACAGTTGTGGAAAATTTCTAGATTGATCTGTTGTGCAAAGCTAAATATATATAGCATTTTCGAAAGAAACCTAAAAGATGTCGTCACCATCCAGATAAAAAACGATTATATAATTAATGCTAAATTCACGGTTCCAGCAATGTGGTAGTAACATTGGTAATGCTACGGGAATTTATTCCAGATGTCATATAGTCAAATAATCATGTCTCAATCTGCTTCTATCAAATAATTTTTGGATCAATAAAATAAAATTTATAATATTAGATTTTTGAATGAAAAAACATTAGTTAACAAAGTATATTAAAATAAACATAATTACCATATGCGTTGAAAAAGGGATTAAACATGAAAAGCATAACGAAGTTACATATAAATATCCACTCTGAAACCAGCGTGGTTGCAAAGGCTTTAATCTGAAAAATATTATGTTTTGCTTAAATTACAATTTATATGTTTCATTTTCAATTCAATTGAAAATGTGTAACTACACATTATACATCTTTAGTCACAAATTTGGTATTTTATTATTTTTTGTTGCTCTTAATATTTTTATAGTAATAAATGATATCTTTTTCTTAAGAATATAAAAAACACTGTTTACAAATTATTAAAATTATGAATGGCATAACGCATAATGCATCGCTGCATTATTCATTTAGCATCATAATTACTGAGTGCAACTAACTATAATTTATTCACGTTTCTAATATAACAACTATATACTTTTGAGTATTTAAAAAAATAAAAAATATCATTGTAGTTAATTAAAAAAGATATCCGAAAAAACTGTATATTACGATTTTTCTGAGCACATTTATGTTTGTTCATTATTTAAAAAATATTGAGCCATCTGAGGTTGACATCTCGAGATTATTGTATTATTGCACGTTCCAATTTCTTAAGTATTTAAAACTTTGATCTTTAATAGCCATTTTGTCACAGTTTTTTAGATTGTTGTTGTGTTGATGTTTTGTAGAGAAAATATTTAATAAACATGTCTTTTACCTCTATAATCAGAAAGGTTAATAAAAATATGTGCAATTGATTCATTGTGTTATTATTTGTCATACAAATTAATTAAATGATGAATTGATGTTAAATATAAGGTAGGTGAATAAATGGTTAATAGGTTACCTCTGGCAAAAACACCTCGCCTAATAAAACGTTGGGAACAGTACCAGCTCCCATTGTAAAGGCGATGACGTATAGATACATAAAAACAGCGCTCAACCAGTTTGGACCAATCGAAAATTGTACTTGAGTACCCAGGATCAGGCAGAAGACACCGGTGGTTATTGAGGCCCAGATTATTAATTTCTGTCAAATTAGAATTGAAATGTTCACGTACTGAACGACAATAAAAAGTATACAATATGAATGTATTACTTACTCTACGTCCAAACCTATCAACCGAATACGCTGCAATTAAACCTGACCCGATTGATAGAATTGCAAATAAAACGCTTGACAGAGTTCCTGACATACTTGGAACTGCTGCTTCGAATAACGGCCCAGCAAATATTTGTACTACTACTATGCCTTGGAATATAGACAAGATATTTAGGATAAGTAAGAAAATTATTGCACGACGAGTTGACCGAGATTTGGCTAAAAAAAGATGTATTGCATATAAACACTTTGGGTTTATATTTAATATTTCATTATTACGATTTTTAATTTATTCTTGGTCTAGTAATAAGATTCTGGATTTAAAGAAGAAATTGATAATAGTTGATATGTTTACTTAAATATTTCCATATTTGTATTTTTTCTACGGGTTTCTTTTCTTCTGGTTTTAATTTTTCCTCTTCTTGGGTACGCCCTGAAAAATCAAATATTTTTTCAAGAAAACTATGATTATTTGTAAAGTTAGAGCGTGAGTTGATTTGTAAGTAAGCATAGAAACATACTTTGTTCTATATCAGTGTTAAGTAGCCGTCTTATATTATCCATTTGCGTAATAACTTCTTTATTATTAGGTTTTACTCCTTTATAAAATGCAATTGATAAGGCAGCCTCCTGAAAAAGTAATAATTATAATAAAAAACATATTGAAAATATCACCTTCGCTCACGTTTATAAAAAAAAAAATGTTACAGTAATAGTATAAAATTAGCCTACCATCTTGACGACTATAATATCTGCCCTTTCTAAATCTAATCTAAAAATCGCGCAAGAACATTGTCAACCTAGAATTCCAACTTAGGCTGTCTTGGATACTGACATATTTTTATGCTATTGCATAGCTTTTATCGCGGGTTTTGAGCGTGGCGACCGAATTAAGAAATTACGTAACGAAAAAAACATATCACCTCCTACTCCGCCTACTATGTAACTCGGCCGAGTGTTGTGTTGTAATATGTATAATGAAGTTTATTGATAACTGGTTAAGGTTTAGTTTAGAGTAAATATTTAATTGTGCAAAGGTATTTTTTAACAAGCCTTTTTATTTTAATAACTTTCTATTATCGTGTTACAAAAGACCCTAAGTAAAAGTACTTAACAATCGTAATTGAACTTTTTTCGTGATGAGGTTCAAAATATTTTTAACTGATGATATTATTAACCTTTTTATGACTTTACATAGCAATGATAACTTCTCATTTTAAATAAGACTGTTGATAAAATATCGATGTATCGAAATATCTATATTAGGGGCCATCCATAAATTACGTCACACCAATTTCAGGACTTTTTTCAGGACCCTCCACCGTCCTTGTCATAGGTTGTCACATTTTCAAAACCCCCTCTCCCTTGTGGTCACGTCACACATTTTTCAATTTTATACATACTATATTTAAAAATAATTAAAAAGTATCAGCTATTTTCATTTTTTTCTTATATTTATCAAATAATCTTTCATAAATGAATTGGAAAAACTGTAATTACTTACCACTAGGCGAGGATCAAGGTCTCGGAAGCTAGGACACAATCAGGGTGATACACTAGCACTTTTCTAGGAGTTTTCAACAAAAGCGATTAGTGACGCGCGTTCGTGCACAAGGTTTCTTATAGAAGGAAGAAGGAAGCAAGGGGGAGGAGTCAAGATGGCGTAAAAACAATCCACCAATCAAAATTGATCCTTAACGAGATGCGTTCCGTTTTTTCATTAATTAAGTGGGCCTTTTACTAAACATACCCCGCCCCAAAAGGGGGTTACCCCCTTTTTAATAAAATAGTCGGATGCTGGTTTTATTTTTAACATAACATTCTTAAAACTAAGAGCAGATGGATTAAACTAAGTGGACTGTATAATATTTTTAGTCTGATAATAATGTGGAAATTGAACTTAAATATTAAAACTATAAACTTAAATCTATGAGGTATTAAGATTAAAGTTACATTATTAGGTTAGAGTAAGATTAGTTTTGCAACGGAACTGAACGAGAATGAATGAACTGAATTAGTTCAACGGAAGTGAACGAGAATCTATGTTGTCATTAAATGGCAAAGGACAGATCTTTGACAAAGACCTAATGTATACCCCTTTCGATGTTTTAATTTCAACTACCCTTGCCACCGAGTCCTGTCCAGGAAGAACCCTTATGACGCGACCTAAACACCATTGTAAAGGTGGTAAATGGTTCTCTTTAAGCAATACGAGGTCATTGACCCGTATCTCATACTTGGTTGAATTCCATTTATTTCTTTGTTGCAATGTATGTAGATAATCATGACTCCATCGCTTCCAGACATCTGTTACAATAGATTGTAATAAATGCCAACGTGAAACCAAAGATTGACTATTATTACTTGGTAGTTCTGGAACCGATGTTAATGGTGTACCGATTATGAAGTGTCCCGGAGTCAATATTGATAGATCATTAGGGCTATTAGACAAAGGACATAAAGGTCTCGAGTTTAGTATAGATTCAATTTGAATTAGGACCGTAGTCAATTCTTCAAAGGTTAAGTTGCGATCACCGATTACCCTTTTTAGGTGTGTTTTGCAAGATTTTACAGCTGCTTCTACTAAACCATTAAAATGCGGACTAAGAGGTGGTGAAAAACTCCATTCAATAAAGTTATCAGCAAAATAATTATTTAAAACTGCATCTTCACTAATTTCTTTTGCAAATGAATATAAAAGATTTCGAGCTCCCTTAAAGTTGGTTCCGGAATCGGTTCTTATTTGTTTAGGTAAACCACGTCTGCCCACGAAACGTTTTAAGGCAGCTAAGAATGCTTCAGTTGATAGGCTACTAACTAACTCCAAATGAAGACATTTGGTTGTGAAACAAACGAATACACATACATAAGCCTTACCAATCTTGGCATTACGAACTGAACTAAGTTTAAGATTGAAGTGACCTGTGAAATCAATTGATATGGAAAGAAATGGTCTTAAAGATTGAATGACGCGGTTGGCCGGTAAATCCCCCATGAACGTTTCAGGTGGTTTGCATTTTAAACGAAAACAACGTAAACATTTAAAAATTCTGGTACGTATAATACGCCTTGCTGATAGAATCCAGTATTTTTCTCTTAGTAGTGACATTAATAAATTATTACCTGCATGCAAATATTTAACGTGATAAGAATCTATTAATAAATTTGTGAAATGAGAATTATGCGGTAACAGAAGTGGATACTTTGCTGTATAACTAAGTGAGGAGTGCGTCAGCCTACCCCCTGCTCGCAACAAACCCTGACGATCAATAAATGGATGTAAACGCCTTAAACCCGTGCTACATAATTTATTGTTAAGAATTTGTTTAATATCTTTTCTAAAATGATACTGTTGGACTAACATTACTAACGTATATATACTGTTTTCAATTTCATAACCAGTTAAATTACCATAAGTTCGGTCTATTTTAAATCTTCTGCAATTGCGAGCAAATCAAATACACCAAGCAGTTAGACGGATAAGTTTAGAAAAAGAACTTAAACCTTGCATAAAATGATCATCTAAAGTATTATCTTTAACTATTGACGCAGTAAATTTTGATTGTTTTTTCAAACCAGGTAGAGTGTTATAAGAAATTTGTTCACATGGACCAGGCCAAGTAGATTCATCCTGTACTAACCAGTTGGGTCCCCACCACAGTTCATGATGAACAAGGTCATGTGGTGTTATTCCACGTGATCCGCAATCAGCTGGATTTAATTCAGAAGGCACATATCTCCACATATCAGGCGAAAGTAAGTTTTGGATTTCGCTAACCCGATGGGATTCAAATACTTGTAATGCATGAGGTTCCGTGCGCAGCCAACAATGTACGATGGAAGAGTCACACCACGCATAACTATGTCGAAGTAAATTCGTTCTTAAGCGCAAACTGTCGGAAACGCGTTTTAACAACCGAGCCAGCAATAAAGCACCAGATAATTCCAATTTAGGGATTGTAAGTTTTTGTTTTAGAGGCGCGACGCGTGTTTTTGCCATAAGAAGACGGATGGTTACTCTATTATCGCTATAGGTACTACGTATGTAGACGCAAGCTGCGTAGGCTGTATCAGATGCGTCGCTAAAGCTGTGTAGATCAAAACAAACTGTCATAGTTGTCAAAACTTGTCGAGGAATAGATAAATTAGTTATATAATTTAGATTTTCACAGAAGGATTGCCAAATAGAAATAATTGAATCTGGTGGTGACTCATCCCACTGTATCCCCAATATCCATAACTGTTGCATTAACAATTTTACATTAATAATGCAGGGAGCTAACCAACCATTTGGATCATAAATACCGCTAATTTTTGATAATATTTCTCGTTTTGTACATTTGTTAGACTTAATAGAAACTTGGTAACTAAAATTATCCAACACTGGACTATATTTAAAACCTAAAATTTTCAAAGACGTTTCTTCACCACCATTAAATTGAATTTCACAATATTCTGAAGGTAAGTCTGCAAGTAATTGCGGCTGATTGCTAGACCATTTACGAAGTTCCAGCCCGCCCTGTAATAACAAATCAATGAGTTCGTCTTTAAGATCCTTAGCCTCGGACAAGGATGACGCGCCTGACACAATATCATCGACGAATATGTCAGATTTTAAAATCTGAGACGCACGCGGATGACTCTTTTGTCCTAGACACGCAAGCTCGTGAATACATCGCATTGCTAGAAATGGAGCCGAAGTGACACCATAAGTCACTGTATTAAGTTGGAATTCCTTGACGGTATTATCACCTGTGTTATAATCCCGCCACAAGATCAGCTGAAAGTTGCGATCATCAGGATGAACTAATATCTGCCGGTACATTTGTCGAATGTCCGCAGAAAAGACTACTTGATGCAAACGAAAATGGAGAATAATGTCTACAATATCTCGTTGCAGTCTGGGTCCAGCTAATAAAACATCATTCAGAGAGGTTCCCGAACTACTCTTAAAAGAAGCGTCGAAAACGCAACGAATCTTATCAGAGTCTCGTTTATACACTCCATGATGAGGAATGTAATATTTTGGGAAGCGCTGTGCAGTTGAGGTCTCAACTGGCTCCATGTGACCCAGAGTATAATATTCTCGCATGAAATCTTTATATCTCCGCTCTAAAAGGGGGTCCTGATTAAATTTTCTTTCCAACGCAAGAAATCTCTTCATAGCTGAATATTTGGTATCACCTAAGTCATTGTCACCTTGTTTGAAAGGTAAGTGCACTATAAACCTGCCATCATGGGTACGCGAGTGCGTCCGCTTAAAATGTTCCTCACAATAAACATCGTCTGGATGTTGTATTTTATTGTATGACACCTCCTCTAATTCCCAAAAACGTTTAAGTGTCGTGTCAATATTAGCAATACACGAATACGAATGATAACTTGGTGTAACAACGCGGTCCATAGTAAAATCACCCATTAAAACCCAACCGAATAAAGTTTCAAAAGCTATAGGTAAGTTATCGCCGAGTACTAATTTATTGCCCTGAAAGATGTGAGCACATACACCTGCCCCTAACAAAATATCGATGGGAGCCTTTATATTACATTGCTTAAATTTTTAAATCTATTTAAGATATTACTATTAATGGAAACTGTAGGTAAGTCCGTAGTAATACGCGGCAACACCAACATGTCTACCCGTAAACCTGAATGATTAGAGTTATGCTTTAAATAAATCTTTAATTGTCCCTTTACATTAAAACTGTTAGACGCTCCTATGCCTGTTATCGATACTAATGACTTATCATTTTTCGCGTTCAATCTCTGAATCGCGCTTATAGAAATAAAATTAGCCATACTGCCCGGATCGAGTAATGCGCGCACTTGTTGAGTGCATCCGTCCTTAATAACGGCGATATCGACGAGAGCTGTTGCAAGCAGTGAGTAATGTGCGCCGTTGTCACACCGAGGTTCCGCGCTCTCCGTACCGTGCGTGACGTACGAGTGTGAGTGAGATGTATATATATTCGTCGGTTGCTCAGATAATTCACATGGCGCGGTATCCGAAAACCCCGGTTGTGAATGAATGATCGAATCACTTGTATAATTCGCGTCAAGAGTGTGACAATTATTAGTTAACATGGGCATGTTCTCATTACTATTTAACTGAACTGATTGGACAGAGTTTACTGACGTGTTTTGTTCGTTAGATCTATGCAATAACGTGTTATGCCTTCGTTGACAGATTTGACAACGGAATTTAGATAAACAATCAGAAATTCTATGAGGTCTTAAACAGTTAAAACATAAATTTTTAGAAGCTACAAATTCATGTCTAGAACGAGTATCCATGTTCAAAAACTGTGTACATTTAAATAAAAGGTGGTTATTACTGCATAAAGGGCACTTAATATTAAATGATTCACCTGTCCTATCACGGCTTGTTTGCATAGATGTTACATGTAAATTACGTTTGTTCTGGGAAGTATATCTACCGCCGCTTTGTTGTGGTTGGGTTGTTAACATGTTAATTCCTGATGTCTCCAGAGTTTTACACATATTATCTAAAAATGTTGTAAAATTATCGAATGTAGGAATCTTTACGTTTTGATGAGTAATTTCAAATTTAGAGCGTAGTTCGGTATCTAGCTTTCTTACGAAAATATGTAATAATAATAATGACCACTCCTTGACAGGAAATCCAAGACTAGTGAGCCCGCGCGTGTTCTCTTGAATATTACTAACAAAGTTACGCAACTGAGTAGGAACTTTAAGTGATACATTAGGTAAAGACAACATTGCGCTCAGATGTGAGTCGGCTATCATTCTCTTATCTTCATATCTATCTATAAGTATTGACCGAGCCACCTCATAATTCTCGGGAATATTAGTTAAATGTTTAATTAAGTTTAAGGGCTCGTGTGAAAGACAACTAAGTAAGTAATGTTTCTTCTGGACAAGACTCAGTGATTGGTTACAATGTATTAGACTATCAAATAAGTTTATAAAGTTAGGAAAGTCACAATAATTGCCAGCAAACTGAGGTAGATTTATTTTCGGTAATCTTACATTGTTATTACTAAAGCTATCGCACAATTTAATATTAGATTTCGGACTACCTGCAACTATCGGAATAAATGACTGATATTTACACCTAACCTCCAGAAATTGCTGCTCGTATTTAACATATTTTTGTTTATAACCATCTAACTGATCGGGATTTGAAATAAATTGAGACAAAATAGCAAGATAAGACTCTTCAACATTTTGTTTTATTTCGTCTAAATCGATACATTTTACCTTAAATCTTTCAACTTCATATGAATCTGTTAGGTCACTTGTCGACAGTGAATTATAAATACTTTGTACCTTTTCAACATAAAATTCAAACTTTAAAACCAGCATCTGATTATTTTTAGCCATTACTAATGATTAAAAGTTTTTAATTTTACGAAAGTTATGGCGGCTGTTGAAGTACGTGGATCAACGAATCCGGCTCGAATTGGACCAAAAATGAATTGGAAAAACTGTAATTACTTACCACTAGGCGAGGATCAAGGTCTCGGAAGCTAGGACACAATCAGGGTGATACCTACACTAGCACTTTTCTAGGAGTTTTCAACAAAAGCGATTAGTGACGCGCGTTCGTGCACAAGGTTTCTTATAGAAGGAAGAAGGAAGCAAGGGGGAGGAGTCAAGATGGCGTAAAAACAATCCACCAATCAAAATTGATCCTTAACGAGATGCGTTCCGTTTTTTCATTAATTAAGTGGGCCTTTTACTAAACAATAAAATTAACATAAAGGTAAATAAATAATAAATATAAGTGTATCAAGTTCGTAAATTCTCTGAGTTTTTTACTCGCATATAACTTTCGCGTATGAGTACTTTAAATTTTAACATGTGACGTCACAAATCTTGCGACTCCCCCTCCCCCCGTCCCTAACTCTTGTCACACAATGTAACATTCTGATGATGAGGAGGGCCTTATCTTTAAGGTGTGACATAATTTATAGATGACCCCTTATTATTGAGAAATATCAATATTTAATACTAATACATTTTTGAACGATATATCGACAGTTTCGTAAACTTATTGTACTGTACATTATTTACATTACACTATGTTTTTTCTCTATTTCTATTTTACTTCTTATCTTAACACGAAATATATTTTTGTATAATGTATTATGTATATACAATGTATCATGTATATATATCTGAAGCGTAAGGTATACAAATTACGCTATGGAGTACCTACTTTATAAGAATGGGTAATATCGTCTTTGAGCGAAGCGGAAGAGGGAGGTTATGAAATACATCAATTTTATTGTAGGTGTAAAAGCTAATTTATTCACATTAAATCATTCAATATCTAGTTTCATAGAAATAGTTAAGTGCTAAAATATATCTTCATCAATCAATTTCCACCATTGTATGGTATATATGTATGTATAGTGTGTATCTTATGGTATGTATGTACATTTTAAACCCCGATATTGATATAATTAAAAATATCGTTATAAAATATCAACCATTAATTTATATGAGACATTTACTCAATATAATATTTTTTTCTTATCGGTCATCACGCTCAAAAAATTTAACTTGAATTAATATTGAAGAAAAAACTTCAAATAATATTAAAGAAAAAAAATACTGATAAATATAAAGATACTAATAAATAAATAATTGTAATTGCATACGTTAATAAAAAATGCCTTGCAATAATTTTACCACGGCAGTCTCCGAAGGCCGCAAGTTTTTTTTAGTTAGTGAATTAAATTGAACTTTACCAGAATAACATAAAAAAATAAATGCATTTTCATTTTTTTTTCTGCGTCAACTCCAATATTTAATAAAAATTTTCATGTGTCACAATATAAATTTACATAATTAGGTGCACTTAAAACTAAAAAAACTAACTTACTTCTTCTAACCCTTTCCTTAATAAATACAAGGGCGATTCCTTTAAAAAACAGATCATTATGATACCAACTATGGCCATGGTGAGGCCTGTATAGTTCATTGCGTTGTACTCCAAAATACCTCCAAGAAGATAAGATACCAGCATACCAACACCATTGAAGATTAAAGAACAAGAACTTAATGTTCCTCTGATAGATGGATCGCAAAATTCATTAACGTATATAGGTACAATCAGGAAAATACTGCCACTTAGACCGCAAAGACACATTGCGATTATGAATGCTTCAACTCTTAACACAGTAATTAATAACAGCCAGCCGAGCTAAAAATATTTTTATAATAACTATTTTCCCAAAACTTTTTTCTAGAAATGCATATAATAAAACTAAAATAGACATACCAATTGCGGTAAATAAACTAGCATCAAAGTCCTCTTTCTTCCAAGTTTATCTAGCAGGTATCCACAAATTGGCACAATTACAAAAGTGCTTGCTGACGATACACTACCCAGAAAAGATACCTCAGTTTCAGTCATAATTCTATTTAGCGTTGTGTTCTCTGAACTGAATAGTTTTAGTGTAGAAGAGGGGAGAGTGTACAGTACGCCTACAGTGGTACATAGATAGCTTACTGTAAATGAGAAACATAAATATCAGAATTTGATCGACTAGTTTCGAAGCCGTTCAATGTTCTTATCCATGACCACCAAGCATGGCGGACTTGTGACGTGAACTGCATGCAGATTAATACTGCGCAATAAATAAATAATCTATCCTATCAATGACTCCTTTGATGTATGGTAAGTTAAAAGGTAACTTTTCTTCCCCTGTTGCAGAATTTCAAATTTTCCTATGTATTTGTCTTAGACTTTTGACGCCAATAATATAATTTGTTTTCTAACATCTTTCCCACGTGTTAAAGTATCGTTTACAGCTTAGATGTATCATGTATGTACATGTTAAAGTATCGTTTACATCTTAGATGTGTTAAAGTATCGTTTACATCTTGTATGTATATATCTTAGATGTATTTTGGGTCAAAAAGATACACTACGCTTTGCACACCGACCACTACATTCATATTTTTGCAGTAAATTTTAAGTTAGATAAATATATACGGAGTAATTAAAATCTCGACAGCAACGGCTTAGATGATGGGTTATAACAGATTCGTTAATAGTTAAATTAATACGCTTTTAGAAAGCGGTTTTTAGTTTTAGTTGTTAAAGTATATGAAGCATTCGTAATGAACCCACTATTAAATTTCAATATTGATATTTCAAAACTGGTCTACGACCCTATAAACAACAATTTATAAAAATAAGAAGTGATAAATTACGTTCAGTAATTCAGTGTACTCCACGTGTTACAATGACGAAAAACGAAGATATACTGCTATGACCTTAAAGATGACACTACATCTTCCCTGTCACCACTACTACTGGCCAGCCAGCTGCACGCAGTTCATGCCGCGAGTCCATTATGTTTCGAGCTCATTAATATAAATCCTTAGTAGGTTTGAAACTAGTCGAATAAATTCCAATTTAATTAACGTTGATATAGCTGCGTAAGATTTAATAAAAAAAAAACAATTACTCATGTCCTAGACATAGTCTTATTATTAAATTTGTTATACTTTTAAACAAAAGATACGAATAAATAACCAAACCTGTGATACCTATATATTTGTGACTTACCAAATTATTGTAAAAATTACTCGACACTTTAAAAAATTACAAATTCTTACACCAATCCATTAAAAGGCGAATCCTTCAAGAGTGAACAATATTGATAACTAGACAATATTAGATCTAACGATTAATATTCTAACTAATAATCTAAATACTGTCTCCATATTTTGTCCACCATACTCTGAGTTCCATTCTAAACCTTATAAAACAGAGATATGTGTGTATATCAAACCTGTCTAAGAAAGCATAAACATTATTATTTCATCAGTTCGTCGGTCAATGTTATTAAAATTAGTATGCAGTATTAGTACTATTAATATTAAAACAAGTAAGATTTTTTTTTGCATTTTTAACCGACTTCTTCAAAAAGACGGAGGTTCTCAATTCGGCCGGTGTATTTTGTTTTTTTTTATATGTATGTACACCGATTTCTCCGCGATTTCTGAACCGATTTACGTAATTCTTTTTTGTTTGATGCGTAATAGTTTCAAGTTGGTCCCATAAAAATTTGATTAAGATAGGCCCATTAGTTTTTATTTTATGAGCATTTTTGTCCAAGTTTTGAACTAGCTCCTCCGGAAGAAAATCAAAACGTGCTGTGGCTAATGACATCTGTTGTTTTGGATATGTGAAGTCTAACGCGCTGCTGCTAACCTAACCAGTTCTCACGTTGCTGAGCAGACTCGGTTGCTGTACGGTTTCGTATCACTTCTAGTCTATGAGTCCTCTGCTTAGTCCACTCGTTCTCTAAATGCTCATTAATGAGGCTAAGTCTATTAGCTCCCTGCTCAATATACTTATTCGCAAGACGCTCTTGGATCTTTCCGAGTTTAGTTATGCTGATCAAGAGTTTTTTGACGTAATCGTGATGTCATATATGCTTTCATGGCCTTCAATAGTCACGTTTTTCACGATCTTCAATAGTCTTACAAGAACGTGAAATTGTGTTTCGAAGAGCATTTTTACTGAGACGACCTATTGTGTATTGTGTTGCTCGTATTCATTTAAGTGGTTAAATATAATTATTTGTTTAAGGCTTGGCACCGACTTGAAACCTAATAGTAAAAAGGACATATAAATAATAGGTAGTATATAATAAATATTAAATCTTCATTATTTTTTACTTTTTAGTTTTAAAGTCGGTTTTTGTTAACGTAGTTATGTTTTTATTAAGAATAATGATACAATATGAAAACTTAAGAAGTTATTTACTGAAGGTCGTCTTAGTGGACAAGCTACTACAAAAGCAATTACACAAGCTACTACACACCCAAACGCTAAGATATTTTTGTAGTGACTTTTTTTCTAGTGACTAGAGATGTATTGCTTTTGTGACTAGATGTATTGCTTTTGTGACTAGATGTATTGATTTGTGGTAATGCCATAGCAAATGAAACAAGATATGTATGTGCACAGGTATTGCATTCCTTTAAGGCGTCTTTGTAATCAATAAATGTTCAATATTTTGCACGTTTACAAAAGATATACCATCTTTAAGTCTCTCTTCGTTATTTTGTGTATTATTATGCATAGGCATACTTAATACAAACATGTTTTTATCGGTGTTTATCGAACGTTATTTTGGCATGTGGTTTATTTTACAAAAGAAAATAATTGTATTTTGGCCTATCTCCTATACCGATTGGTTTTAATTTTTATAACTGAACCTAATTAGCATGTGGCAGGTATAATGTATTCATCGATATAGTGATGTTTGCTACTTTTTTTACCGCAAATTATTCTTTTTTTGAAGTAGATTATTCATCAAATAAACAATAAAGATAATCCGACAAGTGCATTAATTCGAACCCGCGACCTCCGGGAAACCGTTTCGTCGCTCTACCTAGCCAGGTACCATATCTACTAGGCTTTTTTCGAAAATTATAAACAATGTAAAAAGTTACATTACATTATAGATAAACATTAAAAAAATGCTACAATCGAAAAGAATGTTTGAAAATATTTTTAACGTGTGTTGATATGTTAAGCTTATTTTAAATTTTAAATAAATATAAAATAAAAAAAAAATTACCGCCATGATTTCGATTAGAATAATTGTTTTTAAAATGGCCAAAATATAACGATAAATTACAAGTTTCTCAAATTCTGTTATACTAGAGGTATCTCGACTTGTGTAATACTAATCCTTATATTGTTTGTAATTAAGGGAGATAAACCGTCAAATATATATAATTTATGCTTACAATAATGTATGAACTTTTTTCATTTTCATCCGACTAATCTATTCTTACAACAATACGAGCAAAATAATTTAAAAATAAAACTTACTTATAGCTGTAGCAAGAAGTTGATAAAGTAAAGTCATATTAATTGTTAATATGAATAACTAGTGATCCCTTGCACGTAGCGATCAAAACTGTACGTACATAGAAAGTAAAAATATACAAACACAACGTTCGCGGTAATAATTTTCTGTTAAGTGCGATTTAACTTACAATATCATGAGTGCCGTACTCTTAAAAAAATGATAAAATATATTATTCGTATATTTGAAAAAAGGTATAATAATATTAAGATATTTACAAACCAAATTCGTAGGCTTTTGATGTTTCTGCATTTTTAATGAATTAACCTGGCTCCGTTCTGTTGTATGTTTTTTTATGTAAGTTATTAATCGGGCCTAAATTACTGCATCAACTTTCTTAAAGTGATATATGAAATACCCTTTTCCTTCCTTCGATCCATAATACAGGTGGTATGATGGACCTATAGCATGGATACATGTTAATATCCAGTTATTTCAAATTTTATATGTAAATCTTAATATAAACTCTACTTTAGTGAAAGTAGAGTTTATATTATTATTTTAAAACACAATTCACAAAATTCCATATTTCAAATGGTGGCAGTGTAAGGAGATTCAAAAAATCCCGGAACTTGAGCTATGGATTGACAGACATCAAAGTTATTACTTAATCACTTTGATCATTTGGAATGAACTAAGATCAAATTTTAATAATGCTAGAGACCAGGCATAAAGCAGAGTGCGTCAACTGAAATCTCCTGTGGTCCTTTTTTTATGCAAAACTAGGTTAATGATTGACTCATAGAGAGTGGAGATGTAGTCATAGGTGGTAAGGCGCATAAACCTAGCTACCTATTCACTCTTCTCTTGAAGACATCCAATTTCCCGCCAAATATAATGTGTGTGTCTTCAAGAGAAGAGTGAATAGGTTGCTAGGGCAATGCGACTTACCATCTAAGACTACATTCCACTTACCATCAGGTGGAATGTAGTCAAGCATTGCCCTAGATCATATAAAAAAAAAATAGCGCTTCGTTTGGACAGGTAGAGTGTCCACAACATAGGGATGGATACGTGACGTGAGTAAGCTCGCCCATGGTTTAATGTCGAATTTCGTCATACTCAAGACCGAAAACATTCGGCATACCTCATTTGGGCTGATGCTCAAGCCGCAAAACTTCGGATATAATTACAAAGAAAAGAGCCTTTAACCAAGCTGTCAAGTCCTAAAAAGCGGCGGCAATGGCATTGCGGAAGGCTCGTCTCGTTCGAATCGCTAAGAAAGCTCTCTGTCAGACCAATTGGCAGTCGAGCTTTCTGGTCTCCTGCCAAAACGATCGAGTTTACCTTCTGCCAACCCTCACTGCCTGCTCTGCTTAAGCCGAATGGATCCCAGGCCCACATAGCAATAGAGAAAGCGAATGTATTAGCTTCTCTGATGCTGAGAATTCGCATCTAGACACTGGCAATGCTTGTCCAGCACATCTTCCTCACTGCTGTATTACGATGCCTGAAATTCACATCATGATTAAAGAGGTATGGAGAACATTGTGTCGCTTAGATGTGAATAAAGTCCTGATGTCCTGATGGTATACCAGCCATTCTGCTCAAGATATGCGCAGGTGAGTTGTCTCCTGTATTAACACGTCTGTATCGCCTCTCTTTTAAGATTGGAAATGTACCGGAATCCTAAAAGCTTGCCAAAGTGCAGTCGGTGCCCAAAAAAGACAGCCGTGCCTATCCTGCCAATTATAAGCCTATTTCAATCACCTCCATACTCTACAAGATTAGAGAGCGTGTATTGAATTCGCGGCTTCTAGCGTACCTAGAAAGTAATGATGATGAAAAAATTTAAAAGACGTAAAAAAAACGTTCTTACTTTTGCAAAATAAGCTAATTGATTTATTTCACAGCATTTACGGACCTTGAGTTACTTTTGCAATAAACGATAAGGATCAATAATGGTAATTGTAAGTTCTCCCATGTTTACTACACACGTAGGTAGATAAGAAATAAAATATCCCGAAAATCGAATTACAGTTTTTTTTTTAAGTCTTGACTGGTCTTATTCGGTTGAATCTTTACAGCCATCACATTACCATTGTTTAAAGTTCTTTGTCAAATGAAACATCCGTAGCACTTACGTTTACGAAAATCCGGGATAAAAAAAAATTCGCGCCTTATTATAACACGTAGCAAAGTAACGTTAAGTTAAAGTGAAATAAGTATCAAGAAAAAGATTTAAAAGCAAGATATCGTGAGGTTTGATCGCTAATCTGAATACCAGTCATCGCAATAATAATAGTAAAGTGCTTATCACTACATTTGATCACTTAAGTTTCTTTAACTAGTATTAGCACAAAAATTGGATGTAAATCGAAACGAATCACCTTTATGCTGTGACTTGTCCGATGGTGGATAAATTGCGCAGACATCCACGCGTTGCTCATACCGCGCTATACTAGCACCGCTGCCATAGCTGCCATCGCCAAGACCGTCGTCACCACTATCAGCACCATCTGCACCATCACCGCCATCCGCGCCGCGCCGTCACTGCCATAATTTCTCATTTCTTTCTTTCTTCATCAGCAGCGATTTTTTCTTTCGTAATTTTATTCCTACGGTTGGGCATATAATCTAACAAACGGCTTTCATAACCGTGTAGGTTTTCACCCGATTTTTTTTTGTGGGTAGATTTCAATTTTGAAGTTTCAAGATAACGTAAATATAACTCTTCATTTGATCTTGCCTTGTTACAATAACGGATTGATTGATTGTCAACAATGATTGATTGAATTGTTGATTGATTTATTTATTTAGTTATTATCTTATAGTGTGCGTTTCAAATAATAAAATGACTTAATTTCTTAGATGCTTCAGCTTGACGTGATTTTGTAGCTTCGATAAACTTCAAGTTTCTGTTGTTGGAGTTCAAAGGTTATACGTAATTGAATTTCGTGGGTAGTTTGTGAATGTGATGCCCGAGTGAATCTCACTTCTGATTTTGGAGATAGAGGCATATTAGTGGCTTACTCGTTCTAGCTGGAGCCTTCTGGTACAGGACTAGAGGCGTCTCAGGCAATCAAATTACACAGAAACAGTATGACGATTCTTGTATTAAATGTAGGTTAGGTTAGAAGAGTGTTAAATGTGAAAATGATACAAATAAAAATACAAAAGAAGAGGACCACCGAAAAAAAAAGTGGATGGATTACGTGAATGACGATGTGAAGCAGGAAGAAAGTGTTTACAAAAAACCGGCCAAGTGCGAGTCGGACTCGCGCACGAAGGGTTCCGTACTATTATTATCTATTTAAAAAAATAATTATCATTTTGTTTTAGTGTAAATAATATAATATTACCTATACTTACATAACAAAATATTTTGTGGATAATTCAATCGGATACTTGTTGCCGTTATTAATATCGACCAAAAAAAAGTAACGTTTGTTGTATGGGAGCCCCCCTTAATATTTATATTATTTACGTTTTTAGTATCAGATTTTATTGCGGCAGCAGAAATACATCATCTGTGAAGATTTCAACTATCTAGCTATAAAAAAAAGTTCATGACATATAGACAAACAAAAAAAAATCACGTTTGTTGTATGGGAGCCCCCTTAAATAATTATATTATTCTAGTTTTTAGTATTTGTTGTTATAGCGGCAACAGAAATACATCATCTGTGAAAATTTCAACTCTCTAGCTATAACGGTTCATGAGATACAGCCTCGTGACAGACAGACGGACGGACGGACGGACGGACGGACGGACGGACGGACATCGGAGTCTTAGTAATAGGGTTCCGTTTTTTACCCTTTGGGTACGGAACCCTAAAAATGACTAGTGACAGGGAAAATTGGAAAGGGAAAAGACATTGCATAGAACCCAAAAATTGGAGTAAGGGCGAAAAGATGATGATGATTTGGATAGAAAAAACAAGACGAATTCTACACAACAATTCATAAGAAATTTCAATTAATCATGAATTTAGGTAAAATCTTTTTTCGTGTGTAGGTTAAAACAGTTAACGTTATTGGAAAGGTTTTATAAATTTTTTTTTTTTTTTATTAATTTAAATATCATTATTGATTTTTTTAGTAATTTCAATGCAAAATAAGCTTTATAAGTAAAAATTGCCACCTATCCGTAATTAATCCATGCATTATTAACTTTTCTTAATAACTTTCTCATGTTTTACTTCAATAGAGTGTCTTTTTTTTAGTTTTTGAAATTAATGATTTTATTGCCAATATCTTGGCTCTCAATATTCCTCACATTGTCGTATAAGTGAAATCTTATACAAAGACAAACAACTTAAATGGTAGGCAATAGATTTATGATATTCTATTTTCGATAGTAGGTTTGAGCCATCGATTTAATTGTTTCAACCTTTGCTTCTGCCTGCGGGAACGTTACATAAATTTGTCTTTTACTAACTTTTTTTCAACTTGATCATAAAAAAGACAGGTTGAATTTTTGTTTCTGGTTGTTGACAAAAAGGTTTGCTGGAATAGGGGAGCAGTAGTTGTCATTTTTTTCTAAGTAATCAATGATAATATATTTTATCCCAAAATATAACGTTTGTTACTCATGAAAAAAAGAAAGGTAACTAAGTGGTTTTAAAATAATTTTATTTATTTATAATACAAACAAAAACATTAATCCTTAAAGTAATAAAGTTAAATAATTTATAGAAATAATATTAAAATATATATAGAAATTTACTAAAATAGAAATCCTAGGCACCACTGACAAATTATAAGCGAAGACATATGCATGATCCTCCTGCTTGTCAGTACTATAGAATCACAGTCTAACACTTGTTCCTTATAAAACTTTTAAAAAATGAAAGCGTTGATTAATGGTATAAAAAAAATTGTATATCACCATATCTTCGGGGTTACAATATAGACGAGCTTCTTAAACTCAGCTAGTCAGGAAGCAGGATACAGGTCAAACAGGACGACGCTCCGAAGATTCACGTCTACCCCCGCGAACCAATTATAAATTTACCCGTATCTTCTAGGGTATATACAAAAAACCTCTTGTAATGATTAAATTACAGGTAAAACTACGTAATAACACTAATCTCATATTCATCTATTTAAATAACAATAATTTATAATACCTTATGGAGGAAAAAGGCTTCGCAAGAAATATTATTAGCATTTGTTGACTCCGAGGGTCGAATCAGGACAAATAGAAATATTGTTCCAACAAACTTTAAAATTGCCCGGGAAGTGCCGGCAATAGGACTTATAAAAAATTATTAACCCTGCAATTAAACTATCTAATGAATTTAAGAAACAACGCTTCAAATGCGTTAATAAGATCACAAATAACTAAAACACTCACCGAAGGCTAATAAGATATTTGATTCGGAAGTGCTTCCGAAAGAAAAGACTCTAAAGGTCACGACATTGAATTTTATAATCAAAATATGCATAATAAGCGAACAATGTGGCTATGCGCACGCCGCGTTACATGAGATGTGGGTAAAATTGATATTAATCGGAAGAAGACCAATATTTAAATAATTTAAGAACAATGCACTACTTATCTACAGAAAGAAATAAGTGTAATAAATTGATGACAATTTTTTATACTAATAAATATAACAATAAAACAACGTTGGCTGCAAATAAGCTTCTGAAACAATATGACAGCTACTACAACAATATGACAGAAACAATATCACTCTAAGTAACATTTAGTTTTTAACTTTCATTGAACACTCTTCACTCTATCAAAAGATATATTTCTTTAAAGTGTTCAAGAAAATTAATCTTTATACAAAAAATAAAACTGTAAATGATCGCTGTCTGCACCTACATGGAAAATATTTTTAAAAATTCATATTGGGGGACCTGTATAAAAGAGAACCCAAAACCATGCTTTTTCATTTTATCTATTCGTCTGTATGATTCTATGTCTGTATGTTTGTGCATGCTAATCTGAGAAGCGGATTTACTGGTTTGGATGAATTTTTCGGGAATAAATTGTCATGGGCTTCCCTTTACATTTATTGTTTTATTATTTAAATCAGATAAAAAATACAGAAGTTACTAATCTCTTATTTTCATCTTCATTTCATTCATCCATTGCGGTAAGACATTTCAAAATTGAAATAGTGGGTTTCCCTCAGGGAATAACAGTATCCTTTCCAAAAAATAAAAATCGAAATTGGACTATCTCAAAAAAGTATATAAAAATAAACTAGAAATATTCCTAACGAAAAATTTACTAGTGAGAATTTTGATGAAAGTTTGAACGGGTACGTTTTATCGAAATCGAAATCTATGTGTACGAAGTCGCAAGGACAGCTAGTACATATAATAAAATTGTCATTGATTGATTTCTGTACATGGAAAATAAAAACAAAACAAAATGGGGGCTTTTATAAAAGCAAGAGAACTTAAAACTATGGTTTATCATTTTGTCTGTATGTCTGTATATCTGTATGTTTGTGCACGCTAATCTCAGAAATAGCTAAATCAATTTGAATGCGGTTTTCAGGAATATATTGTAACAGTCTTTATTTTACATTTAGTGTTTATTTCATTTGAATCAGTTAAGAAATAAAAAAGTTATGTCAATTTATGAGACCCAAAACATTGTTTTTTCATTTTGTCTGTTCGTCGGTATGTTTGTATGTCTTTAAATTTGTTTTTTTTTTTTAAATTTAAGTCGGTTAACAAATGAAGTTTATAATCTCTTATTTTCGTACCATTGCGGTACGACTGTTTTATAATATCTCAGGTAAGAACAGGTGTTATAATTAATAGTTTTTGTGCTTCATGATGGGAGTATAATATATTTTAGATGTATAGCTTCATAAGTAAGTTATTAATTTATAATGTATTTTATTTAATGTATATGGATTGATACATATTAGTACATATTGATGGTACATATTGATAGTATATAATGATAGTATATATTGATAGTACCTATTGATAGTATTTATTGATGGTATATATTGATAGGTCTCTCGTCACAGAATAATAATAAACTTTGCAATAAAAAAATACATTATTGGTCTTTTTTAATTCAATTTTTAATCACAGATATTTTTTTAATGAGTAGGTCATTAAAAAAATATCTGTGATTAAAAATTAAAAAAAAATAAAAATAAACTAAAAATACTCTTACACGCAAAAACTTCTTGCCGGAGTTTGATGTAACTTTGAAGGGGTACGTTTTATCTAAATCAGAATATATGTGTACGAAGTTTCATTCACAGCTAGTTTTAAATAATAATATGTAATATAAATAAAATAAATAATAAGATCTACTACTATTTGGTCAACTGGCACACAGTATTAATAAAAGTAGTTAAAAAAAACCTGATGTATTATCATAACCAGTGTAATTTTTATTTTTAAATATATAACGTTGACGTCAACTAGTAGACATACCATTAGTCGTAAGAATTCATGAATATTTGAAACGTTTGAGTTTCCTTAAAAATATTTGTGTTGCATTTATATTTATATATTTATTTATACTAATATATTGGTAAAACATTTCGGTTTCTTAAGGTAAAGTAAGTACTAAATGTATTTTATTTAGTAATTTATATGTTAGTAACCGCCCCGTTGGTCGAGTGGTTAGCGCAGACGCCTAACGTGTCACGGCGCAATGGGGCTCGGGTTCGATTCCCGGCGGAGCCAGGCATTTATGTGATGAGCATAGATGTCTGTGTTTCTGGGTTTGGTGGTTTATTAAATATATTTTCAGTATTTATATGTGTATTTCTATGTATTTGTATCGTTGTCTAACACCCTTAACACAAGCAAATAATTTGCTTACTTAGGGGTTAGATCAATGTGTGTAATTTGTCCTGATATTATTATTATTATTATTAATGCTGAAACATTTAACAACAGCAGTACAAATAGGTTTCCAGTTTAAAAGCTCTGAAATTTTTCCAGATCAAAAAAAACTATTATAGTATTATTAGTAATTTGAGGTACCTGTTATTTTACACATATTGTTTATAAGTGATATGATAGATATAATTAAAATATACTCTATTGTATTAAAAGAAATATCACTATAAGTTTTCTTTTTAGTATTGCATTCTAATATATAAGTTTTTGACTGAAATAACAGTTAATTCTGTTTTGTGTTTGTGTTGTGTTGTGACAGTAAATATACAAGCTTTGTGCTTTAGTCTATTGATATCATTGGGAAAGGAATTCCAAAGTCGAATAAGCCTGCGTTGGTATTCATTTTCTCATATTTCTTAAGCTATGCATCTAAACATCATATTTTAAAAGGCTTTACTTTTGTCTTACCTACCACAAATAGATATATGGCATCAAGGTTTTTTTAGATCCACTAGAATAAAACAATTTATTAGAATATAGTATCAATATCTCACCTATTCTGACGAACGGCGGTGTTGTTCTTACTGTTTGAATGAGTTCTTTTCTAGTTATTTAAAAAGTAGCATATCTCCTTTCTTACCATTTTATTTATGTTTATGACAAATTATATCGAAATAGATTCAGTGGTTTAATCGTGAAAGTTTAACAGACAGACATAGTTACTTCCGAATTTATAATATTTGTATGGAAGTATGGATGTATATATTTTTAAAGTAGGTACAACTTATTATTGTGCGTCAGACACCTATTCTAATAATGCATTCGTTATTTTTATTACCATTATTGTAATTTATTCAAATCTCTACTCGCTATTGATATTTAATAGCAATGTCTAGTATGTGTACAAATCGTCTATATAAGAAAAATATACAATATTAAGCATATTTGTGTCAAGTTAAAGTAAAAGCCATTGTGCTTGTTATTCATTAAATAATTCTTGTACAAATTAAACAACTACAGTAGTGATCGAGTGCTATATTTTTTATTCTCATTTTTCTCTGCATCTAGTACTAAATAATTGTCAAACAATAGTTCTCTGTTGCTTGTATTTTGAACAGCTGTATATTTTTTGTAAAATAGTCTCGTTGTCTTGTATATTGTTGTTTCAATGCTGCGAAATTATATGTTTGAAAATATTTTTTAACATGTATAGCCATCGTATGATTATTAATAAATCCTTGAACTTTAGGAACTCGTTCTGATGCTCTTCCAATTGGTATAGCTCAATTAGAAGAATGTAAGAAGTCAGAATATCTCTTTGAAGTTTTTGTTTTTCATGACTTACAATTTTTTTTATCGTTCACAACGAATACTAGGATAGGAATTGTTTTATAGCTTGCTTTTTCCTTACCTATGGGACAATTCTGGTTTACTTCATAATCTACGACATTTAAATTTAGGCATTTAAAAATATCATTCCTTTTTGGAAGTGGTTATTGCTTAAAATACATACATGGTAATTCAGTATGTATTTTAAGAGTTATATAGTCAATTGTTATTATTGTTAAGTGTTTATAAATATAACAGGATAAGGAGCATCGCAGTTGCGATGCTTATGGTAAGTCAACCGGTAGTACAATTAAATGGTCTTTCAATTCAGTGCAATTAAAGGAAGAAAAACAATTAAGGAACATCCAAATATTTTCTCATTTCTGATTTTAAATGATATAAATATGACTAAAATGTGAAATGTAAATAAAATACAATAAGAAAACTTATTTTAAATCTACATTTAAGCTATTACGAGGAATAAACAGGTTTAGTTATTCCATTTGCGACAAAATAAGAGGAATCAAGGAAATAATTACATTGTAAATATTTACTTTAGTATATGTTAGAATAATCATGAGTGGAAATGTGGTAAATACGCAATAATTTACATTTCCGGAAACTAATTTGCTATTGATAGTAGGATAGTAGGTAACGAATTAGCATGATACAACGGAAAGAAACGAACATTTTGAACAGAAATAATTTTTCCACTTCACGTTGCATTTATAAATAAATTTATAAATATGTACAACTAGCTCAGTGATGTATACATAAACATATATGTTTATTGAACTTTTGGATAATCTACTCACGTTGTTATAATATGAATAAGCTACGGTCATTAATTATTTAAAATAATTAATTAACAATTGTGATTACATGACCAGTTTATTCATATTTAATATTTTTTATTAAGTATCTATGAGTGTACAAAAAAAAATCCATGATCATTAAAGCTAGTTGTTCAAGTTGAAATTATAGCTTAATATCTGACAGTAATTGACACTAAGGGAAGATATTTCGAAATTCTACCTCTCTCTCTCTCTCTTTAAAAAAATAACCCATATTAGAAATTCCATTCTAAAAAGATCGGGCGAGTTAGCTGTGTTATATTATCAATATGCAAGTGGCATTATAATATAATATGATCAAAATGATCTTAGGTGATGTTTCATCAATCTTATATGATTTGTTACATTTGTAGACGTCACTAATTTATTAGGTTGTAAATTAATCCTACAATGCGTTGCATATTTTAATGTAATTTTATTTCGTAACTAAAAATAAAAATAAACTTTTTACTAATTTTTAAAATTCATTAAATATAACTTATATTATTTATACCATAGTATTCTAAAGCGTAGTTAAAAAGTATTTCTTCGAATTAAATATATCTTATAATATTGGTCAAAATTCAATTTAGCAAGTTCGTTTGATCATTTATTATATTTATATATTTTAGAATGTAGATATCACTTATTTAGTAGTAACAGATTTATAGCAACTTCAGATTTTTTTGCAACTTAAAAGATTTGTTTTTAAATAAAATGCTTTAAGATTCTTCGAGCTGATTAGATTCAACTGGCATTTACGAGGTTAAGGATTTAAGTTCTATCGATTTTTTATTTTTTTCTTTCAACTTTACTTATTTAGAAGAGCTAATGTAGAACAAGGGGATCAACTTAATAACACTACAAAAGATAGGTATATAAATACCCTTTCGAATCCATTTTAAGAGTGCATGATTAGATATAAGTTTTAACAAATATTATAGAATATACTAAAAAATTGACATTTAAATTGGTAATGTACTTTTAATATTTTACAGGGATTATATCAAAATTTAAATCTGTATAAATTTATTTTATTTCTGTTGATTTGAATACATTCAATAACGTGTACCTCATCTAACCAGCAGCAGAATTATAGACGACGTAGAATTATAGACATAGACGAAGTTTATCACCTTTTATTTATAACTTCTTTTCTGACCTCTAGTATTGGTTTTAAAAAGTGTAACGTCAGCCGTGCTACCCTCACTATCGTAGTTTTCTTGATGGTATTTCATTATTACGTCTTTAAAATAAAACTTTACAACTGATCATAGCTTCGGTTATACAACGGGCAGTATAACGCTTCAGAGAGATTAGTACTGTTCGACTACAAGTAGTCACAATTACAATAAACTTCAATATTACTTCATTATATTCCCTAGATCATAGTTAATAACGATTATTATATAATAGTCATATTACATAACGGTCGCCATAACTTTTTCTTTAACATTTACAGTAACTGTGTAAGCCAATTTGTTTACAAATCTAAATCAGATTTCATGCCGTTGATGTTTCGGTTTTCGTGTTTACTTGGACCCATATATAAATATTTATTTATTATTAAAAAAATATGGTTGCCTGTAAAGTCGGTTTTACGGGCGAAGATTTACGTGACCACGTCTTTTTCTCGGTAGAATATTTATTGATATGAATATTATTAAATTGCACAATATTTTAATAATTTGAGTGATTTTGTTGAGGATAGGACGATGAAGACGTTGTCACGTAAAATCATTTTATATATTATTTATTTTATATTATATTATTGATGTTATTATTTTTTACAAAATTTATTTACAGACTTTTTCGATACATCAATTAGTTGCGGAGATATCGATCATTGAAGTTATTGTTTGCTACCAGTATTTTATATATATTTTTTTTTCAGTTACAAAAAAATACTATTTCCAATTGTGTCTACCAAGTATGGTCACATGTACTGGCCCACATATTAAATAATAATAAGTACAGATAATGTTATTTGACGTCACTTCTGATTTTATATATTTTAATATTTTTAATTTTAAAGAATTAATTTGAAAATCAAAACACTTATTCAGATCGACGGTTCAAATTTTTGCTAAATAAATTTGAAATTAATTAAAATTTGTAATTGTAAATAATGAAGTTGAAAATTAAAACATTTACTTAAATTAGATGTTAAAATTCTTGCTCAACACATTTTAAATCAAGTTTTCTTATATCTGCCACTTTTTCTTAATATTTGTAATTTTAAAGAATCAATTTGAAAATCAAAACATTGCTCGGCGGACCGATCATGTTTGAGTGGGAGAGAGACGCAAGGCATTCTATGTGTGTGTGACTCATCGTTACGTTACCGGGCGTTACACTTTTTCATAAGTGACTCCCAGCTTAACCTAATTTAAGACGTTGTCACGTCAAAAATAAAAAAAAACTGAAAACATATAACTGATAGAAAATAAATAGGTATTTTCTACATTTTTATTAATTATTGCACATAAGTAGCATTTATCATTTTACATAGTCTTCAAACTTTTCTTATTTTAATTACTACAGGTCGTATTATATTACTTATACATAAAATAAACAAGTAACGAGGTAAAACTTGTAAATGCTAAATCTATAATGAGATGGTATACACAATCGTAGCAAATTCACAATACAAAAATAAAATATAATTAACACCTTAAGTATTAAGAATATTGTTTATAATAACTTATCACATAAAATAACGTTTTTATTACTGTCAAAAAATTTACTAGGTACATTGTGTTATACAAGGTTACGAGTATATCAAAAATACCAATGATTTTTAAGACTATAAAAGCTTCATTAAAATTTTTGTAATTGTGCTATATAGCAATTCACAATAGTCGATGAAATTTATAAATACTTATAAATTTATTCAAAAATACATGAGAATAGAATAATATGGGTTTATTTGATTTCTCACCAACATGACAAGCATGGCTTACGAGAGTAAGCCAAGTCCATTTTTACCATAATATTTACATAACTACTATTACATGTCATAAATAATAAAACAAAATAACAAGGGGTTAACAACGGTCCTTGTGTTTTTGTCTAACAACAGTAATTCTTCAAATGTCGTGATTGAAGAAGATCAAACAGTAATCTTCTTCAATCACGACATTTTACCATAACATTTTTTATCAATTGTTATTTGAAAAATAATGTTTTGTAATGGAAATTTTGTTTATAATTGGATACTTTTTAATATTAACAGGGTAATAAACATACAGCTAAAAGTGAAACTAGGACGACAAATTCCTAATTTTAACCTTTCAACGGTAATTACAAAGTCTAAATACCTAGCATTATTACTTACCTGTTGAACAAAAACTGATTTTAATAATTTAAAATTATCCTTATGAAATCTATCTAAAATATATCTTATTTAAAAATGTTATTAGTAAGTTATTTTATACTGAATCAATATATAATTATAATAAAATTACTTCATCATATAGGTAGTAATAATGGAACAATATCAGTCGGAAAAATTTACATACTCATATAATCTATTTTTTTCTTTGAATTTAATAGCAACTATGATATATACTATGATTTTCGAGGACATATCATTCAGACATGACATGACATATATTTCAGATAATGGAAAAACCTTTAAAAATGTACTTTATTATAAAATAATATGAAAGACGGTATGTTGTCATGGAAGGAGAAACGTTGGTGCCAATTTTATAGTTGTTAATGTACCCCCTATCTGAAATTTATGTTTAATATAAAAGTTTGTGTAATTAATTATTTAAGAAAACGTTTTTTGAATAATTTTACTTTACAATTATTTTATTTCTATTGCCGTTGATTTACAACTTTTCCTACTACCTTATTTATATTATATACAATATATACAAGTAGTCATTGTAAAATTTACCTAGATACGTAAATTTGTAAAAGACCATTTGAATACATTAATATGCTAACTTAATTTGAGTATAAGTTTGAAAGGTAATATAGGTACAAGGTATAATTAGCTGAAAGTATCGTTGTTTACTTTATTTTACTTATCACTTATCATATTTTCAAATGTCTTGCAAAAAAATTTGAGAGGGAAGAGTTATAATATAATTATAATATAATATAATTATAATGTTGCATTATAATATAATTATATAACTGTTAGGGCTTAATTTTTTTTTCTATCTAAAAATCTTTGTTGAATGATGTCAGCGGGTATGTTTTTCGTCTCTGGTAGGTAAATAAAGCTGAATATTGCGGTAAGGACGCTAAAACCAGCGAAGCAGTAGAAAAGAGTGCCGAGTCCTGTAAATCATAATGATGCTTTTATGCCATTAACAATACAACAAAAATAAATATGAAACCTTACACAATTACAATAGAAATAAATATGAAACCTTACACAATTACAATAGAAATAAATATGAAACCTTACACAATTACAATAGAAATAAATATGAAACCTTACACAATTAAAATAGAAATAAATATGAAAGCTTACACAAATGGTAATGTTCTTGAGCTAAATTTATTTTCTAAGATAAATACTTAAACCTACCAAAAAAAAAACTAAATAAATGTTTAATATCTTACCATAAGCTTTGACGAGCGGGTTGAATATGTAAAGTATAACAAAACAACACGTAAAAGCCCACTCCATGCACAACATAGATGCAAAACTTTTAATCTGAAAAAGAAAAAATAGTTAGCAGCAAAACAAACCGGTTTTCCAGAGGTAGCGTGGTCGAAGTTCTGACTTTACTGACTTATTTTTAACTCATAGCTTTTCAAAATACCTTATTTCAATTACATATTCACAGATATTTTGAAACATTTTCAAACATGAATATTAAGTAAAATAAATCTTTATTTACAATCACAATACTTAATTCAGTACAGGTTTAATTTAACTTATGAATTATGTTATGTTTAAATTATGTTAAGATTCATTGACACTTATTATTAAAGACATTTTTATATTATTCTGACAATTAAGGTAAGATACAGAAAGGTCGCTATGTCAGAGAAATAATTAAAAATTATGTAATTTCTTACCTCTGGAAGAAAAACTTCTCCCACCAAAACGATGGGTATAGCACCGGGTCCGACTGTGTATCCGATAGAGTATAGGTATATTAATACAACATTTAACCAGCTTGGACCCCAATTCAATTGTATTTGGGTTGCCAGAATCACACTAAAGAGACCGGTGCCAAAAGAAGCCATGATTAACAACATCTGAAAATGGTGTAAAATATAAATGTTAATATCCTATGAACATTTTTAAAATATGTATATATATATTTACTATTAATTTGTACACACTTACACGTCGTCCAACCTTATCAATTAAATATGCTCCAATAAAACCTGCTCCAACTGTTATGATTGCAAATAAAACACTAGATAAAGTAGCTGACATACTAGAGACAGCAGCTTCAAATAAGGGTTCAGCAAATATTTGTATTACTACTAAGCCTTGGAATATTGATAGGGTGAATGTTATAAGAACGACTAATAGTATACGACGAGTTGATCGGGATTTAGCTGAAAAAATGCAAATATATATTGTTTATCAATTTGAATTAAACGTGCATATTTTTTATTTAAAGTAGAAAACAAGATAGACATAAATAAATAACACAGCTAAGTAGGCAGCTCTTCAATTTTTTCCTATGACCATAAAGTAGTTAATAATTTAGGTATTGGTAATTCAAAGCCAAATACCAAAATATATAATTAATACATACCTAAGTATTTCCATGTTGATATTTTTTCAATGGGTTTCGTTTCATCTATTTTGAACTTTTCCTCTTCGGGTGTGCCCACTGCAAAATAATATAACATAGATATAAAGATAAGACTATTAAGGTATGTTATGATTATCTAAAATAAGTATATTCACACACATACATTTGTGCATTTGGCATCATGTGTGTATTTTATGTTTATGTTTGTTATTTAAATTAGTGTTGCCATAATGTCACATTTTTTAGAGTTTAGTCCTTAAGAATCGATTTTTATATAAGGCGCCTGGTATGAGATGTGTAAAATCTACTGAACGATTAACTTCGTTACGTTGTTGGGGCGCAACCTATGGTGCTCAATTATCTAATTTGGTTGTCAGTATCTTAAGACGTACCTAGGGTATGCTGCAAGGGAACCTATACCTATATGTTATTGAGCTTGTTTATTTCTATCAGTATCGATTTACTTATATTGATGTTTTTGTTATAAATATCAATAATTAATGTCGTTATTGTGAAGTTATAATCTTTATTACCATATTTTGTTAACGTAAGAAATGCAAGTATTTTGGAATAACCTAATATTGCCGGAACATCTAACAAACACGTACCTTTCATAAGGTATCAATCTTATTTCAGTTAAATATACTTTTTTTGCTTTTGTTTACACAATCGTACTTAAGGAGTAAACTCCAGTCGTGCGTCGGAGCTGACATACACAATATTTTTTTTTTCATTTTATAGTAAAGGTTGATTTATATTTGTCTGATGTGTCGTAACGTGACGCGTCAGAAAGGTATCGGTTTCATACATTTAATATGGTAACGATCAAACTAGTAATGGCCCAGCTACATCAATAAAATTGATACAAGTATATTTGTGTACATATCATAAGGTAATTTTAATTTAGTTGTATGTCAATTTACTAGTAAAAAAATTATATAAAACATCAGAAAAATATACCAAAAGCTATATCACTGTTAAGAAGTCTCCTTATGTTTTCCATTTCTGTCAAAACTTCTTTAGAATTAAATTTTACTCCTTTATAAAAAGCTATTGATTTGGCTGCTTCCTGTAAAAAAAAATGTTATAATTACTTCAAAAAAATATTGTGTACAGAATATCACGATTTTTTATTATGTAGTATGACATCCTGTGATTTAAATGAACCAAAATAAATTAATAAAAACTCCTTAAAAATTTAATATAAACTTACTTCTTCATAACCTTTCTTCATCAAGTACAATGGCGATTCCTTTAAAAAAGTGAGCAACACAAACCCAACTACGCTTAAAGTTAATCCTACGTAGTTCATTGTGTTATAATCCAAAAGACCTCCCATCAGATAGGATAGCACCATCCCTACTCCATGGAAAATCATACCACTAGAGGACATTGCTCCTCTGATGCGCGGTTCGCAATATTCACTGACATAAACAGGTACAATAAGAAAAATACTGCCACTTAGACCGCAAAGAAACATTGTACATATAAATGCTTCCACTCTGAATACAGTTACTATCAACGCCCAGCCGAGCTGAAAATATAAGAAATGTGATTTTTTGATATTTACTTAGCTAATTATAAAAGACTTCTGATTTTTTTGAATAATATATCCTTGTGTAAAAACCATGTACATTTTAAACTGTATGTGACATTCAAATAAAGCTTTTTTGATTTTGATTTTGATTTTTATTAGATTAGAGTATTGTAAACATATGTTAAAAATGTAAACTTATAAACAATAATAACTTACCAATTGTGGCAGATAAAAAAGTATGACCGTCCGTTTTCTTCCCAAGGTATCCAATAAGTAACCACAAAACGGAGTTACTATAAGAGTACTTGCGGAGGATAAGCTACCCATTAAAGATACCTCAGTTTCAGTCATTACTCGATCAAGTGTTGTGTTCTCTGAAGTAAATAGATTTAATGTCGACGATGGGATAGTGTAAAGTATACCCAGAGTTGTGCATATGTAACTTACTGTAACAAAATATATAACATAAGATTGTTTATTAAAAGAGCTTTTAGTTTTTGTTTTCTAAATCATTATAGTTAGAATATACTTAATTAAACGTTATGTACGTTGCTTTGCGTTATGCGTTATGTATGTGCTTAAAAACAGTTTTAAATGTAAAAAATGGGTCATTCCACGGCAAATGGGAAACTGACAATTTTTTTTTAATTGATCTGATTATAATAAATTAAATTTTCACAAAACTTATATTACTTAAATTTACATGATATATAAGAAATATTTCGTAAAAGACGAGAAAAACTATTTTTTTCACTATCACAAGTTATGGTTTAGTTATGAACAAATGGTACGGTTTTTTCGCATTATGTTAGCAAGCATTGTTTTCGTCCGTTTTGTTTGGAGAACGGTAGAGACAGCGTCGTAAAGTGAAATGATTCGTTATAATTTTTATCTTGAAAAATTATAAACAATTCTAAATATGTCATTAAAAGAGTTACTTTTTAGCCAATTTCGTATTTGTCCCACCAGTCACAATTTCTTTGGTTTTAAATTAAATTTAGTGCTTATTTTTAGTTTATTTAGTAGTATATTTATTCATTTTATGGCAAATCTAAAGACTTCTTGCTATGTAAAATATTTGGTCCAAAATCTTGGTTGACATTGCGGAAGGCGGATGGGGAGACCTTTTTGACTGTCCCACCAGTCACATTCTTTAGATGCTAAAATTTATGTTTTAGCGTCTAAAGAATGTGAAGAAATTGGATGATTCCAATTATGTACATAATTTTTATTTTTTGATATTGGTTCCATAAGTTACAAAAGATAAGATAATTGCATTTATATTTACGAGTACCCAGGCAAGGTCCTGACGGTTAAAAAAAAACATTCGATTATAAATTCCGTTTTTACTATAATATATCTATACCGAAAATGTCTCGGCAGTTATAAAAGGTATATGGAAGTAAACATGTTATTGTATCCATGTTCATTTTAAACCAGTACCTATTAGAATAATATATACATATGCATAAAGTTTGAACTTTAAGCACGTCTAAGTGTACCTACCTCTAAAACTTATGTTAATATTATTCATTATATTAAAATATTTCCAGAACATATTCGTTATAAACCATAATCGATTAAACAGATCATCGCAATTGTAAAGCAATAATAAGTAAGTAAGAAAAGATTTCGACTTTTTAGCAGCTTAGACATACACTTTAAATTATGATTATGCATAAGTAAAACTTTAAAACGGTATCAATTATTTTTGATAAAATTATACTGGTTTATTTTTGAAATTGTCTAATAACATGGTTAGTTATGGTATAAGACAATTTATAGACGTTAAATAAATTTAGAATGAAAAATATTCTTCCAGTAGAATTCTTCTTGCCACGTCGTTGACCGCCCCGTCACTGGACTTGTTGAGTTACAGTATCAGTACCGCCTTCCATAAAATTATCAGCGATTCACTATACTTGAATAAAAAGTCAATAGAAATTAAGTACATTTTGTTTTTTGTTTATTATTTAAAAAAAAACTTATCATAAGAAAAATAAATATAATACAATAGACAAAGAACAATGTACAAGAACTATTGATGCATACTAAGTAAATTAGGCATTAGGTTCTTATGCTACAAAATCGTTTTATCGAGGCTAGTAACGATATGGTAACTTAATTGGTAAAGAGACCGGTGATTTTCTCAGAGGTCAGGTTTAAATCTCCGCCATAATGATTTATTTTTTATATATAAAACTAAAAAAATCTGAATAGCGACACATACTTATTTAAAATTAAAATAACCTTAACATAGCAATACATATTTGCTAATATTTTAAAACATTATAAAAAAACAGTTTATAACGATTTGAATTTTTCTACAATAAATTGTTTTTATGACTCCAGTTCGACTTTTAGAAGGTATTGAATTAATTGGTGGAATCTATTGTTTACTAGCATATAGTTTTTTTTTGAGACTAGAAATCTTTGTATTTAAATTTTTTTTATCTATGCTCTATGAAGTTTTTTCAAATTCCTTTGTTAGTTATTTTAAGTATTTTTTGTAAGTTTAAGCTTTTCTTATTGACTTAGATTGTCTTTATTTATTTGTTAATTTTTTTAATTCATTAGATTGGGTTCTTTATCTGATAATGTCAACATTTTATTGTATTCAAATTGTTTTTGCAATGAATAGTGACACTATAGATTATATCCACTTGCAACAGATTAGAAATAAGCTTTATATAGCATTGCGGTAGTTTCCCGGTATTCTAGGTTTATTTTATTTTAAGGACTCGTATAACTTATTAATTTTATTTGTTTTTTTGTTAAGCAGAAGGAAAACTTGTAGATATGGTTTTGGCTTTTTTAATATTTTCACACATTCACAAGCATAAACAAGAGTAACTATTTACATCGTATGTTTATAATAATATATGAATACCATCAGACTTAGTCTCCGCTTGCCATTTCTTGATTCTGCCTATATTTGTTATCTTGACAAAAGTAAGGACATATTCAATTTCATATATTTTATCTCTCGATTAAAATACCCCATATAGTGCAGGTGCTGTACAGCCAAAATTTATAGGGCTGAACCAACAGCTCCAGCACCAGTTCCGTATATTGTAGTGGGAACATGTTGCCGTCGTTTCTTTCATAGCATAATTAGACAAAAAAATGGAATTTTGAGTACAAAACCATCAACAGTTTGCGGTCTCATATTTTGCATACTCAACTGCCTACATCGCCCAATCTAATAGTACAAATAAAACAAGAGTGTCTTGGTTATAAGAGAAAATATCTTAACTGCTTCTATTTTATAAAATAAACTTATTTAATTAACCTGAATTCCTTTTCGTTTTACTAGTTTCTCAAGTGGGTAAACGGACAGGCGTTATAACTAACTTTAAATTCTTCAATGTAAAAAGCAATACCTTTTTGGAGTCTATAAGGAATATACATACATACTTTTTCATATGTTTAGATTTCACCCATTGTTAAGATTCAAAAATTTCCTGCACCACTGTGCTAAATTATAATTGGCTAACTTGTTAAAGTTGCTTATCCTTGATCATTGCTCTTTCGTCAGCCATTAAACCAAATAATAAATATAACCCTTAATAAATATAAGCCTTAATAAATATTAGTTAGACTCTCCCACTTCAGATGAATTAAATCATCATTTCTCTGCAACTTCTTTTCTTGACAATAATATTAAATCTAACACAATCTCTTACATATCTTTCCTACCAACTATCCATAATGACTCGTTTACTTTTTCTCTAGTCTCGGAGGAAGAAATGAGAAGAACTGTGTTGTCCATTAGGTCAAATGCTATTGGTGATGACAATGTAAGTCGCTTTATGATTGTACAATTAGTTGATGTTATCCTACCTTCTTTAACCTATCTCATAAATTTTTCTTTATCCAACGGATGCTTTCCTTATTCATGGCGACGTGCACGTATACTTCCTTTACCTAAAGTTTCTAATCCCACAACCTGTAATGCATTCCGTCCTATTTCTATATTACCCTATCTCTCCAAAATTCTTGAAGCTATCGAGAATAAGCAACTTACTTATTTTATATTTAAAAATAACCTACTTAGTGACCTCCAGTCTGGCTTTCGCCCAGGACATAGCACTTGCACAGCTCTCCTAAAGGTTACTGAGGATGTACAGGAAGCGATGGAGTGTGGAAAATTAATGGTATTAGTTTTCATTGATTTTTCTAACGCCTTTAATACTGTTGATCATATCATGACATACTCATCACTCTCTTAGCTCAACTTAATATTTCTTCCAAGGAGCTAGATTGGTTCTCATTTTACATTCGGAATCACCAACAGGCCGTTAGCATCGATAATACATTATCAGAATGGTGCGACCTGAAAACTGGTGTGTCACAAGGTGGTATTCTGTCACCTATTCTTTTCTCTTTATTCATTATGTGTTGCAAATTCGGTGTCAATGTCAACTCTAAAAAATGTCAAGCAATAGTGATTGGAAGCAAGCACAATTTGAGTAAATTTGATATCATTAATGCTCCACCGGTTAAATTTAATAACATCGACATACCGTTTATGCCATCAGTTAAAAATCTATGACTTCACATAGATTCGACACTCAGCTGGAACATTCATATAGTTGAGATAGCTCGTAAAGTAACGTATTCGCTACGTTCACTTTATCGAAACGAAATTTTTTTACCCATTAGGCCTAAAACTCTGTTAGTGCAGTCTCTTACCCATTATTTACTATGCTGATGTATGTTACTCTAACATTTCCAAAGCCTTCTTAGACAAATAAGATCGTCTTTTAAACAGTTGTATTCATTTTATCTTTAATCTTCATAAATTTGATCAATTTTCTCAATACCGTTCTAAGATTAAATGGCTACCTATCCGCAAAGAAGACAACTGAGAACTCTATGTCAGTTATTCTCAATCCTTAATGATCCATCTTCTCATCAGTACTTGAAATCTAAATTCCATTTATTAGGTAACCACGATTTGCAACTACGCTCTTCGTTTAACCTCAATTTATGCATACCTTCACACCGCACTGGTTTTTTATCCAACTCTCTCCCACTACACGCTATAAAACTCTGAAACGGCCTTCCTGATTCACTTCGACGAGCCCCCAATAAAGATCTATTTAAGAAACGTGACTTTCTTGAGATGGTATAATTTTAGTTATTTTTAATTTCACTTTATTAGCGTAGATGTGTATTATATGTGTATGTAATGTACGTATATGTGTTTGTATCTAGTATATGTATATATATATTTAAATAAATAAATAAATAAATAAAATATGTACATATTTATATACATATATATATATATATATATATATATATATATATATATATATATATATATATATATATATATATAAAGCATTCTTATTTTAAATTTGAGTCATACTCAATTAAACACTGTTGTAAACTAACGATAATTTGATTAACAATCTATTATCAATTAGTAACAATACTTATATTTATAACTAGTTCATAGCTATTTATTAAACTATCCTAATAAAAAAACCTATTAAGTTATATTTGATATAATAAAAAACCTGTTCTCAACGATATTTTGAAATGCTCATTACTTTGCTATCTTTTAAGAATATGCTTTTTAGTAAAGGTTACGGTAAAGTATATCTCTTCAAATATGAATAGAAAGTTCAGAGATTACCAGAAAGTCCCAGAATGAGTTTAAATAATAAAAAACGAAAATGTTAATAAAGTCCATAGTTTAGTTTTATTAGTGGAGATGATGATGTAATATCATACATGTTTATAAAACATGTTTATAAAATTAACGAAGAACAACGAAATTGAATAATCATGTGTTTTTGTCAAGCACATTTATTTATTATCAAAAGAACTACGATGTTATTAACATATCTCAAATGTACGAGAAATATGAAATTACAACAAAACGGTATTTCAAATATAAACGTAAAATTATTATTAGAGTCCTTAAAAGTTTAAGCAATAAAAGCTTTTTTCATGTTTTAATGTGAACTTTAAGTAATAACGAATAACTGGCGTGAGATGTCAAAACTGTGAAATTATAATTTTTGCTTACAAAAATATAATATTAAGTTATGCTATACTTTGATATGGAATAATAGTTAGAAAATGTAAAAGAAAAATATTTAATATTTTGTCCAAATCCAAAAACGGTTAAAACAAAAGGGTTGTGTTTTTTTATATTATGCAAAAGTTATGTGCCAACAAAATTATATATAAACATTTATTTTCTAAATGACCCGTTCAATTTCGTATCATAATAAAACGTTCGAAAATATGATATTAAAATGTCAATGTTACAGGGACACACAATCTTTGGTAGTCATTTAATCACCTCTTTCCTTAAAGAGGTGATTAAATAAATGACATATCCGCAAAATTTATTATAAAGTTACTAATTCTGATTCGGACTCATCAAGTATTACGTCTAGTGACAGCAAATAAACTAATAATGTTACACTGTTGCTTAATTTTATTTCCTTATTATTTCTCATAAAATAACACATCAAGTTGAAAAAAAAACAAAATTAAATTATTATTATACTATTTTATTGTATTATATTAAAATTATCATAAATATTAAGTATTTATGATCATTTCAAAAGTAAAATATAAAAAATAAACCAATTTAGAAAATGTTCATTATCACTGAAAGAATACTTTGACATGTAATGTAATGACACTGATCATGACAGTTCTTTGTTTACATTTTTAACTATAATTCCATCTCAGAGTATAATACAATAATAACAACAACGATGGATAAAAAAGGATCGTGATAGATTTTAAAAAAAGGCATAGGGTGCAGTAGTACAGACTACTATAGTTAAAATAATTATAACGTTAATGTCATTTGAAAATAGTCCGTAACTAAATAAATAAATAGCAAATAAATACAGTATAAATATTTGTATTTGAGCATTTAGATTCAATTCAATATTTATTGAAATTCCAGCATCGGTAAAAATCAGTAATATATAATTTAACATAAAGATTCTTCTCTCTTTACTTCCGATATTTAAAAATTATATTCAAGTTTAAGGAGTGTTCTTTCTTATCATAACACTAAATTATACTGGATTTTTCTTAACAATAACCGCATTTTTTTATAACAATAAACAATAACCGCATTTTTTAATTTCAAAATAAAACACTTATACTCACTTATCGCCGTTGCAAGAAGTTGGTAAAGTAATGTCATTATAGTATTTTTATATTTAAACCTGGCACCACTGAGCTGTGCGCTATGCCGCACGTTGCTATCAAAACTGTAGCTTGATAAGCCTATTAACACAATACTCGTATTAGAATAGCATTTTGTTAAGCGTTTTTTTTTTCCTACACATTTTTTTTAAGTTTATCATCATTATTATTATATATATTTATTATTTCTAACATAATACATTTTATTATTGTTAGAAAATACGAAGAATAAGATACATTTATAGGTAGGTAAAAAATATTTGCTCTTAACTTTAATACTATATTTTATTTCCAAATATATATATATAACTAACTTATACAATTTGGGACATGTACAAATATCAACCCCTTTAATGATTATATCTAACCGTAACATTGCAGACTAATATCGGATGAACATAAAAACATATGTAACAAACATATAATATTCTTTTTTATGTTTAGACTTTATATTCAATAGTAATGCTCTTTTAACAAAAAGATGCACATACAAGGTTTGCTTAAAGCAAATAAATATGAATGAATGAAATTTTGCCATTTTTAATATACCCACTACAACATATGGTAAACAAACCTTACCATATGGGCCGAAATCCACGAAATCGCAACGAAAATCACTTGGGCAGAAAAAGCGTTGCTCGGAAGGCAGGCAATGCGGCCATCTATCCAAAGGCGATACCTGATTGACACGTACGTATATCGCATAAGAACTCCCACGACCTACACCAACCTAGACAGATTTGGAAATCCCTTAGGAGGAGATGCAAGAAATGACACCTCGACCTACCCGCCAGGCGCCACCTAATACTTGCTGATATATAGAATAGAAGCATATTATTATTATATTACGCAAAACGCAACGTGGCGTTCGACGATGACTATTCCTGATTACTGTCCCCACCAATAACTTCTTCATACCACTATATATATTTAATATTTAATTATAAGAATAACGAAATATGTATGATACATTGCTAAAACTATAATATAATAATTAATATAAATATAGCCATATAACTAACTGATTTAGGCTAACCTCGATGAAGTTCACTTAGAGTATCGCATTAGAGTGAAACTGTAAGACGGCTAAGGGCTTGTAACATTATTTGGCTATGGCTTTTTATTTTATTTTACTATGTTACCTAATTTATTAATACTAGATTTAAATAATGGATAATATGTTAATTGTATAAATTAATTATAATAACGTGGTTATTAATGAGTTTACTAAAGAGAAATTTAAAACGCAATTAATAAATGTTTAGAACCAGACCTATTTAAGATACTGTTGTTATAAATTATTTATTTTGCTTTATTAATGAAATGTGACTATTCTGGAACCCCTTCTAAATAAGGATATCTTGTTTATTCACTACAATAAAACTATAAATCTTGTTAATATCAAACTGTGAAAGAGCACATTAAATTATTACTTTAAATATGTGACGCTCATTTAATAATATATTAAATACATTGGTGAATAAGCAATGATTTATTTTTGTGTTGTTTTAATAATGTATTACCATAACCAGTGCCATTACTGCCCCGAGTTATTTTATTTTAATGTCATTTATCAACAACAGTCAAATAAAATAGATTTATTTTTGAGTTCCTGGTATTATGTATAATCATAATGATATTTACTAGGGTTATAATAGGGTTCCGTACTCAATCATAGTCGGGTGCAATAGCGACTAACGACTAACTACGACTAACAATGATTAGTCCGGGCGTGGTTGCTGCGGAGCTCTTCCTAGGGAGGGCTCCGTTAGCGGGGTGGCGGGACGGTCGAGGTCGCATCTCCTACGTCGTCTGCAGGCGGCAGTTTATATTGCGGCGCAGATTTGCGTACCTCTACCGACCCCGTGCGGCGTGCACCAGCCGCTGGTGGTGGCTTCGGGTTCAGACCGGGACCGTTTTGGGCCAGGTCCGGGTCTGGGAGGGTGAGTCGGATCGGGACACCTTCTTCGCAGAGGCGTCAGCGCTCTGGCGTCTCGGCGGGGAGAGAGTCTTGGTCTGGCTCGGTCGACTTGGGTGGAGGGCAGGGGAGCCCTTCACGATCTTTCAAGCCGGCCACCGGAGTGGGGCGCGCTCAAGTCAACGGGGCGCATCCCTCCATGAGGGTGGTGGCCGCTCACGCGGCCTGCCGTCGGAGCAACGCGGATGTGTGCGCAAGCGTTCCCGTGCCGCTCCATTATGACGGAGACGGTGACGGTGTTGACTGTCTGGTTTAGTGAGTAAGAGTCTCACATAACCACTTCCATCTTCCCCTAGATGGAGGTGTGTATCCATGAGAATTCCAGACGTAAAAAAAAGGGTTCCGTACCCAAAAGACTAAGACTTTATTGTCCGTCTGTCTGTCTACAGCCTGTATCTCAAGAACCGTAATATCTGAAGTTTTTGACGTGACAACGTCTTAAATTAGGCTAAGCTGGGAGTCACTTATGAAAAAGTGTAACGCCCGGTAACGTTACGATGAGTCACCGAACGAGAGAGAGGCCCGCCGAATGCCTTGCGTTGTCTCTCTCCCACTCAAACATGATCGGTCCGCCGAGCAATGTTTTGATTTTCAAATTGATTCTTTAAAATTACAAATATTAAGAAAAAGTGGCAGATATAAGAAAACTTGATTTAAAATGTGTTGAGCAAGAATTTTAACATCTAATTTAAGTAAATGTTTTAATTTTCAACTTCATTATTTACAATTACAAATTTTAATTAATTTCAAATTTATTTAGCAAAAATTTGAACCTTAGCTTCGATCTGAATAAGTGTTTTGATTTTCAAATTAATTCTTTAAAATTAAAAATATTAAAATATATAAAATCAGAAGTGACGTCAAATAACATTATCTGTACTTATTATTATTTAATATGTAGGCCAGTACATGTGACCATACTTGGTAGACACAATTGGAAATAGTATTTTTTTATAACTGAAAAAAATAAATATATAAAATACTGGTAGCAAACAATAACTTCAATGATCGATATCTCCGCAACTAATTGATGTATCGAAAAAGTCTGTAAATAAATTTTGTAAAAAATAATAACATCAATAATATAATATAAAATGATTTTACGTGACAACGTCTTCATCGTCCTATCCTCAACAAAATCACTCAAATTATTAGAATATTGTGCAATTTAATAATATTCATATCAATAAATATTCTACCGAGAAAAAGACGTGGTCACGTAAATCTTCGCCCGTAAAACCGACTTTACAGGCAAACATATTTTTTTCAGATATTTTTATTTATTTTTTTTACATATGATCTAGGGCAATGCTTGACTATATTAAGTATAGTGATAGTAAGTGGAATGTAGTCTTAGGTGGTCAGGCACATTGCCCTAGCAACCTAATTACTCTTCTCTAGAAGACACCCTCATTATATTTGGCCGGAAATAACAACGCAGGCAAATTGTTCCAGTCCTTCGCTGTACGCACTATAAATGAGGAAGCAAAGCGCTTCGTTCGGACAGGTGGAATGTCCACAACAAAAGGATGAAAACCTGCCGTGCGTCGGGATGTCCGGTGATGGAAGGGGGACGGGGGAATTAAATCGTGTAATTCCTGCGCACACTCACCAAAATGTATCCTATAGAATACTGAGAGGCTAGTAATTTTACGTCTGACCTACTATTATATTTCTGTTGCCGCTGTGATAACGAATACTAAAAATAGATTAAAATCAATATTTGAGGAGAGTTCCTATAAAACAAACATGATGTTTTGCTTAATTTAAATAACGTCAACTGGTAGATGTTTGATATATCCACAGAGTATGTAGTCACATATTCATAATTATATGATTAGAATAATAATTTCCTGCTATTTTTGTATTTAAAAGCTTTCTTTTAACTTTTTTCTACGTTTTAAGTTACCTACATATTTGTTTTTAAAATTATTAGGGGATATTATTTAAGCATTGGTCATTAACATGCATAAGGTCATTAACAATTTTTGTAATTAACACATGAATCTGGCAACTTCAATAGAATCCGGCATGGTTTCTTACAATGTTCAATCTTCACACAATTTACTACTAACTGACTACTGAACATATACATTTTTTTATTATATATTTATTCTATATATTAATTTAGTTTCACAAGCATTGTATATGACTTATACAAATGGATCAATGTCAGGAATATGTACATTCGCAACGTTGCTGGTGTACCGTATAATGTTTGTTGCTAATCATTATACAATAATAAATAAATACCAATCAAGTTAAACTAAATATTTTTGTATGTTGTTATTGCTATAAAATTTGAATTTAGGCTTATCAAACGGAATGTATTTGGATGATTAATGTCATGTGGTAGAGGTAGTGAAACATTGTTATGTTAATTATATTGCTTAATGGATACTAATGGAATTTGCAAAAATGAATATTTATTTATTTTCTATAGAATATGACGTTATTTTTTATATGTTTTTGTAAATATGTTAAAGATATATTATATGTTTGCGTAAAATTCTGTTTTTTACATATTTATATTTGTGAATTTCCTCTGTTCTTTCAATAAATAAATAAATATAAATAAATTGTAAAAATAAATATGTTAAATATAGAAAAAATAATTATAATAAGGAACAAGATTAAATATACGATACAAATAACCAAATCAACCAAACTATATATAATATATATTTTTAACCGACTTTTTCAAAAAGAAGGAGGTTCTCAATTCGGCCGGTATATATATATTTTTTTATGTATGTACACCGATTTCTCCGAGGTTTCTGAACCGATTTACGTAATTGTTTTTTTTAATAGATTTACAGATACATACTATATTTTCTAATTTTACAATGACGTAACTGTATTAAAAACCATTTGTTAGAAATATCTATTTTTGTTATATGAAATGTAATCGTTAACACTATAAACACTTCCATTGACTCTAACTTTTCCTTACAAATGGATAAAGCGAATTTTAGGCCTTTAGCAAAAAGAGATAACACTATTAATGGGGTATCTACGTTGTTTTTCTTAACCTGCCCTGTTTTCTGATATTATAATAAAAATAGTAAGTTTGCTACTCACGCCTTATTTGCAATCAAATGACATAATGCATACAGATACAGTTTAATTTATGTATTAATGTGCGGTTTTTATATAATTATATATATTATGTATTGCTTCAAAGATAGAGACTAGAACAGGACGCGTTTTCTAAACAAATCAGGCATATACGAAGTTGCAGAGGGCGCTGAAGGCGTACACTGTCTCGGCAATGCCTCAGCTAGTTACATCTGATTTCACGCTTGCATTCGACGATTAATTATATAATTAGCATGAGTTAACCCGGCTATATTCACGTAAATTAATCCTTTTTCTATGTTGCTATTCATGAGCGTGCAAGCATGGCGGAAGCATTTCGGATTCAAGGCGTGTACTTGCGTACAGCAGGTCATTGTACAGGTAGTGAAGAGTATAGGTAGTGAAGAGGGAGGGGAAGTAGTGTCGTGTTCTGCTTAGGTTTTCCATACTCACACCGATCATTACATAGATGCCCAGTCGCACCATCAACCGGTCCACCTAGCAGCGTTGCCTCGTAACTTATCAAATAGAACTCTACAACTACGTGGCACTAAATACTTGTATGACTAACTTCAATACGTCAGAAAGATATTAGAAAATAAAGGATATATTTGGTGCAACAGTCTAAGAACTTACAATCCTGCAAAACGTTAAAAAAATAATAGGTATTGGTTTTGTACGACTGCATTACTAGTGCATTCTAATTCAAATTGTCTGCATAAAGGTTATTTACTTGCAACCCTAATTCAGCGCTATCTTTTTTATGTTTTTTTTAATTTATTAACTTTTTTGATAGCGAGTATTCTTTAGGTGGTTAGCCTCATAGCATCTTTAGGATCCGATCGAATGCAATCATATAAGACCAATTATTAGCTTTCAACAAATTACAATACTCTGATTTTCTAGCTAAGACTGAGACAAAACTATTATGAAAGGTGCTTAATATGACTACTATCTCTGACTTAAGTACTTCAATAATAAGAAAAATACTTAAAAAGAAAGTATTTTTATTTTTAATTATAATTTATTAAAATTTCTTTGGTCTTAAGTAACTTTCATTATGATTTATAATAGACTTACACTTATTAGTAGAAGTTTTTGTATTTATGAATTAGATAGAAGGAATAAAACAACATACTTTTTTTTGTACAATATAAGTTAATGCATTCCACCTGATGGAAATTGGAAAAGTAGTCATAAATCGCTTTAATCAAGTAACCGGATGAAAATACCGACTTAGGCAAGCGGTTCCTGTCATTCGCTGTACGAACTAAAAAAGACGAAGCAGAGCGCTTCGATAGGACAGGGGGAATGTCCAGAACCGTACACAACCGGACACCTGCTCTGCGTTGGAACTTTCAGTGATGAAACAGGAACGGTGGAAATAAGTCGTGTAATTTCTGCTCACACTCACCAAACTATGACCTATAGAAAACTAAGAGGCTCACAATTCTATGCTTGTGATCAAAGCTGTGGAGGTTGGCTTTAACCAATTTAGTATTACTTATAAACCTCGTTGCTCGCCTCTCAATTGAGTCCAGAATCGAAGATGAGACTCTGAAGTACTAGCAAATGTGTGACCTCAGTACTCCACACACAATAGGACCTATGTTTTGTATAACACAAGTAGTTGTCCCAGTGTAAATTACTGTCGGACAGTAAACTCTGCTTTAGATGCTCCTGCTCTGGACTCAATGCACCGACAGCAAAGAGAGAAGCAAATATATTTTTTTTTCCGAATCTTGGATTGAGGTAGTTTGGGTTATCCGGCGAGTGTATGTTAACTCTCTAAAGTCTAAACTGTTCTAAACTCTCTAAACTATTCTCTACCGTTAATTATGTTCAGTAAAGTGGTATATAAGTACTTATTTGTAATATAAGATATAAAGCTATGCAGTTTCTTATTGCTTACTTGTAGATATTTGTTCTTAAGTAATTTTGTGTGATTTTATTATATTCCCTCTTTTGAAAATTGTTTCTATTTTTTATATCCACTTTGCAATTTTATTGTAGCTTATAGGTTTAGACAGTATAAATTTGCATCATTCTTCAACCTTTTTGTTTATTGGGCAGTTTCGTTTCTGCAAAATTATTTCTTTAAAAAATATATTAATTTTCATAAAATAACTTGTTCTGCTTCTTCTTGTTACAGATCCAAAGCTTTTCTATAGCTTTTTAAAAGCAAAACATAAACTCCGTCATTTCCTCTGTAGACCATTATTTGCTTTTATCTTAATTTAAAGTTTTAATAGTCTCCTTTAATGAGCTAACTCAGTAAACAATAAGCATAGAGCCCTTACCCTACAACAAAGACACATTATCTGCGGACCAAAACCGTTGTTTGAATGTAAAATCTTTGGGTCCCAAGATTCCAGTCCGCATATTTATCAACGACACTCAATAAGTACCTACATACTAATGTTATTTCTATCCTTTTTAGAAATGTTTTTGTGAAGGGGTTTTTTAATTTTAAATTCAATCTTTAGTATAGTGAGAATAACCGTATGTCAGAATGTGGAAAGTACGTTATAAATTTCATTTCTCAAAACTAGCTATTGATAAAAGATGATTAATTATTTTTAATTAATTGCATTTTTACTTTTTTGGCTACAAATACCTTTATTTCAGTATTTTTTTTTATTTTTATTGTAACTTTATTATATACTTTATACTTTAACTTTGAAACTAGCATGCTTCCGTCTGTGCAATAACTTTTAAATGGAAAGAAAAGAAGTCTATACACGTTCCATGTATATAATTAATAAATATATATAAATAGTGTATATACATAAACATGTATGTAAAATCTTTTAAATAATCCACTCACGATGTTATAATGTGTATAAACAATGGTTATTTATTATTTAACAATTGTGCTTATATTCAATATTTCGTTTTAAGTATACAAAATGCTTCATGTTTACAAAAATAATTTTCTGACTAATTACTAACGGCCAAATCTTAAAAGTTTAAATTATAGATAAATTTCAGATGGGACAGAAATTGACACTAAGAAAAGATATATCAAAATTCCATCTCTCATAAAAAGTAAACCCCCTTTAAAAAAAAAAGTCTTAGTTTTGACTCTCGGTCATCATTTAAGAACAATATTATAGCTTACCTTTATGACAGTCACACGACTTTTTTTGCGTACATGACTCTTATCACCTTTCACTTGTAACCTTTTACTTTTCTCTCTATAATACATATTCTTTTCATTGATCTGCTTTGGCATATATTAAAGATGTCATAAAGAAATTAAAAAGATTATGAGCGCGTGCGGTCGTCACCTCACATAATAAAAGAAATGTAATTTGTATGGAGCGTTAGGTTTAATAAAAAAAAATTACAGTGATATTTATTTTTGTAACTGAAATAAAAATAAAAAAACCGTTGCATTTTACACAATAATTATGCTTGCAACATCATTCTCAGTACGATCACATTATAGAATAGGATCGCAGTGGTTTTGATATTTGGATGTATGAAGTCTCATATTCAGTCGAATATGAACACACTAAAATGATAGTTAGTTTTTTCCACCAAATTTCCTACAATATTTTGGCACAACTATTTATTTATTATCGTAATAAATACCTCTTATTCTGAAGATGTTAGTTTTGTTTTTTTCATCGAGTAATATTTTTCTATTTAAGTATGAAATAATAACCAAACTCAATTTAATTATTAATATCGATGCAAGTCTGGAGCTAGGGCATATTACTTTAACTACAAGATGTCATAAATAAGGAAATAACGTAGAAATAAGTAAATAAATATATATATATGGAAAATATAAATGAATTTACATTTTCAGTAACTGTATAACAAATTACCCTATACAGTTACTACTGTAAGTGTCGATTACAATTAAATTTTTCATAAATAAATATGTATGTAAGTATAGCCATATTTCTTTGTAATGGCACTATATACATAAATATAAAAAAAAATATATAAAAATGTGGTAGAAAATAAATAGGTATTTTATACATTTATTATTGAACATCAACAACGTCATGTATCAATTTACATAGTCATTAACCCGCTCTTTTACTGATTATTCGGGGTTAGCTCAATTCATTTTTAAATCTCCCACCAAAAAAGAGGGGAGTGTTATAAATTTGACCTGTCGATCTGTGTATCTGTGTGTCTGTCTGTGGCAAATTTGCGGCCAAACGCGTAGACGGATTTGAATACGGGATTTTTTAATCGAAAGCTATGCTCGTCGAGATGGTTCTTATCCATGTTTGATTGAAATAGAACTAGTCGTATCCAAGATATTGACGTTTTATTCGTGCGGGGGAGAGGTTCTTATGCGATAATTAGCTGTTCCTAGCGGCTTCGCCCGCGCTATACAGGGAAAAAAGCCTTGTTATGAAAGCCAAAAGGTTTTTACACTTACGTTGCCCGTGACTGCGTCCACGTACTCTGTAAAAAATATATTTATATGGCTTATAACCGTAGTCAAAAAGAATCACGAGCAACAGCTAGTGATAATATAAATCCCTTCCTCATAGTGTTATTAGTGATTGTAAATCATTTTACACTAAATGTTTATATTTATTAATATTTGTATAAACCTACCTATCTACCTACCCATATAAAAAAGTCTTGAATCATATTACTTAACACATTTATAATGTAATACATTGTCGAAACTTTCACGTGGATCCTTATTTTATTAAATATAATATAAAAGATATATTTCTCGTAATAATATAACCTTTCTACATCAGAGGGATAATGTAGGATTCTAAAGGTAAAATATTTTATTAAATCGGTCCAGTAGTTTCGGAGCCTATTCAATTGAAACAAACAATCAAATCTTTCCTCTTTATAATATTAATGATGATGGTGATGATGATTATAAAATATATCCAATGTTCATCAGGGATAATGTAGGATTTTAATGCAAAAATATTTTTTGTAATCGGTCCTGTAGTTTCGGATCCTATTCAATTCAAACAAACAAACAAAACTTTTCTCTTTATAATTTATTAATATAATTTTCTCTTTATAATTTATTAGGATAGTTTAATAGAAATACTTAAATAATTGGAAATTTTGATGGTCTGCAGGTTCATTAAGTACAACTCAGAAACCAGTAAGAAAATTTTCAAAAGCAGAAAAAAAAAAAAAATTTAAAAACCCCCGATACAAAAAGACCTCTAAAAAGAATAAAAATAATGTAATTATGTACTTATTGAATTCGTTGCGTCGGGAGACCGTTTAATAAAGGAAGAAATTAAAATGCAAGTAAGTTAACAAGGCAAATAAAGAAATTCCGATATCGAATCGTATAGACTAAGTCCTCAATGATTAACTTCGTAAAATAGACACCATCGTCAACGTACGTACAACGGTTCCCGGACGCAACGACTTTTTGAACTTTTTGACGGTTTTTTTTTATTTTTTATTTTCTTACATAAAATGATAAAATAAAAAAGTTACGATGCAAAATCTGTACATTTAATGAAAAAATATGTAAATAAATGACATCATAAAAAAACTATTATTATAAACTAGGTACTGATTTAATTGTATGTTGAAGATGATAATTATATTAATCTTTATGAAATGTTATTATATTTAATAGCTAAAGTATTAAGATGTATGTGAACATTAACATAGTTAGGGCTTAATATTTTTTTCTATTTAAAAATCTTTGTTGAATAATGTCGGCGGGTAAACCTTTTGTCTCTGGTAGGAAAGTAAAGCCGAATAATGCTGTGAGGAAACTAATACCAGCAAAGCAATAGAAGATTACGCCGAGTCGTGCATTCAATAATAATGTTTTTTTCAAGAAAAACACTAGCAATTTATGAGTTTCAATTCAAAAAGAATATAACATTGTGCGTTTAAATTACAACGTTAATTAAACATGAAAACCTTACGCAAATTGTATTAAACTTGAGATGAATTTAATTTCGACATAAATAATTCATTATACATAAAAAGTAAAATTAAATTTTAACACTTTACCATAAGCTTTGACGAGCGGGCTGAATATGTAAAGTATAAAAAAACTACACATAAAAACCCACTCCACGCACAGCATGGATGCAAAACTTTTAATCTGAAAAGGTAAAAATAATAAGTAACAAAACAAACCAGTTTTCCAGGTCGCGGGTTGGAATACTAACACGTATTGGTTTATTTTTCATTATATTTATATTTAATAGTATACTTGACAAGGTTATATATATTTCAGATGTTTTCAAACATGAATAATATTATATCTATAGTTAAATTAATTTATAATAACAATATACACTTCAGAATTGTTTTATTTGGTAAATCGATTATTAAAGATATTTTATACTATAATTACATTAAGGAAGTGGTGTAGAAATGTCGAGATGTTAAAGAAATAATAAAATATTGTTTCATTTCATATGTTTCTCACCTCTGGTAGAAAAACTTCTCCTGCCAGTACAAAGGGGATAGTACCGGGGCCTATTGTATAAGCAATCGAGTATAGGTATATTAATACAGCGTTCAACCAGCTTGGACCCAAAATCAATTGTATTTGTGTTCCAAGGACCACACTAAAGAGACTGGTGGCAATGGAAGCTACGATTAATAACATCTGCAAGACGTGTAAAAGTATATGTTGATATCCTATAGAAATAAGTAGAATTAGGTTGGTATACATACTATATGGTATGTACTCAGTCAGGCCATGAATACTGTTAAAATTGAAAATAAAAAAATATTACATTCGAATTTGAAATCTGTCATTTTTACACCTTTGTTCATTATGTTTTCTCATTTTGGCGCCAAAAGTGGGTTGTGGAGTGAGGTGATAGAGAGAACAGAATAGCTGTGATTGCATTACACAAAGTAAGTATGGAGCCAAATGCAATTTTTAAAACTCTCCATACACTTGGTATTAGTCAAATGTTTGTGTACCTCTATTTATAGGTACAATGAGACTTCCTCTGTTTGTAACAGAGAAAGACCTAGCTGCCCACGTAGTGTTCGTAAAAAAGGTGGTGAAAGAGTAAGGGAAGGAATTCGAAGAAATCCTGTCCGAAATCAAAAAAATTTAGCTCGGGGAATGAAAATAGCACCCAGAACCATGTCGAGTATTTTAAGAGATAACTTAGAACTTACTCCCTATAAGAGACGCACTGGTCATTTCTTAACTGAAAAATTAAAAATGCATAGGCTGGTTAAAACGAAACAACTACTGAAGCAGTACGCAAAAGGAGGTCACAAAAAAAAATTGTTTATGGATGAGAATTTTTTTACAATTGAGCAACATTTTAACAAACAAAATGACCGCATTTATGCTCAAAGCTCTAAGGAAGCTTCCCAATTAGTCGACAGAGCGCAATGTGGGCATTATCTGACTTCAGTGACGGTTTGATGGGGTGTTAGCTATGAAGGAATGACTGAGCCATATTTTTGTGAAAAAGGTTTCAAAATATCGGCACAAGTGTATCAAGATACCATTCTTGAGAAGATAGTTAAACCCCTTAATAACACCATGTTCAATAACCAAGTACAGTCCTTTCAGCAAGACTCGGCGCGGGGTCATAAAGCTCAGTTCACGCAGTCTTGGTTGGAGGCGAAGGTCTCAAACTTCATCAGAGCTGAATACTGGCCGTCGTCTAGTCCCGATCTTAATCGACTGGATTATGATTTATGGTCAGTTTTAGAGAGTCTATACTCTTGCTCTAAACGCCATGATAATTTAGAGTCCCAAAAACAATCCATACGATTGGCAGTGAAGAATTTTCCCACGGAAAAGCGCGTGCTTTTATCGATAACTGGCCTCAATGTTTAAATGATTGTACTGCAGCCAATGGACACCACTTCTTCCAAGTAATAAATGTGATATGCAACTAAATTTATTTTTTTTTGTTACTTTAATTATGGCAAGACTAGGTAAATATTATACAGGGTGTTTTGTAGAGAGTCCGACAAACCAAGTGAGCATGTTCAGGTACCTATTTAGAGAATACAAGTCGGCTAATAAAAACCCCGGACCTCTAATTTTTTTTAAAGATTTTTTTTTGTAAATTTTTCGTTTTTCACCGAGATTGTACCTAATCACTTAAATAACATTTCTTAAATCCGTTGTGACCTCACACCAAAACAAGTTTTCGGTCAATGTCCCATACATATATAGAGCAAAATTTTTTTTGTTTCGTTTTTTGTGAAAGATCTTCAGGAATCTGAACTGGACGGAAAAGGGCTTAAATATAAATGGCAATAAACTTCGCCATCTACGCTTCACAGATGATTTGATTTTGTTCTCTGAGGATGCTAGAACTCTGAAACAAATGTTGCAGGAATTATCCCAGGAAAGTGCTAAGGCCGGGCTGACAATGAACCTCGCTAAAACCAAAATTATGACGAACCCCTTACAACGAGATAGCTACGAACAAATTATAGTAAATGCGGAAAAAATTAAATATGTAAAAAATATATATATTTGGGCCAACTTATATCTGTAGAGGATTGCATGAAAAAGGAAAAAGAACGAAGAATAATGATTACTAGGAAAAGGTTTTGGTTTCTTAGGGAAATAAGGAAGGATAAAAATATGCCAATGAGACAAAATATGCCGGTTGAGAGACATGGTCGTTACCAGAACTGCAAAAAAGTAAATTAAAAGTTTGCCAAAATGCAATGTAAAGGAGTTTTCTAGGTATACAAAGAAGAGATAGGGTGAAATTACAAGAAATTAAAAACAAAACAAAATTTTAAAATGCTCACACAGTCTACAGACAGCTTAAATGGTGGGACGGGACACATGTTAAGGGAAAGTAAAGACAAATAGACCAAGCTAGTTACAGAATGGTATCCAAGAGTTAGTACAATAAATAAAGGCAGATAAAGGAAAAGATAGGAAGCGGACTTAAAAAAAATAGCTGGTTTAGTATGAACTCGTTTAGCAAGACACGGAAATACGTGGAAATATTTAAAGGAGGCCTTTGTTTGATATACAGTTGCCGTAATCAAGAAACAGCAATAGAGGCTATTTTATATTAATTTTTATTATAATAGATTTCAACAGAAATAAAAAATGTAAACTTTATATTTTTAACGATTTATTAGTGTTTTTAGATCTAAAACTGTTAACAAGTGTATATTTATCGCTGTAATAAATTCTTTATGACCTATTTCTAAGAAACGAGGGTTAATAAATCCAATTTTCAATGTGCGTAGTCCTTACATAGATAGTAAATAGACTTCATCATGTCACTACACGTATTTTTATCGAAACTAGTGATCCTTATATTAAAAATGTATTATGTATTAAACTTATTAAACTTATGTATGTTAAAATAAATAGTATGATAATTTGATGAATTATATAATATTTAAATATATATATTATGTCTTATAAATAAAAAGTAGCATAGTTTATAATTTAACAAAAAATCTGATAATTTAACAAAAAAACACGGATGGCAAATATGGAAGTCACAGTTAGAACTCTGACTTCCATATTAGATAGATCTGATAAAATAAAAAATACTAATGTAAGGTGTATAAAAGTATGAGAAATGCATTTAAAAACTAACTTAATCCAAAGAAATTATGATATAAAATGGACTTAATAGAAATGACAGAAAAAAAACTGAGCAATATCACATTTCGAACGGATGCGGTAAACAGGAGTATCAGGGGCCCGTCTTGCAAAAATCTTACCACCTTTGTTCCAGACGTACCACCAGCTTTTAATTTTTCCCTTTTCTCGCTGAAGAAGATGGCGGTTAATTGAGGGTAGACGCTCGTTGATATAGAACCCCCGGGCCTCACCATCCAATATACCCGAGCAGCGTGCAGAACGTCAATCCGTCACTGTTGAGCAAAAAGGTAAAATAGACATGACTGATGATAATCCCAATAATTAATATAATAATGTTTTTAAATTTTTGTTACAAGAATTTAATATTTTTAAGCCAAAAAGTATAAAAAAACCTATAACTTAAATTTATTGAGTCGGGAACCGTAGGAATATATGAAAATAGAGATAAGTTATATGATTTATATAGTGAGAGGCAATGGAATCGAGATCCATTGTTCTTGAATAAAGTTGGCTATTTCTCTTAAATATTTAAAAACTTTTGCGTACAAGCTAAGTCGATTTATATTAGAAACTAGGGGCCGCTCGCGACTTCGTCCGCGTGGTTTTTAGTGTTGCCGCTGAGTTCCATACAAAATTGATATTTAAAACCCTTAAGGGTGGAATTTAAAAATATTTTCTTAGTACACCACTACGTAGAAAAACAAATGTATCCTCCAATTTTACTATCTCTACGACCTACGGTTTAGACTGTATGCTATAACTAAGTCAGTCAGAACCTATTAGATTATATTAAATTTGCAGCATTTTTCATTGCTGCTTAACTTCTATTAGTCACAGCGAGATAATATACCGAGATATATACCCTATAGCCTTCTTCAATAAACGGACTATTCAACACAAAAAGAATTTTTCAATTCGGGCCATTAGTCCCAGAGATTAGTGCGTTCAAACAAACAAACTCTTTAGCTTAATAATATTAGTATAGATAGGAAGTTTTATCTAGTGTTTCTGAAAAAAACTAGGGCTACTAATCTACAATCTTCAACAATACATTTTTAATGTTCACTAGTTTCGATAAAAAAACGTGGAGTGATATAATAAAATCTATTAACTATGTAAGGACTACGCACATTGAAAATTGGATTTATTAACCCCCGTTTCTTAGAAATAAATTATAAAGAATTTATGATAGCGATGGTCCGACATAATGTAGACATCATGGCACTAAATTAAATTTGGCTAAGGAAGGGGGAAGATAGTCGTGCTCCAAATGTGCCTGGGTATCGCTAACGACATTAACCTCGGCCGGAAGAAGTACGTTCTCGCGGTGGTGGTGTAAGCTTTTAAATCCGAAGAGGCTACTCAGTACGTATCGTTATCCATACTGAAACTGTAACTGTTGAGCTAATTTGGTTAAGTGTCAGTATTAAAGTAAAGTATTAGTATTAAAGTTAATACAAAAGCATAAGATAAACACAGTTTATAGACCGCCATGGTTGAATACAAGTATCTTGGGGTCGTTAACAGACGCAATGGTAGGATTTACAAATCATGACCACACCGCACTGCTGGGTGATTTTAATATAAATTGTTTAGATGTAAAAAATTATACTAGTAAGCTGCATAAATTCCTTAACTACACTAACTTTTAAAGGCGGGTCTCAGTAATCGCCCACTCCCCCCGGTGACGCTCTAATAGAGCCACTTGGCTAACAGCATAGTCAATACAAAAAAAAAAAAATGTTTCGGTGTGGACTGTGGTCAGTGTCATGTGATCAGTTCCACTAATAAGTACCAGATGCACGAATACAGTTCAGGAGTGTTAGCTTGTGAAAAAATAGTGTCTTGATCTGTAATTAATATTGAGTATTTTATAGATTCTTATAAAAATAAGTAGTAAATTTGATTAAACGTAACGGTTATTTTGTGAAATTTTATAAAGTTTATATCAATTATTATTTTAATGTATTTATAATATGTTAGTTATGTTGAAGTATTAGAAAATGTTTTAGTTTATTTAGTAGTTCACTTTTGACTTCCGATTAAAGTGTCAAATTGTCATATTGTTAGTCAATTGAAGACTTGTAAATAAAATTTAATGAAGTTCTAAGATTTGTATAAAAGGACATCAGTCTTCATTTGGGCGCTTAAGCAAATTAGTGTTCAGATCCATATGTATTGATAAGTGATAGTTATATAAACCAAGTGTTATTTATAAAAGTATAAAAGAATCAATTGATGAAGAAACCCTCTTCTATTTTAAAGTGTAAAATTTTAACAGGAGTGAGCCAGTGATTTTATTTGCGACCCTACTAATTTCCACACCAGGGGTCAAAGTGTGTATAGTGTCGCTACTAAACATCCAAATAAATAAAACAGTACTTAAAAACTTATAACTCTCTGAACACTGATTCCGTCCCCCTATGTGGGAGAAAATTTGTTAACAATAGGGAACATGCAAAAAAATTTAAATGGTCTCAAATATTTTTTTTTCGATTACTTTTATCATCTTATTATAATAAAATCATTTTTTTTTAATTTACTAATCATTTAAGGCCATAAAATAATTTATGAAAAGTGTAAATTTAGGGAGCGAGATTCAAACTTCCAAAACGCGCCACCATTGGTCGAAAGGAAATGTGACGTCATTTGACACGCCATTCAATATATCGGCGTTTAAGTTCATACTGTGGTATTAGTGTGACTGAGAGAAATAAATAATTTAAACCTATATTTTCGTGCTTAAAGGTTTTATTAAATGATACAATTGTTTAGGTAATCTTAAAAACATTTTCTAAATACTTAAACAACTCTAACAAAACAAATACCTACAAACTCTTTTTGAATAGCAGTTAGCATGCTACTACACAATACATTTTTAAAATGTTTCTGCCTCTGAATCATTTTTCACTTCACTTGACTCAGATAAATAACTTGGTTGATAATCAGCAGATATAGAAGATATAAGATGCTATAGAAGTATTATCAGCTGTGTTTTCAGTAAACAATTTTCTTTTTAAAACAGATAGTTTTATTTTTAAAACTGTTGTGTAACAATGTTGTGTGTTAAATGAGGAAATGGTGACAATGCTACATTTTGTTTTTTAGCAGGTATATTTACATTGACACCTTTACTTCCATACTTCGGTTTAATATTAACTTGCACAGCTTAGTCACTTGGTAATTTATCTTTAATATGCGAAAAGCAAGGCTCTGCCTTATAATCATCACATTCAATAGGAGAAGTACTCTAGTCTAGTCTTGGCTGATTAATATCACAGACACTTGTATGGGCAGTACTAAGACTTACTACCTATATCACTTCTTCGTAAAGGTCACCAATTTTTATAAACACTACTTTTGATAGCTAACTCTGAAAAGGCTTCATTAACCGATGTCAATCTTTGCCTTTTGACTATGCACATTCTCATTCTATCAGCTGGTGTTTTTGCCCCAAAAATATATAAGGAACAACTCCTTTCTTCAAACTTAGATTATATCTTTCTCCTTGTTGTTTCGTTAAACATATATTCAATACAATTTGCTGTATCTTCCTTAACCTGAAATAAATCGACAGACCATAAAAATTGCGTAAAACAAAAAAAGATCACGGTTTTTATAGAAAGTTATACTGAAATTTGTAAGATAGGTTAGGTTAATTTTAAACTCAAATTTTCTAATGTTTAATACTTACTATAAATTTAAACTATTAGATTAAACTTATTATAAATAAAGTATACTTACGTTAAATTGATCTTCACAACCATATAAACACGATTTAGGACATATATTATCCCTTTTAATTACCATACACCATTGTTTTTGTATTTTCGCATCTCTTGGAATACAAAAAACACTTTGTCGGGTGTTTTTCTAATACTATTTTTGCACTCCGGTACTATATAATACTCGTAAGATGATTTTTATCTTCTTCCATGACTTGTAAAGCAATTAAAACTTAAAATATCTATGAAATAACTAAAAAGTTCATAGTAAACATTCACTGGACGTATCATTTGACGTCACGCAAAATGCGCGCAAAATGGCGGTGTTTAAACGGCTCAAATTTACTCAATGTTTTAATTTTTAATTTGAAAAAAAAACTAGAATCTTTTCAAACCTATTTATATTTTTTTCTACGATATAGAGAGGTAAATAATTAATTTACGTCAAAAAAAAATTACATGAATGTTCCCTATTGTATAACATGAAGTGTATCTAAATCGCGAAGTGGTAAACAACAGATAGCGTTTCACCTTATGTCAAAGCGAACATTTTTTGGCGTACAATACATATTGATGACTCAGGTTAATTAAGTGGCAAAAATAATACAAAGGAATAAGTTTTTGTGCTTGTAGACTCTTTCGCTAAATTTGTGTTACTAAAGTATTTCACAAACATCAATTAAGCTTCGATATCTCTTTTTGAAACCTCCGTGCGTATTATTGTAGACCAGGGTAGGTGTTTTGCGACAAAAGATTTTATTTCTTTTTGTGGTAGTCACAATATTGAAATACATTTAATAGCAACCGGCTCTTGTCGTGATCAAGTTGAGCGTATAATGAGTACACTCCAAAATATGTTAACGTAATATTCATAGAGTAACCAAGGCAAGCCCTCTGGAAATTTTAATAGGTAGGGTAGCTAGTCTTTTAAATTTATTAACTGTAGACGATCAACTTTGTTTTATTAAAAAATCACCTTCGGGCTCAAACAAAATTAGATCCTAAATTTAAGGGTCTTTATCAGATCATTGAAGTACAAGACGTGTGGGTATGCGTTAAAAAAAGTATCTTGTTAAAATAGGTATTTTAACAAGACACTTTATGCTAATAAGGTTATTAGCATGGTTGTTGTTAGATCTTGTGAATGGGGCGAGGTGGCCACTGAACTGAAGGACGAGGAAGCCATTTAAGGGCGAGGTGGCACTTTTAGGGCGAGTTGGCCATTAAAAGGCGAGGAGTTCATTAAATAGCAAGGTGGCTACTGGTGTGCCAGGTGGATGTTCAGATATGCTTGTGAACGTGTGCTGCTTGCGGTGACTGGTTGTATGGCAGGCCGAAGATTTTTTTTTATATATTATATATACATTTTTTTATTGGTCCTCAGCCTGCTCGACATCCAGTTTGTACTGCCCTGGGTCGATACTCTGAGAATACTGCCCCTAGCCACCCTCTGACATGTAAGCCGAGAGGTGGGAGGTCCAGTAGGGCATTCAAAGCCGCTCCTGGGCAACTAGACATGGCGCCTAGTTTTTGAGTAGCTCACATAACCGTACTCTCCGTTCAAATCAAAACCTTCTCCTTAAAGTTCCTTCCCATTCATCTTCTTCTTAACATTAAAAGTGCACAGTCATGTAATTCGTTCAAGCGTAGCCTTAAAGTTCACTTTTTGAATTTATAGCGTGTTTGTCTGTATTGCTATCTGTTTATGTGGATATGTATGTTTGTTTATAAGCGTACGTATATATATTATTAGTATATATATATATATACGTAAATATGTGTATGTATATAGTAGTAGTAATATAAAATAGTAGTATGTATTGTATGCAATGCTTTCTTATTGTTTTCTTTTTTTACCATCTAAACAACACCCACACTAAGTCTCGTGTATCTTTATTCTTCACACTAATTGGTTGCCTGGAAGAGATTGCTCTTTGGCGATAAGGCCGCCAAATTTGTATTTTTTTTTCTGTTTTATTTGTTGTTTTTTTGTAATTAATTTATCCGGGTGTATAATAAAGAATATTTATTATTTATTATTATTATTATACCTTTTTTTTTTTAGAAGTATACGCTCTTTCCATGGGGAAATTCTTCACTGCCAATCGTATGGATTGTTTTCGGGACTCAGCAAGCTGTAGTCTCTAAAACTGACCATAAATCATAATCCAATCGATTAAGATCGGGACTAGACGACGGCCAGTCTTCGGCTCTGATGAAGTCCGAGACCTTCGCTTCCAACCAAGACTGCATGGACTGAGCTTTATGGCCAATGCTGAAAGGACTGTACTTGATTATTCAACATGGTTTTATTAAGGGTTTTAACCATCTTCTCAAGAATGGTGTCTTGATACACTTGTGCCGATGTTTTGTCACAAAAATATGGCTCAGTCACTCCTTCATAGCTAACACCCCAAACAGAACAAAAAAAACAAAAAAAAATATGGTTGCCTGTAAAGTCGGTTTTACGGGCGAAGATTTACGTGACCACGTCTTTTTCTCGGTAGAATATTTATTGATATGAATATTATTAAATTGCACAATATTTTAATAATTTGAGTGATTTTGTTGAGGATAGGACGATGAAGACGTTGTCACGTAAAATCATTTTATATATTATTTATTTTATATAATATTATTGATGTTATTATTTTTTACAAAATTTAAATACAGACTTTTTCGATACATCAATTAGTTGCGGAGATATCGATCATTGAAGTTATTGTTTGCTACCAGTATTTTATATATTTATTTTTTTCAGTTATAAAAAAATACTATTTCCAATTGTGTCTACCAAGTATGGTCACATGTACTGGCCTACATATTAAATAATAATAAGTACAGATAATGTTATGTGACGTCACTTCTGATTTTATATATTTTAATATTTTTAATTTTAAAGAATTAATTTGAAAATCAAAACACTTATTCAGATCGAAGGTTCAAATTTTTGCTAAATAAATTTGAAATTAATTAAAATTTGTAATTGTAAATAATGAAGTTGAAAATTAAAACATTTACTTAAATTAGATGTTAAAATTCTTGCTCAACACATTTTAAATCAAGTTTTCTTATATCTGCCACTTTTTCTTAATATTTGTAATTTTAAAGAATCAATTTGAAAATCAAAACATTGCTCGGCGGACCGATCATGTTTGAGTGGGAGAGAGACGCAAGGCATTCTATGTGTGTGTGACTCATCGTTACGTTACCGGGCGTTACACTTTTTCATAAGTGACTCCCAGCTTAACCTAATTTAAGACGTTGTCACGTCAAAACAGAACACTCCAAACAGAACAAAAAAAAACATAACCAAACCATCACTGAAGTCAGATAATGCCCACGTTGCAATCTGTCGACAAATTGGGAAGCTTTCTTAGAGCTATGAGCATAAATACAGTCATTTTGTTTGTTAAAAAAAAGCTCAATTGTAAAACCCCACTCCATTTTAATATCGCAAAATATTGTGCAATGTATTAGTGCCAAACTTAAAAAAGCACAATGAACAATCGTATAAAAATGACAAATTCCAAATTTAAGTGTAATATTTTTTTTATTTTTAGTTGTAACAGTATTTATGGCCAGACTAAGTATATAAATATATATTTTCCAAACAGCCCCCAGATGTGATTAGTTTATCCCGTCATGTAATCGCGATTGCCACGCTTCTAGTGTCAAACTTATGATCTACTTTCAAATCGTATATAACCCACTTTATTAATAATAATAATATTAATGGCTCATAATAGTGTTCTGCAGTGTCAAAAAACTTATTACAAATTTTTATTTTCAGGTTTATATTAGTATTAAGTGTTCCGTTTGACGCCCGAAGTCCATCATGAGAGATGCGTTTGTTATCTTCTGGTGGATTGTATGAATACAACGTAACAGTATGAGTTAGATTATATATCTGTTTAGCTTTTTAAGAGCAAGAGAACCTAAAACAATGGTTTTTCATTTTGTCTATATATTTGTATGTCTGTATGTTTGTGCACGCTAATCACAGAAACAGCTAAAACAATTTGAATGCGATTTTCAGGAATATATTATCACAGTCTTTTCTTAAAATGTAGTGTTTATTTCATCTAAATTGGTTAAGCAATTCGAATTCGGATTCGGACGGTTTCCCAGTAGTCGCGGGTTCGAATCCCTGCCCGTATCGGTTTTTTTCATTCTATATTTATATAAATTTAAATAAGCTTAACATGGCTATACATGTTTAAAGATATTTTCAAACATTAATTTCGGTAGTGGCATCTTTTCAATGTTTATCTATACTGCAAAGTTAGAAACATTGGTTAGGATCTTCGCAAGAAACCTAATAGATGTCACCACCGTCCCGTTAAAGACGATCACATATAGAATGCTTAATTCACCGAGACGGACAGCGATACGGTAGCTCAGTTGGTAAAGCGACGGGACGGTTTCCCAGTAGTCGCGGGTTCGAATCCCTGCCCGTATCGGTTTTTTTCATTCTATATTTATATAAATTTAAATAAGCTTAACATGGCTATACATGTTTAAAGATATTTTCAAACATGTTATAGTAAGATTTATTTAATAATATACCCTTAATAAAAAAGTAATGTCAATTTATATCAATCACGTAATAGGTACTTTTCAAATATTATTCTATGCAAGTAATAAATCTGTACAGGAGTAGTACGTTGTACGTTAAAAATATTTAAAAAAAATATACTAGGATGTGAAGTGATAAGTAACAGAATTCTTATTCAGCATTTTTAAATCTTTGTCTGTTCATCTGTTTGTCTTTTAGTTGTGCACACAACACGAAAAAATTTTTTTTTAAATTCATACAAGGAAACCTTTATATAAGCAAGAGAATCCAAAACAATGTTTTTTCATTTTGTCTGTTTCTCTGTATGTTTGTGCACGCTAATCTCAGAAACGGATTAATCAACTGGGATACAGTTTTCGGGATTATATTGTCATGGGAATCAATTTATATATTTTTAACAATCAGTTAACAAATAAAGAACTTAATAATCTCTTTGTTTTATTTATCAGTTTGAAGGTTTATAGTTTTTACATACATTGATAAGTACCCTTTGTACGTTTAATCAAAATCGAAAACTACGCGTATGGAGTCGCAGGCAATATCAACAGCCCTACTTATTTATTCAATAAAAGAAAAAAAAATGTTTTCTTATCGGTCATCACGCTCAAAAAGTATAACTTGAATTAATATCAAAGAAAAAAAATACTGCATACATAATAAATAATTATAATTGCAAAAGTGGATAAAAAAATTATGCAATAGCTTTACCGCGGCAGTCCCCGAGTCCCGCAAGGTTTTTCTGGTATTTATAGTATGTTTGTCAATGATTTCATATAAGTATTTAAATGTTACCTTTTATATAATATGTTATTAAATATGTATTGAGAAGAATCTCTAGCTTTTATGTGATAAACAGCCCTCATAGTTATTTTTTGTAAAAAAAATGTAGAAAAGATTTAGAACAAATTGAAAAAGAGATAGCAATGTATTTATTGTTTCTATTGCGATATTCTGAATTTAATTATTCTTATTTTTTGTTTTTTAATCATTACTTATTTTTTAAGTTTATTAATAATAATAATAATAATAATATGTTGTTTTTTTAATGTTATATGTATAAATGTAAATAATAAGATTAAAATAAAATAAATGATAATAATAATAATATTAATAATAATTCCTTTATTGATAAAAAATAATTACAATAGGCAACATGGACCCGTTACATATTGAGAATAAATAAAATAAGCTCAACTTTTCTTTACATGTTATCTTTATTATTTAGTAAAAATAGTTGTAACCACTTGATAACAAGGGTGTCTTTAAAAAAAATCCTTTTGATGAAAATGAGGAGGGCTTATAGGAAAAAGACATATAAGTTAAAGTAATGATTTACATAGACTTTTTAAATCTTTCTTTCTTTCATTTAAGTTTGTGAACGTAGTTCAAGATGTCCAAGTCGGTTGCAGCTATTAGGGAATAATAGAGTTGTTAAATTTGATATTATATTCATTGGGTATGTCTATCTAATGCTAACACACTGTTGATTTCGATGTACGCCTATTCTGATATTACCAATTCTGTCAGTAACACTTTTCCACTACTGTAGTTGAACGCGGATGACGCTGTTGAGCTTAGCTGTAGTCGTGAATTACTATCCTAAACTTTTTTTTTGAGGGCCGGAGGTTATGTGAGATTACCTGGCAGCATAGAAGACGCTGCCATTTTTAAGGCTACCCACTAAAAAAACATACGGTTGACCTCATCGCCTTTGTGGGACGCCACGAGATCACTTTCGCACTCACCGTGACGTCACGGCGGAACCCCCCATAGGGGTGCCCCGGTCAACTTAGGGCACACTAACGGTGTAGGACTATATTAGGCGAGAAAGGTCGCTCCCCTCTCCCGGCCAGGCTTTGTAGTGCCTTAGGAAGGAGGCTGCGGGAGTAATCCCGCCTCCTTCGACACAGCCTACCCCTGCGGAACAGTTTAGGGGAGGCTATTTCCCTGTCCTGTATAAGAAACATTTTACATTCTGTTGAACACCACTCAGTCCAAAATATTTTTTTGTGTTTGAGATTTTTATTCCACTACTATGTGCATTATGTATGACAAACATAATGTGTGTAAATTTTTCTTCACGCCATTAACATCTTATTTGTGTAGATTACACACACATTCACATAATCTATCTTTTATTAATGTTGACTTTGTGTGTCGCTGTAACAAACGTAAATTAACAAATAATGGTTCGTTTAGTGAGTCTTAGTGTCGATTTGGTTAGGAAACGAGGTAGTCTTAAGTAGAAAATGTGCCTTATTCGGCAGATATATTGCACGTTTATCGGTGAGATATAATATATCTATATTGTGATGATTTATACACTTTAAAAAAAAGATTGTGTGCTGAAGGTTATCTGTTATAAAACGTATTACCTGTTTTGTTTCAGTGAGCTGCCTATGTCTAAATATAGGAATCATATTTGCTTGGCCATCATCTACACTGAAGCTGTTTTCTTCGAACAACACCACTCTAAATAGACCTATGACTGAAATAGAGATTTCCCTCTTTGGCAGCTTACCATCTTTTACGGCGCTAATTAGTACTCCTCTCTCTGGTGTGCTTTTGGACATTTTGGGTAGAAAGCGTTCTTGTGTTTTATTTGGATTACCATCTGTGGTATGTATATTTGCATCGTGTCAATGTGATTCACAACCTTCATATAACTTCTAATAATTATTACTTTCAGTAACATATAAGCAATACAAAAAACTTATATAAATAACGCATAACGAATACGATGCTATTGTTATACAAGAATATTAATGAAGACTTCATTAAGCAAACATTTTGTGTAATTTTGTTGGTAATCGGAATATTTTTTTTTCTGGTGCTCGTATTTTTTTAATTAAATTAATAGTCAAATGGGATAACCAAAAAATAACTGCTTTGAAAAACCGGCTTTAAAACTAAAAAGTAAAAAATAATGAAGATTTAATATTTATTATATACTACCTATTATTTATAAGTCTTATTTACTAAAAGGTTTGAAGTCGGTGCCAAGCCAATGAGTATAGGAATTCAGTTGAATACATTTTCGTAATTATTTATTTTTTGTTTTTCTTTGTATCGATTCAAGCTGGTAATAGCATAAAGATTTAATTGCTCTTTTATTTACGTATCTTAATTTTTTAAAACAGGTATTCATAATCTACATGGCCGTTTCGTTCAAGAATTCTGTTGAATATACTTATATACTTTCATCATTTTCCTTTTTTTTTCAATATTCGCCGTATTGATTGAGCTGTTTATAATATTAAGATTTAAGTGCTTCTGATTTTGTTTTTTTAAGTATCTTAATCATTAAAATAGGCATTTCATTGTATTAATTTACTCGTATTCATTTAACTGATTAAATATAATTGTTTGTTTAAGGCTTGGCACCGACTTCAAACCTGTTAGTAAATAGGACATATAAATTATAGGAAGTATATAATAAATATTAAATATTCATTATTTCTTACTTTATAGTTTTAAAGTCGGTTTTTAAACTTAGTTATTTTTATTTCATACTTTTTGGTCTATTGTCAATTAGCTATGGGTAAACCTGCAAAAGGTCCTGCGCGCCTTAAAAATGTAGATCTCAAGAAACAAGAACGGACAAAAGTAGTCGTCTCCGTAAAAATGCTCTTCGAAACACAATTTCACGTTCTTGTGAGACTACTAAAAATCGTGAAAAACGTTGGTTGGCCATGAAGGAATATATGAAACTCTTGAACAGCATACTTTTAGACTCGTTAAGATAAAAAACGCGGCTTGCGAATGAGTATTTTGAGCATAGAGCTAAGACTTGACCTCATTAATGAGCGTCTGGCCAACAAGTCAACTGGACAGAGGACTCATAGATTTGGTCTCATTAATGAACGTTTAGAGAACGAGTCGGTTGAGCAGAGGGCTCATAGATTAGAAGTGATACGAAACAGCAGCGCGTCAGACTTCATAAAGGCTTCGTTCAATGACTGAGCGTAATTTTATAACCACCATAAATTAATTTGCTGAAGTACCATGTACAGTCTGTTAGAAATTATTATATCCAAAACAACAGATGTCATTAGTTACAGCAAATTTTGATTCCCTTCCGGAGGAGCTAGTACAAAACTTGGACAAAAAATGATCATAAAATAAAAACTTTTGGGCCTACCTGAATCAAATTTTTATGGGACCAAACAAAAAAGAATTAAGTAAATCGGTTCAGAAACCTCGGAGTAATCGGTGTACATATTTAAAAAAATAAATAAAAAAAATTGCCGGCCGAATTGAGAACCTCCTTCTTTAAGTCGGTTAAAAAGTATCTGTAGACAATATTAATATCCTAATAAGACAAAATGTTTAAATTAATAATGATGTCTTAATATGGAAAAAAATAATTACTAAATAACTTTTGGAAAAACTATTATTCTTTCAAACTGATTTATTTTCTTAATATATTTTTAGATAGCATGGGCCGTAGCTTCTCTAGCACCTCAAGTAGAAGCTATCTTGGCATCTGTGTCTATAGGCGGATTAAGTGGATGCATGCTTATGGTCGCCCCCAATTTCATAAGTGAATTCTGCCAAGAAACCATCAGAGGAACTCTTACTTCTTGTGGTATAATATTTTACGGAATCGGGCTCATGGTGTCCTATATTTTAGGGGGATATTTAGAATACGATGCAATGAACTATGTATGTTTGACTATATCTGTTATTTCTTTGACAATGGTGAGCTTAGTTAAGGAGTCTCCAGTGCATTTGATGAGAAAGGGAAAGGAAGAGGTAAATTTTGAAGTTTCCTTATAATTTATTTAATTAAGTTATTTCTATTATATAATGTTGATGTTACTACTTATACTGTAACTTTTAAATTAACAAATTTCAAATAAAGCGATTTGCTTAAATACATCAAAGTGTATTTGACATTGTGCAATATAGTCTATTTAAGGACATATATTACAGAATTAATAAATAATATATTTCATAAAATAAGTTAAAATATTGTATTTTTAGGAGGCAGCCGAATCTATAGCTTTCTACAGATGCACCAAACAAGACTCTCCTATAGTACGCAAGGAATTGGAAGCTATACGACGAACTCTTTTTGAGCAGATTGATGGTGAGAAAACTTTAACAATTCTCAATTTCGTATACTTTACAAAACTAGCAGCAATTTGTATATTGAAGTAGGCAAAGACAAAAACGGAACAGTTTTAAAAAATAATTCGTAAAAATTTGAAATAGTACGATAATCTGTTTATTTAATTCTTTAAATTGTTACTTTTTTGCGGATTTAACTTTTTAAGATGGCTTATAATAAGAAAATTTACAATTTACTCATATACATGGATCAATATTAGATATAAAATTTATATTTTATTGATAACCAACCAAAAAATGATGTTTTAACTAGAAATGAGACCTTACGAGGTAGAAAGGCGAGCCCCTCCAATTCCCGGATATTTTTTTGGCTCATATATACACAAAAGTATGTTTATTACCCTGAAAGTCGCTATTTATCCACTCTTGCTTTAAACAGGAAATCTCTAGTTTGAAGAACATTTAGTGTGACCCCGTCAATAGAACTACCGCATAGTGAATCTAGCATTGTATTCATAAGCGTCCTAATGCTAAATTTTCGTTGCTCCTGTCTCGATAAAGAGGATTCTGTATTATTTTACACATTGCTATAAACCATAATAAACATCTTCTTCCTATGAGCTTACTGCCTCATTGTTAATGCCTTTTCCGTTGTAATTTATACTATTCGGTCTTTAACTTATCGCATCCTCTCCCTGTTATCTTCACCAGGTTGTGGATTTGCACCATCGTATTGATTGCCGACGTTTCTGAGAACAGTTCTGGTTCTCCATGCTACTACTTGTCTTCCCCATCTGGTGTCATTTCTGAGACATATATGGATTGCTCACTTCCACTTCCTTCGAGCTATAATTTTGGCTATATCTGTAATTCGCGTATATCTCCAGATCTTTGTGTGCTTCATTCTGTCTAAGAGAGACAGATCTAACATTGCCCGCTCCATACACATCTGAGTCACTTGCAACTTAGGGGATAACTTGCTGAGTGACCTTTCAAGTCTCGACTCCATATCTCAGGACAAGACATATACATTGCTTTACAAGACTTTGCGTTTGAGGTTCACTGGTATGTTGCCTTTGAGCACATCGCACAACTTATTGAACGCACTCCATCCTACAGTCTATCTTTTCAAGGCTCATGTTTTGTCTCGGATAGACACACTCATCCACCTTCTCAAAAGTGTACCCGTGATCAGTGATCTAAAAAAGAAACTGAATTTCACACGATAAATGTTTAAAAGAGAAGAAGACAAGTTAAGCGTAAGATTTCTTTTAAAAATTCAACCAATGTTTAAGAATTTAAGTAGCAGTATAGATTTATATTGAAAAGATTGTTTGAGTTTCTCAAACTGTAATATCCATTTTAATGATATATACTATTGTGTCAGCTTATTATCTAAATCTCTATATAAGACGCTTCACACTGCGTAAAAATATAAATAACATTATTTATACATTTAGTGAAGGAGTTTTAAGACGAGATATCTTATCTAGATATGTATTATTATTAAATTAGTGATTTTTTTAAGAACGTTCTAAAATGAAGTGTTTATCTGTTGGTAGGTATATTAGTATATGAGCTTAAATGAGATTGAGATACGCACATGGTAACAGATTTATATATTTATTATATTTATTTCCTGTTTAAAAATTTTTCTAAAATAAATAAAAAAAATATGTTACATCCTTAAAGATACAGCTCTATTTCTACCGATGGAATATATAAAAATAACTAGCTTTTGCCCGCGACTTCGTTCGCGTGGACTTCAGGTTCGTCCCGTCTAGTCTAGTAATAAGTAAGAAATACGGTAACTAAGCACTGCAGAGCCCTAATCATAGGCCTATAGGTAGCTACTGCAGTATGCTCCTATAAACTACATTTAACGATCTTTTTCCTTCAGCATAAACATGCAGATTCTTCGCTTTGGAAACACGTGATCTTTATTAAATGCACAATATATTTAAGATACTTAATTGGATAAGGATTAATACTGTATTGCTTAAAATCGCTTCGTAAATAAGCCATTATTTCTCGTACAAAGTAAAGGATAAAAAATGGTTATAAGAGATAAACATATACCATCACGGACTTTTTTGTAGACCTTTTTAAGTTGTACAATACTGTAGTAAATTGTTTTGATCTATCTTGTAGGATTCAGTCAGTGTTTTTTTTACGACCTCACATTAAAAACCTCAAAAATTGTAGTCTATGTGTTATTCTGATGTATAAGCTATAGCCTATGTGTTATTCTGATGTATAAGCTATATTGTGGTAAAGTTTCATTCAAATCCATTCAGTAGTTTTTACGTGAAAGAGTAACAAACATCCATACATCCATACTTACAAACTTTCGCCTTTATAATAGTAGTAGGATATACACATGTAAATTCCTTCATATATTTACTATTGCTGAATATTAAAATAATATCTATTAAATAGCGGTAACGACGAGAACAGATCTAGCTGTCAAGTTCAAAAATATTAATAGACTATCTATATGTATTACATTTACTATAAACTACTTATATCACTTCAATCACTAACACATGTTTGTACAATGATCACTTGAACTGAACTTGAACAAACACTGCCAACGATAGAATCACCTTCATCAACGTGTATTTCTCTCTCTCCATTCCTTGGGGGGAGAGGGAAAACGGTACCCGTACGGTACGGCGTAGTCCCCTGACCGTGGCAATGTACGGTGTTTATTAAAATAAACGTGTTGTTGTGTACGGGCGTATAAGCCCTGTGGTATCTATGTGAATAGGTAGAGAGCCGAGTGCCGTTGCGGCCGGTCCACCCAGCCAGTTGAGATCTCTGAAAATCCAGGGGAGGCCCAGCTGAGGCTGCCAGCGACCGTAACGGCGGCTCTAGGAAGGAAGGTTATGGGAGTGGGTATAGAAAGGGAGCCTTCTCCTGGCTCCGTTGAGGGGGCGAGTGTGCCAGTTTTTTAAATAAGTATATATTATGCAACGCGATAGTTTAAAAGTTAGTATATACTTTAATACATTATAACATTATTATACTTAGCACAGCGGCCTTGCAGCCTACCAGGAGATCAGGTAGCCCTCGAAACACTGCGATTCAAACTATTATTGACTAATATTTGAATTAGATTTTTATAAAAAGAAGAATTCTATACAGAACAATAGCATTCTTTAAAAGTAACCACTTAAATCTAGTAAATAAATAGTTTATAAAAAAAAAATACGTTGCATGATAGTATAATATCTATACGTATGAACATTTTCTTTAACCTAGGATTGCAAGTTAAGCTTAGTTTCTAAACGAAAAGTAAATGTTAATAAATAGTTTTCAAGTGGTAGATTACAAACTCGTATTCATAAACTTTTTAGTGAAATATAAAAGTAGATATTACATAACAATAGTATGAGCTGCCAGACATATTTTATTGTTGTATACTTTCCTATCACATTATTATCTCAAAAAATTTAGTTTTTAATTTATATTTCATTTACGAGTTTTTAAAAATGTCCTAGTCATTTAAAACGTTAATAAGTTATAATGCAAAAATACAATCAAATTAGTTCGTTTATTATATGTTCATCATCACAAAGTTATAGGGTCAAAACGATCAAAAATGATTATAGCGAAATTCATATTGAGTTTAGGGATGCGGTAAACCAGTTCTTTCAAGGAGTAAGAACAATGAAGCAAACGCAAATAAATATTAATTAAGTTATTGAAGAAAGTATTGCTAACAATATTGGTGAGCGCCAGTTCCCAGTAATCAACCGCAATCTGCTACTACACTTATAATAGTTAAGTAATAGACTTCAATAATCGTACAATATATTGTTATGAATATAATTTTTCATTTTCTTACAGAAGTAACACCTGAAAAACAGAATCTGAAACCAGAAAGTCAAAATCCTAAATATCAGTCGCAGTTACAATTCTTTAGTAAGTTTTTTTAAGGTAGATGCTAAAACGTTAAGAAATTATTTTTCACCATAAAAAAAAATAAAAAAAATAAAATGTTCTTTACTCTATGGCACTTTTGGGTTATCACATGTAACAGCTATCTCTAAACACACCTTAAGAGAGATTTCGTATTGATATCGAATGGTTACCAAAGAACCTGAGACTATTGGATTGGCTCCACATATCTTATAGATCTTATAGATATTATTAAGTTAGGAAAGGCTGATATTTTTTGTCATGGAAAAAATATTTATAGTATATATATATATATATATATATATATATATATATATATATATATATATATATTATGTGTATATATATATATATTTTATAATTTTTTGTAGAAAAATCTATATCAACTCGGCGAGCATTAGCTGTTATACTTATATTATATTCATTATCCATACTGCAAGGGCTTATAGTTGTTCAAGTATATTCAGAGCCCTTATTTAGAGAAGCACTGCCGAATATATCAGCAAATTTAACGAGCATTTTCTTTGCTCTTCTAAATACTTTATCTGGATTCGTTGCTGCCTACATACTTGACTGTTTCGGGAGACGGGTGAGCTTGTTTATCCTTTAATTTATTATTATTTTAAATATTTAAATAATCGATTGCCCAATTTGTGTTTATGTGTAATATAATGTGGTAAAAATAAAATCTAAGTACCATATTTATAGATCCAATGAGAATAATGTTTCTATAGAGAAACCTTTCTTACCGTAAAAATAAAGTAATAGAAACTAGCAGGATTTTGTGTATATTTTTTAATATTTTAGCCCGTAATGATCTATCCATCTCTTGGAACATGTTTATTCTGCATCGCTTTGGGTACACAAATTCAATTTCTATGGGGTCCGAATTGGATGACTGCTGTATTTGTATACGCGTTCTGTATATCTGCTACTTGCGGAGCCGGCACTGTTCCGTATGTTATGATAACGGAGCTGTTCCTTCCAGAGGTACATTTTTCATGCTTTAATTAACTATTTATTTCATTAATTTTATTAATTATTTATTTCATGAATTAATTTCGAGTTTATAAAAAAAGAAAACTTGTTTCAGTCCTAAAATATAACTACAGCAATATTTTTTTTTAATCTTTTACTGAATACAATCAAACAATAAATATACAATATTTAAAAATATAAGTTCTTTCAGGTACGAGGAATAATGACGATGATAGCAATAGAATGGGGATGGCTATGTAACTTTGTTATACTTTTAATTTTCAATCCATTCGTAGCTGCTGTGGGACTGGGTCCAGTTTTTTATGTTTTTGCATTTACAAGTTTTGTTTCTGCGATATTTTCTATATTATATCTGCCTGAAACAAAAGGATTGACGGTCGACGTTATACAAGATGTACTACTGCGACGAAATCAATATAAAAATTCAAGTGAATATTAAATAACTTTTTGATTGTTTACATCAACTTTAAAGAATCTTACAAGATAAATGTTTAAAAAACTGAATAAAGAATGAAAACGGTATAGTTCTCTTTGGATAGACGCAAAAAAAGTGCGCGCTCCAATTATCTTTTGCAAACAAATCTTTTTAATTTCAATAATACAAAACACACTATGCAAAAAAATATATAATCAAGTGAAGTAAAAAGTATAATTTCCATTTGCTTTATATGGCTATAGTTATATTTATCCTATAAACAAATGCAAAAGACTGCCATGCAGTAGATCTTACTTATTAACCCCGACCCAAAAAAAAGAGGGGTGTTATCAGTTCAACGTATATATATGTGTCTGTGGCATCGAAGCAGCCAAACGAGTTAACGGATTTGATTGCGATTTTTACTCGAAAGCCGTTGAGATGGTTTTAGTTAGGTTTTGATAAAAATAAAAGCTGACGTCTCTAAGATTTCTAGCTTTAATTGATGATGGTTAAGGTTTTCATGCAATATTATAATAATAATAATATAATAATAATACAGGACAATTACACACATTGATCTAACCCCTAAGTAAGCAAATTATTTCCTTGTTTTAAGGGTGTTAGACAACGATACAAATACATAGAAATACACATTATAAATACTGAGAATATATTTAATAAACGACCAAACCCAGAAATACAGACATCTATGTTCATCACATACATGCCTGTCCCTGTGGGGAATCGAACCCGAGCCCCATTGCGTCGCTATACGTTAGGCGTCTGGGCTAACCACTCGACCAATGAGGCGGTAAAAATCCTAACAAGAGATAGTTCACGTTTTCGTAGGTTCATTTAGTAGAATATAGAAACCAGTGACCTTAAGAGGCAGAGAAGAAATAAATAAAAAAAAATTATGTGTGTGTGTGTATTAGTGTACACATGTAAGAAGTGAAACTTCTTTATGACATAATTTTCTGAAAAATGATTCACTAATTACAACTTTACAGGAATGGCTAATTAATAACAGAAAAACGTTAACAATTTTTTTAAATTGCTATAAAATTTCTCCCATCCGTCGATAAAAAAGTTTCACTTCAAATATTGCGCGTAACGGAAAAATGTGACATAGAAATAAAGATGAATGAAAATGTTTGTATTTTGTCAAAAAGTTTTATTTTCTACCTTCTTTATAAATGGTTATTTTAGAACAAATCAAAATATGTATCCAAGCAATAATAATAACTGGACTGTATAATCGCAATCGTAGGGAAAAAAATCGTCGATTCAGTAATTTCGCGCTCGGTGTACCCTCATTTTTAATAAATAATTGTTAACGTATTACTTATATTTCTTGCTACTGTAATAATAATTCATTATTCAAGATTATTATAGTGCTTTTATGTAGCTACAAAAAGCAATAGATTTTTCATAAATAGCTAAACATCTCAAACGTCCGTATGAATTATTAAGGTTTGATTTCAAACAAATTTGAGTAATATTAACGTAATTTTGAGGTAAACTAAATCATTTCTTAATCAGAGGATAAAATTCTGAACTCATTGTCGTATAACACTAATATACTTATCATATAAAAACTTGCCTGAAAACGTTGACAAAGTTTTAGTTTTATTTGTTTACGGCTTCAGGCAGCAGTAAAATATAGACTCTCATTAATACCTACTGATAAAAATAGGTGCTACACGAGTTAAAATAAAAAAAAAATAATAATAAAAAAAATAGAATAATAAATTTGCTTTTAGAAATCGGGACTGTTGTAGTCTATTCATTTCAAGGGTAACCTTGATATGTAAATATTTGTTATATTTTTATCAATAAAAACAAATTACTTTCCGCTTTTAATTCATAAATTTAAAGATATTCGTAACAATTGATCGTCTTGCAGTTCTACGCCCGTACTGAACAAAGGCGGTGAATTGATAGACGATTACGTAATTATTTTCTACTAAGCCGAGTTAGTAAAAAAATTCTTACGGGCTTCTGGTTTTTTTGGCAATGCATTAGTAATGTTAGAAATAAAAGAATATAAACATTTAATTCGTAAATTTATTAATTCCCAAGGAGTTATTTTTAGGGCGTTTCGTAACGCCCAAACGTTATCGCGGATGTTTACGCTTTTTCAAAACGGGCGTTTCCTAACGCCCGTCGAATGCTAAGGGGTATTAATTAATTAAAACGTAAGAAGTGAATCGAGTGTTTCTGACGTATAATATTCTCATAGAAGAAACACATAAGTACCATAAAAACAGACAAATGTACACAATCCACTATAAAAATAATAACTTTAGGCTTCGTAACATGTTGGATCGTCACTATATCACAAATAAAATTATTCTTCATCATTGTTTCTGCTGCTTCGAGTTGTTGTTCGTTCTAGGTATAGCAAAACAGACCTTGTAAAGATCAGGACCCCAATGCTCCATTTCTCAGCTTCTCAGCCAAAACTCGTATTTCTTTTCATTCTTACTTCTTCTATTTCAGACAATCAATGTATTTTAAAAATATTATAAATTATATTTCATAATTTCTTCTTCATGTTATAATCTTGCATTTATTTATTAGTTTCAATAGCAAGTCCATAAAATCGTATTGTCCAGTATGTAATTAAATTAAATTAAATTAAATTAAATTAAATTAAATTAAATTAAATTAAATTAAATTAAATTAAATTAAATTAAATTAAATTAAATTAAATTAAATTAAATTAAATTAAATTAAATTAAATTAAATTAAATTAAATTAAATTAAATTAAATTAAATTAAATTAAATTAAATTAAATTAAATTAAATTAAATTAAATTAAATTAAATTAAATTAAATTAAATTAAATTAAATTAAATTAAATTAAATTAAATTAAATTAAATTAAATTAAATTAAATTAAATTAAATTAAATTAAATTAAATTAAATTAAATTAAATTAAATTAAATTAAATTAAATTAAATTAAATTAAATTAAATTAAATTAAATTAAATTAAATTAAATTAAATTAAATTAAATTAAATTAAATTAAATTAAATTAAATTAAATTAAATTAAATTAAATTAAATTAAATTAAATTAAATTAAATTAAATTAAATTAAATTAAATTAAATTAAATTAAATTAAATTAAATTAAATTAAATTAAATTAAATTAAATTAAATTAAATTAAGTATGTAATTACTATTCATTATTTAATTATAAAACTCTAATCCGATAATTTTATTCTTGGTCATTGTAAATTGTGTTTTGTAATCCACATACTTGTCATGGTGTAAAAGAGATGAAACTATACGAAAAAAGCTGAAACGGAAAAATGTCACGCGTTACAAAAAAATGTTACACTAAATTTTATTCCAAACCCGATAAAGAAGTTTCACTTCAAAAATAAATTAAAAATGTAAGAAAAAACCCCTATACAAACAGACCTCTAAAAAGAATAAAAATAATATTATTATGTACTTATTGGAGTAGTTGCGTTGGGGAACTGTTTTACGTACGTTGACGAAGGTGACTATTTTACGAAGTTAATCATTGAGGACTTAGACTATTAGATTCAATATTTAATTACTTTATTTGCCTTGGTAACTTACTTGCGTTTTAATTTCTCACTTTACTGCTTAGTAAAGGAAGAAATTAAAAGGAACCGCTTGGTTCCCGTTTGGCCGCTAGATTGCCACAGCAGACACATAGACACACAGATAGACAGATCGACAGGTCAAACTTCTAACAGCCCTCTTTTTAGTTAGCCAGCGCTATACAGGAAGACCTCTTAAAAGAACGAAAATAATATTTAAATTCAAATAAATATAGAAAGAAAAATAAACCCACACGGGCAAGGATTCGAACCCGCGACTTCTATGAAACCATAAATATTTTCAAGCAAAATTAATACTATTAGGTACTTAATCAAGTTGTTGTATCGGGGGATCGCTAAATAAAGGAATAAAATGTAATTCCAATAAGTTACCAAGAGTTTTAGCATTCCTTATATCTTTAACTGGTGTTTATACATTGATCTTACTTAATAGATGGTATTATATCATCTGTCCTCTCTATACCAGTCATTTTCAGTTTGCTGAGTAAAGAGAACATACCGTGACAAACGAATTGGTCCGAGAAAATTGTAGCCTTTTGAATCCCAACGTGACTGATTCGTAATCGAACCAAATTTTTGCTACCCCAAATTGCATTATTTAGGCATTTTGATATATTTTGCATAATTTTGCAAAAGTAAATGTACAACTTAGAGTTGTCAAGTTCGGCTGCGTTGGTCTAGTCTTCTCATAAATTTAGATTTCTTTACCGTCTGTAGACTATAACTATTTTTTTCCGTTGTTTCATATTTTTTAATTGAAATGGTTTCTCCAATCATTTCCAACGAATACCTAGAGAGGTATGGCTCGTCGAATAAACGTCTATAGAAAATCTTTATGGTTTAAGCAAATAAGTTTTGTCACCAAAATCATAGATATATCATTTTCGTTTGACTGTTTTTTGTCTGTTTTACATAATAAAATGTACCAATTCCAGCTTTTAGGTTAAATAGCCAATTTTAAGTTGAACGCATACGCATTACACTTGCATCGCTCAAATGATATTTTACTGCAAAGATTACATTTTTTGTTATTTGTTTGTGTTTTGATTGTATTCCTTTACATTATTTACTTTTGTATTTTATCAATTATATAATAATTGAGTCTTAAGGATCGGAGAACACACAAAACCATGTTATATCTGTTATTATATGTTTTGAATAAACCTCGAATATAATAATGACAAGCCAACCCCAAAAGGAGTTTAATGCCATTATTATAGTAAAAATGTTAGTCGTATGTTAATGTTATATCTTAAATAAATAAAAGAAATGTTTACCCATGAAAGTGTTCTAAAGGAATTGACTATCTTTTCACCGCGTCGCCGGATGTCAATGATTACTCCATTAAACGAGATGTCCAGTTGGACTTTGGTCTCTTTTGGTTGCCTTGTAATTTGAAGAGAGGATACAGGTAATAAATTTGATAAAAAATATTTTTGTAAGATTTTAAATTACTTGTTTTACCTTTTGAGTTCTGAAGAATATTAAAGTTAATAAAATTTTGCTCTGAATTTTGTCTTTTTGGGCTATGATATGTTAAATCGATCATCAACCATATAGTAATATTTTTATACTACCCAACACTACTTTTACTACTACTACCAATACTTTTACCCATTATTTATTTTATTTAATAGTTTTTTGTTTACTAACTTGGTCCTCTTGTGGATAGAATTAATACATTCACATTAGGTATACCAGAATTAAGATTTAAAATTCCTTTGGGATATTTTCAGTAGTCTGGAAAAAGTAATTAACCGTACACGAGTCCGGCTAGTTCAGTAGCGTAAAGAAGCATATAGTTAACTAGCATAAAACCGTTCTAAAAGAATTTGAACATGTGGACGAACGTCTGATAATTAGTATAATGAATCTTTCCTTTAGATATGAAGGTGTTTTTTGGTTGAATAATAAGGAGCAACACATAAGGAACATGTAATTCGTGGCGCCGACGAATATTAAGCCGCATGAGCTGTTGTCAAAATTGAAATATTTAGTCTCAATCTTATTAAATTGGTTCTTATTTAAATTTCGAAGCTTGTATTGGCTTAATTAAGAATAAAAAAATAATAGAATGTGACAACATAATTTTGATAAGAATTGGAAGAAAATATTTCAAAAGTTGGAGGGAAGTCATTGCTACGAACATTTTCCTAATCTAGTCTTTAATGTACACAGACAAACAAAAGGTCTGATACAATCCAAAGTACTCACCGAGATCTTTGACGAAATCACTAAAGTGTATAATTACATCGTTATAAATAATAATCGCCAATAATAATAGCCTGTAATTTATCAGGCTTAATTTTCAGACCATAGAGATTACTCCATCTTAAAATTGCATTCAGGTCATCATTAATAGATGCAATGAGTTCAGATTCTAAAGATTTTAATGGCTTTAAATTGTAATACTATCTGGATCAGTGTGATAAATATAAAAATGTGTTGAGTGATAGAATTAATGAAAATTGCACGAAGTGAGGATGATAACATGCCACCCGATCCTAGCCGATATAATGCAGAAAAACGAAAGGGACTTACTATTAGAACTCTCTTACTGCAAAGAATCACCAATGACAGTTGTACTATTCTTTAAAACAATATATAGGCACTGCTCACAAACACACTACACTGTTTACTATTTAAACTCTTTACTATCACTGTTACACTTTATTATACTATTTCTGTTATACAACTTAGTCTCTCAATCACACACTGAAGGCTCCTTAGCTGGGAGACGATTTATATATTCATAACTTTTAATCAAATCAGTATCCAATATTACAATTATTTATTTAGTCAATAAAATTTCTATACAAATATTACATGTTTTAGTTAAACGATCAACTGATATCTGTATTTTTTTATCAAAACCTATTCTCCAATAAAATCCTCCAAAGATAAAAGCTAGCATTACCATCCTTCTAAAAAGGCTAAATCCTGCAAGTAAGTGATATGTTAAGAACACGTAACTGACTTAGAAGAACCTCATAGTCAACAGTGTAATACATTGCAAATCTAGCAGTGCAGTAAAGCATTTGTTTTTATCTATTGCTTACCAAATTTTGTCTGTGATCCTGATAAGTATAACCGTACTATGACCAGTTAGAAATCCAGATTGTAATTCGCTTAGAATTGGTGCTTGTTAATGAATGTGCTCAACTGCTCATAAATTCTTTTTTATAATTTAAAATGGAAGGGCAAAATGCAGATAAGACTCAAATCACCAAAGCTTAGAGTTTTGGATTTATTTTTGCATAGGAATAATTTGGACATTTTTCCAAGCATTAGGAATCGAATAGCATAATCGGAAAAGCATTAGGAATTTTACTACTAGTAACGACATGGTTTAGAATATGACTTAATATGAGGATATAATATCTACGATCATATCACGGCAACTAAAGCCATTCGAAGAAATTTATAGTACGCCTTCTTAACATCACATTTAATGATAAGACAAAAGTTAAAATTTATAAATTCTGGAGTTGGGAGGGATGAAACATAATTAAATCTGCAATTTTATCCACACTATTCATTAATTTTGAAGAAGAAAAATGAAAGAAATTCAATCTCAAGATCGATATCACTATTTAAAAGTCTACCAACTCTAAGCGATTTCAAAAAATTCCATATTTTTAGAGTATTGTCATTTTCGATGGTTTAATGCGATTCGTCTCTGAGTTTTTTAAAATTTAAACTTAGGCTTAGCTTTATTTTTATGTTCCATTAAAGTCTGTTATTTTTCAGTTATCATGGTCTTCCATGATAGAGTCACTCGTTCATCTCGATTGAACACACAGAGTACTTGTCGTGCTTTAAAACAAAAGTTAGCGAGGATACCATAGTAAGGTTAAGAAGAGACTCTGCCAGGAAAGAACTGTGTAGCATTAAGGGACAGAACCTGCACGTTACAAATTTAAGTTATATTTAATATTTTTTCACTGCGGTATTTTTTTTTGCAATTGTTTAAATCACCCATATTAATGAAAATGTTGTTATAAAGAAAAAAATATTCTAATAAACTCTCAAAGAAATTAAAATAATTCTTGATGGAAGGTTATACATGACACCATAAAGGATTTTGAATCGCCGGAAGGCTACTGGAAGTATAATAAGAAATATCTATCTATGTATAGTTAAAATAACAGTATATATTATAACATGTTTTTAAAAGTCTTAAATAATGATATTAAAATGTAACATATTTACAATAAAATATAGCAACAGACAGTGTCGGACAGACTCGTACTCATCATACGGGACTACCTGTCGAATCGCTCCTTTCGATACAGAGTGGAAGGGGTTTTGTCAACCCCCCGCCCCATCAGGGCGGGTGTCCCCCAGGGTTCAGTTCTCTCGCCCATCCTCTACTCCATCTACGCTAGCGATATTCCTAGGCCGCGATCTAAAGTGCACCTTGCTATGTTCGCGGACGATACCGCGCTTTACACGTCCTCTAAGGATCACTGGGAGATATACCAACGTCTCCAATCCGCAGTTGACTCCCTCGAGAGTTGGCTGCAGAAATGGCGGATCGATGTAAACCCTGAGAAGAGCGTTACGTGGTCTATACTCGCGGGCCTTGAGCGCGGCGACCAAATCACCAAATCAAGAAATTCCGTAACGAAAAAAAAAACCTAACACACCAGAATTGTGTACACCTATCATTCAAAAAACGTAATCGCCCAGTTGATAATATGTGATATGAACTTTATTAGTTATTAATTCTATTATTGAACTCTATTATTGAACCTAACGATCGTTGCAATAAAACGACAGCCTATAAGTATTTTCAGTTCCACGTATCCTGTTCATTAATAAACCAACTATTAAAAAAGTATATTAAAATTTATAAAAGTTTACTCAAATTAGGAAATTATACATTTTATGAAGATATTTTTTGTAATCAAACTTTTGACAGAATTAATTTACGTGAAATATAGAACTTTAACGGAACGGTGGTGACATATATCAGGTTTCTTTCTAAAAACCAAACCAATTTTCCTAACATTGCAGTATAGATAAATATTGATAAGATGCCACTACGGAAATTATTATATTTATTATATTACCGTATTGGATAATTCTATATTTATATACATTTATATAAGCTTAACATGGTTAATACATGTTTATAGATATTTTCAAACATTTAGTATAAAAATCAAATACAAGTATCAGTTGTATTATTATATTTTGTATAGAGCTGATCCTGGATCACTATGAATATAGATAATGTTTCAGTTTAAAAATTATCTTTATCATTATTATATATTATTATATTATTTTATAAAAAAATTCAAACATAATAAATTAAATAATTGAAATAAAGATAGCTCATTCGATATTTGCACGCACACATACAAACATAGAGCATAGCGCGTTTTGTTATGTGACGATTTCTACCAATTTGCTCCCCGCAAGCCGGGTTAGGGATCAAATATTTTTTTTTGCATTAATATTAGAAAAAAAAAATCCTTTTACTCTTATTTATTCACGTGTAACAAAATAAATAATGATTTTAAGAAGTAAATATGAAATAATATACCTCTAAGCGGGTAAATCTAAAATGCTAATTCATATACAAATTTTAAAATCTTTTCGCCCGAGTTTTACACCAGTGGCCTTTGCTTGCTTCACTTCACTTAATCAATTAAGAAACAATATTTGTTGCAGAATTGAAGAAATAAAAAACATTTATTTATCTTCCATTACTTTGCAATTTTTACTAAAACATTTTGTAAATTACAAGATTTATTATAACAACATAATTATAATAACAACCTAACTCAGACCAATAGATTTAGAAATATTCAGTTTGAAAGTATACAATGTAATATTTGTTATGATTACAAAGACGTTTTAATACTGGTTACCTTTTATCAGTAAAGTTTGTATGACGTCAACAGTTAATCCTTTAGTTTCAGGTAGATAAAAGAATGAAAATATTGAAGTTATTAAACTAATAAAAGCAAAAACATAAAATACTGGTCCCAGTCCGACCGCCGCTATAAATGGATTGACCAGGCTTAGTATCACGGAAATACAAATCCATCCCCATTCGATAGCTATCATTGTCATTATTCCACGGACCTGAGAAAAAAAATCTATTTAGAACAACATTGAAGTAAGCGATTGAAACTAATAAAGTGAATGTAAACTATAAACCTTACAAACCAGAAGAATGTAAAAATATACATACCTCGGGTAAAAACAGTTCCGACACCATCACGTATGGCACAGTAGCCGCTCCACACGTAGTAGTAATGCAATAAGTGTATACAAACACTACAGTCAACCAACTAGGACCCCATTGAAATTGGATCTGAGTACCCAATGCTAAGCATGTAAGGAATGTCGCAATAGATGGGTAAATCATTGCAGGCTGTACAAAAAAAAATACCATTAATATTATTTAAATCGAAATATTTTTTTAATTTATGTCGGTTTTGATAATCTAGGGTACTTGTTAACGTTATGACTAATACTACATTACATCTAATTCCATTTGGGTGAAGGGAAGGGCATTAGAGATTCAAAAAAATAGTTTAAAACTACAATTTGAACAGTACTATCTGCCTTTAATACATTTTAAAGTACTTATATTTGAAAGTACTTATATAATTAATAACTTATATTAGGCCCTTACATATGAAATTGGCGTTTTGTAAGGGGACGAACAAAAAGATAAATATTTTTTAATATAATGTAATTAATTAATCAAAGTATGAACCGATGTTTTCTATGCACTTTTGCCATCTTATATTATATAGGTAGTTCATTGGTCCTTTTACAAAAAAAAAACCAGTCGGACGGGAATAAATACAATTTTTAAGTGATTGGGACTGCCCCATCGGAGTTGATTTTTATCCAACCATTGCAATGAGCGCTTCCGATTATCGAAGAGAATCAATTTTTTATCACAAGTAATGATTCGATTTAAAGACCCTTCATAATTGTGCCGGTTCAGTAAAGTAGTAGTCGACGCGCGTTTGCCGGTTAACTTTAGTCAATTCATAAGGTACCCATCTTTTGAGCTTTTTAATCTTTTCAATTTGCTTCAAGTGGATTAAAACCGTTTTATCACTAACACCGCAGCCTATAGCTGACTTGGACGTGGTTTGCGATGGATCCGCTTCCACAATAACTGAGCTACAGTATCGCTTGATATCAGTTGGTGGAGCGACGGGACGGTTTCCCAGTAGTCGCGGATTCGAAGCCCTGCCCGTATCGGTTTATTTTTTAATTCTAAAGAGTAAAAATAAATATTAAGGGGCTCTCATACAACAAACGTGTTTTTTAATTTTCCTTTTTTAAATGGTACGTAGGTAATCTTTTTTGCCCGAGTGCGTACTCGCACTAAGTATATTATTTATTATAAATTATAATTTTATCTAAATTCAGCTAGTATCTTGGCTTGATAGTGTTGTATATATATATATATATATATATATATATATATATATATATTGTAACATGTATTTCTAAGTAATTGTTAAGGGTTTACTCCTATAAATTTGTAAACAAGTGTTAAGTTTAGAACTAATTGTGTCATACTCATTTGAGAGCGGAAGCTCTGTGGTGTGAATAGTGATTGTCGATGTAACCTTTGAGTACCTTTTAGGTACCTTGTCTAGCATTTTATTACTGTCCTTGATTGGTCGTTTTGTGCTCATAGTTTTGTTACTAAATTAGTTCTAACATTGTATCGTTAGAATTTAATTTCGTTTCATTAAATTATGTGAAATATGTAAATGTTGTAATTACTTTGAATATTTTTTTCAAAGTAATTAATTAGTAATTAGTAATTCGCTTCTCTTTCAAGTCTACTTATCATCAGGTACTTTAATCCTTCAAGCATTGCAGCAAGCATCCTAGATTATATAAAAAAAAATAACACACATAACCTAGCTATAGATAGGTTCACAAAAATAATTAAATTCTGACATCTCACATCTATTCTCAAAAATATCGAAGTTATAGCAGTAGGATTGAAATTACTAAAAGTAAGTACTAGTAAACAAATGTAAGAAACCCCGAAAAACTTACCCGTCTTCCAAAATAGTCAAGTGAATATGCACTAACCAATCCAAAGACAACATTTACTACAGAAAATAGTATGCTGTTCAAATTTGCTGATACGTTTGGAAGTGCCTCATTGAATAAGGGCTCAGAATATACTTGAACTACGACTATTCCTTGAAATACTGAAAAAAAGAATAAAGCACAAATGATGCCCAAACCCCGGAGCGATGATTTTGATTTTTCTGAAATAAAATAAAACACCACGACCATCAAAACAGAATAAACTTTACTTAAAAAAATAAAAAAAATACTAGACATTCAAAACTAACGTATGAATTGTAATTTCGTATTTTTTTTGGGTACTTTACTCTCAGGATTTAATGCTTCCTCTTCGGATTTAACACCTGCAACAAATAAAATTAAAACTAATATTACTTACGAATATATTTTACTACCAATATTTATTTTCAGTTTCTAAATCTGGCCGCGTGGATGAATTTTGTAAAATATAATAGTCAAAATACGAGCTTCAGTTTGATCTTTTAATCGTCTATTAAGAACAAGGATTGAAAAAAAAAGAAACCAATTGATGGTTATTAATAAATTCCTTACTTTTACACTTAAACAAATGTTAAACAACATAGTATAGTTTTATAGCATATAAAATATGTTAAGTAAGGTATAAAAAATGTGTTATGCAAGTGACTAATATTATTAGTACAAATAATATAAAGTAATACGTCAACGTAGTCAAAACTTAGTTAAACTTAGTTAGGCTTATGAGTTACGTGTCGTTGCGACAAGACGCGTGCGCGCGACGCGATGTCGCGATCTCCCCAACGGGGCTTTAGTGGTGATTCTGATGTAAAATGTAATGAGTGTAATGTTCTGATTAACGAGTTGTTAGCGTTTGTGTGTAACAAAGTGGATACACTCGCCGAAACAGCAATTATCCAAATATGTTTGAGTGCATTTACTGAATCGGATATTGAGAATGCAAGGCAACTTGTTTTTAGGCTTTTAGCCCCTTCGCGGAAGATTATGAGGAGAAAAGAAGGCAATCAACAGAAGAGTGTGCAGGAAATCGTGAAGATCGTCAAGGAAACGGAACCGGATTCTCTGCCGGTATTTGTAGCGAAAGATCTCAACAAGTTACCCCCGGTGACTTTTGATCACATTGATGTCACTACGTTCCTCAAGGAAATGTCTGTTCTCAAGAAAGAAGTAGCTGGTCTGCGTAGAGAAAAGTCTGATTTATTAATGCATCCGACTAGTGCTGAGATAGAATCACTAAAGAGTGAAATACAGCAATTAAAAGATGTGGTTCAAGATACTTTACTGAGAAATAGTCGTAATAATGCACACCGTCACACAGTAATATCAGAAAAATCGAACAATGTGTCTATTAGGTCTAGCAATAATATTAGCAATAATAATAGCGAGAAGACGGTAGAAACAAATTCAAACGCATCGATTCGCACGAATTCTCAACCGTCACCGTCGCTGCGGCCGGTGCCAAGTGGCGCGTGCGGGGCGAGAGAGAGGGAGGGAAGTGCGTGCGGCAGCGAGCGACCGCCCGCGCCATCCGAGGCATCAACTGTGCCACTTACAATCAACGCGGAGTACAGCGCTCGTGGATATACCATATCAGCTGATAAGCGCACGTATACAATGGCGGACGATATTAAAAGGATTGATACTTTTGAGCAGAAGCGTGTGAAGGACGAATGGACAATAGTAAAGCACAATAAACGTCGTAATGTACAGAATAGAAGAGGGCTCGCTAAACCACTGGAGCAGTTTAACTTTAAAGCAGCCGATAGAACAATATCTTTATATCTGTCTAGAGTGCATTTAGATACCACACACAAAGATATTGAGGAGTTTATTAAATATAAGACTAAGCTAGTTGTACAAGTTTGTAAAATTAATACTGTTAATAATAATTCAAATTTCAACGCTTTTAAAGTAATAGTGCCCTTAAGCAGTATTAACTCATTTCTAAATGATAACGGTGATCGGTTCTGGCCCGCCGATATTGTGTTTAGAAAATACTGGGAACGCAATAGAACCAGTAACAGAAGATTACCAGCCCGCGAGTTACAAAAGGACACTAATATTACATCATAATATGGATTTAAATACTGTACAGCTAATATCGTATAACTGCAGATCATTAAAGAGGTCTATACATGAAATAAAACAATTCTGTAGTAATTATCAAATAATTGCACTACAAGAAACTTGGCTGTTTCCACATGATCTCGGAATACTGAGTACTATTAACAATCAGTTTGGAAGCTATGGTATTTCTGCCATCGATACTGAAGAAGGAATTGTACGCGGAAGGCCTTATGGGGGTGTGGCGCTTTTATGGGACCGAAAAATATTTCCATGTGCGGAGATAGTGCAGTGCTACAATGATCGTATGGTCGCGGTTAAACTTGTAAGCGGTGATCGGAGCCTGTTAGTATTCAGTGTGTACATGCCTACTGACTGTGAGGATAATTTTTCTGAAATGTCACAGTGTCTCGCTAATTTAAGTGCGGTAATTGAAAGTGCGGATGTTGAAAGTGTTTTCATAATGGGGGACTTTAATGCGCACCCTGGGACACGATTTTGTAAAGAAATGTTGGACTACTGTTCTGAGCAATTATTATCGTGTATAGACATAAACCGACTAGTTGTAAACACATATACATATGTAAGTGACGCGGCGGGATCGCAGCGGTGGCTCGACCACTGTCTCGTCTCCGCGGCGGCTGAGGTAACAGTAAGTGATGTGCATGTGTTATATGATGCCTATTTGTCTGATCACTTCCCATTAGTTATTCAGGTTAGTTTTCATAATAATATTTGTAAAAGACTGATAACAGATAACGAGGCTAATTGCAATGTAAAATATCGCTGGGGTAATAGAAATAAAAGTCAATGTGATAAATACTGTGAACTTTGTAATAATAATTTTAGTTTTATGATTAATAATAATTACTTTAATTTATCGTGTAATAATAATATATGTAAAGACCAAAACCATACAGAATTAATTGATTCAATTTATTGTGAAATAATCAAAACGTTGCAAACCGCTGCTGAATGCACTTATTTATTTAAGGATGTTAATAAACGTTATATCGTGGGTTGGAATTATCATGTAAGACAGTATAACATGCTGGCTAGGCAAACGTTCTTACAATGGAATACGTGTGGGAGACCCTGCTCGGGATATTACTACCAGCAAATGAGAACGGCGCGCGGGAAGTTCAAATCCGCCCTTAAGTATGTTCAGAACAATCAGGAAAAGATCAGGTTGGAGATACTGGCCCATCACGCATCATCAAAAAATTTTTGTAGTTTTTGGTCGGAAATTAAAAAGATGAACCTCAAGAATAGCACTCCAATTAGTGTAGAAGGAGAAACTGATAAAAAAGCTATTGCCAATAAATTTCGAATGCATTTTAACATACCGCCTGGTACTAGTAACGCGCGGTCTAAGGTACCTCTACTCCAATGTAATACTGACGGGGAATGTTTTCACGTCACTACGGATGACGTCGCCGACGTACTCAGAGGTATGAGGCGTGGAAAATCTCCTGGTCATGACAGCCTAAGTATAGAACACCTGTTGAATGGGGGACAGTATGTCACTGATGTGTTAGCTCGATTTTTTAACCTGTGTGGGCGGCACCAGTATTTACCTCCGGATCTCATCCGTACCCTAGTTGTTCCTATACCGAAGAACGGAACTGGTGATATCTCGAGCATGTCCAACTATAGGCCTATTTCTTTGGCAACGGTTGTGGCCAAGGTGCTTGAAAGTCTAATACACAAAAAGTTGAGACCTTCCCTTAAGCTGGACGACGGTCAGTTCGGGTTCCGCACTGAGGTGTCAACTGACATGGCTATTTTCTCTCTAAAGCAGGTTGTGAAACAGTATGTCGGACAGGAAACAAGCGTTTATGCTTGTTTTCTGGATTTAAGTCGCGCTTTTGATACAATTAACCACGACTTGCTTTGGGAGAAGTTAAGTAGCAATAGTGTACAGCCTGGAGTTGTTGATTTGATTGAATATTGGTATGCTAATCAGTCAAACAATGTTAGATGGGGGAAAGCTTTGTCGGACGATTATAAGCTGTCTTGTGGTGTTAGGCAGGGTGGATTGACCTCACCTGACCTGTTTAACCTTTACATAAATGATTTGATCGAAGAGCTGAGTAGAACGCGTGTGGGACTTGGGCTGGGTGACAGATATGTCAACAACTTAAGTTACGCTGATGACATGGTTCTGCTCAGCCCTTCGATTAGTGGTTTGCGAAAGTTATTAAATATCTGCGAACGATATGCCATAAAGCACAATTTAGTATATAATGCTAAGAAGACCGAAATGATGGTATTCAGGTCGGGAAGAGGTCCACACAACGTCCCACCGGTATGGGTAGGAGGACAGGCCGTCAGGGTGGTGGAGAGGTTCAAGTACCTTGGTCACATATTAACATCAGATATGAGGGATGATGCCGATATTGATCGTCAACGTAGGGCACTGTCAGTCGTGGGGAACATGATAGCAAGAAGATTTTTTAAAGCTGATGTACAATCTAAAGTGCACTTGTTTCGAACGTATTGTCAAAGTTTCTATACCTGCCAGCTCTGGACTAATTACACGAAGAGGTCTTTGAATGGCATTCGTGTTCAGTATAACAATATATACAGACACCTCATGGGTTTAGCACCATACTGTAGCGCCTCTGGTATGTTTGCAGAGGCAAGACTGAACACGTTTAATGCCATCCAGAGAAGTCGTATCGCTGGGTTCATGGCCCGGGTTGGTAGGTGTAGTAACAGTATAATTAAGGAACTTGCTGATAGATTGTGGACTACCTCCACATATAGTAAATGGTTGGAGATAGCGGCATAATAATGTATAAGTAAATGTATAAGTAAATGTATAATTAAAATATTTTGTGTCTTAGATTATTATTATAATTATAAATATAAATAGAAATACAATATAATTTAGTATTAAGTTAAATATGGAATTTATCCGAAATAAAGAATTATTATTATTATTATTATTATTCATAACTTCGGGTCGCCGGCAAAGTTACCACCCATCGGGCAAAATCGTGTCGCAAAGCCTAATCGTGTAGTCGTGTTCCGGCACGTTACTTGATGAAGCCGTTTATGGGAAATGGGTCTGAATAGCTGCGGTGCGTTAGGGAACTGGTTTTGACGTCGACTTTGTGTTTGTTTAGTCGGGTGTCTAGTCGAGGAGGGTAGCGGGATCTGAAGCGACGGCTTTTCGCTGGCCTCCCGCAGGTAGTTAGGGGCCCAATTAGTAGGTTAGCTACCCACGAAAGGCTGCCCCGCATGCTGCGAAAAATTCCAGGGCGACCATACGAGGAGGCCCGATGGCGATCCCTTTGAGGGTTTGGGCGTCCCCAAAGTCTCCAGCCAGTGGCAAGACATCACCAATTTCGACATCGGGTTCGATACGTACCTCCTCGTTCAACAGCCATTTCCCATCCCTATTCACTTTTATTTTATTTTTTTTTATGAAAAAGTCAAAAAGAAAAAAATGTTTTTACAGTGGTTGCACTCCTCATTTAAAGTGTACCTCACTAATATCAGGGGTTTGCAGTCTAATATCTTAGCTGACCATCACCACCTAGAGACAGAGCAGCCGCACCTCTTCTTTTTGACGGAGACGCAGATACAATGTTCTTTGAGCACTGCGCGTCTGGATTATCCTGGATACACGTTAGAGCACAACTTTCGCTCACGGGCCGGAGTCTGTGTGTACGCGCGGAACGGTTTCTTCTCTATAGGTTTAAGTAGACACAGGAAACGAAAAAATCCTGTATTCCTGTATCTACCGTTCGAACAACGGTGACCAAGAGACAACTAGATTATTTGAGTATGTCGGTGAGGCTGCTGATATGGCTTGACCCTCAGCGCAGCTCGTCTTTCTCGGCGATTTTCATGCTTGTCATCAGGACTGGCTGTTCCAATACCATAAAACCGACCATTCTGGAAGAGAAGCGCGGAAATTGCGTTGTCTTTGTACCTCTTTCAGCTGGTGAGGTAAGTGATAAGGGTACCAGATGTAGTATTGGAGCCATTTCCAGGAACCATTCGAACCATAGACAAGCCCAATCATTATATAAGATTTGATAAACCTAAAATCCTCGCTAAAGAACAACGTTACATTCCAAGAATGGTTCGTGAGGCTATTGAAATTAAAAAACATCCTAAATTTAATAGAGAAGATGGTTGGGGATTATCTAACACCTGGGACCCACTTTTGAAAAATATAAAATCCCACGTCTGTGACCGCACTGTAAGACCTCAAGATACTGTTAGTGCGTTTTGTGTAAATCCTGAACTGTACGCCCGGAAGCTTAGAAACCGTTGGAGGTAGATGACTAATTAACTGACTTACTGACAGACACCTCCGTCTCGTCTTACCGTGAACACGATTGCTGCAAAGCATTCGAAACGTCGGGTTAGATTTAAAATGTAAATTTAAAATTAAATTCAATATACGTGAGTTAAATCCGTAAAAATAGTTTTATTTCAATGTGTAGTACTCGTGAAAACCTTAGAAAACACTACGACTTGGAATATTTTCTAGTACAATTAAAATTTTTCACAATTTCGCGCTAATACACATACTTATACAGATCTCAGCAGACGACAAAAAGAGACAGAACAAAATTTATGATGTGAAATGAGAGAAATAAAATTAAAAGAAATAAAATACTTAGAAACCACGAGGCTTAAATATTTCCTATTCAATTTATGTTTTTAAACATCGCGCCAAGTAATATAAAATAATCTCGGTGGTGACAGAAAGAGAACATTTTAAATTTAAAATGCTCCACTTTAAAGCGACTTGTTGCCGCTTCACCGATAGCACTTCCGTTGGAAGTTTTCTTACGGTTTTACTTTTAAATTTTTTTTCAGTTTGTTTGCGCAGCAAAATCCCTGTCTTCTCCAACCCTGCCGTATGGAACTCCGTTCCAATAATAATAAAATATCATTAAAAAAACCGTGGCCAGCAAAACGACAAGTCACCGCAAGCAGTAACCGTTCACGAGTATAACGTGAGGGTCAGCCATCATCCCCTTGCTATATTTGAGGGAGGAGAGCAACCTGACCCCCAACGAATTTATGATCGAATAAATATAAATAATAACGTCTTACCATCGTTCAAATAATCGTTTACATAGTGTAAAATGTTTAATAAGATTTTCTTATCAAATTATTTTTAATATATAACTTAAATTTATTTGAGAACGGATTTATTTTGTGAAACCATATACAATTGACACTAGAGGAATTACTTATTTTATGGATCCTAGTAGTTGGCACAGTTAGTTTATTTTTATTTCTAGTGTTAATGTTAGTTTTAGTAGAACGAACTGATTACAATTCCTCATTATTTAATTGTATATTGGGTTTGACATTTTTAACGTTTGGTAAAGAGAGTTTTATAAATTTTCAACGTAATTTATTTTATAACTATATGATAGAGCCTACTGATAAATTTGTTTGTAATATATATGTATTATTTATTTACAGTTATTAGAAAAATTAATATTTCTCCCTTTTTGTGTAATATAATAATAATAATAAACAAATGTTTTTAACATTTTAAACTCTTTATAACATTTCAAGGTAACTCTTATTTATATCTTTATGATGGAGCCTTCTGATAAGTTTGTTTAAATATAATAAGAAAAAAAAATATTTGTATAACGTTATATCATTGGACCCATATTATGTACGATTAAAAGTAGTTTCAGTGAGAAAATTTAATCCTTTAGTTGTACAAACATAATAATAGTTACGGTAACCGGATCCTGTACCTCAGATTGAAATTCTTCGGTGTAGTAGGTAATTAGCTATAGATACATTTTATCTATGTGAGTTTAAGATTGCAAATTATAAGTAGTTTATAACAAGGACCTATGAAGGTATTGATTGCTTTTGGTATGATAATTTTAGAGATGGTATAAAAACAATTAGGTATTATTTTAATCTTATAGACAATATTGGCACTTCATTCATTAAATAATAATAATATAATAATAATAATTTATTTATTGAAATAGGCGTTACATATAGTCTTACAAAAATCAGTTGACCCCCCCACTCTAGGTAAAAACCTGTGTCTTGGGATTCAAATACAATATTTTAAGGTTACAGCCCGTATTTTCCAATTGTTTTGTTAATTTTAATTAATTACAGTAACAATATTATTATTTTTTAGAGTAAAAGTTTCTCTCTTTCAACGTAATTTAATGTCAATAACCAGTTTATTAACTTTAATTTTCATTCGTATCATAAGTTATTTTATAAATGTTTAGTAAAAAATACGTGTTTTATTTGGTCCATTATATCACTCTTTATAAATAAGAAATCTATTCTAAGAAATGATTTGTTTTGGGAGATCTAGAAGTAATAATTAGTTAAATCGGAAGTAAATTACATTCGGACCATGATTTATAGTTCAGCAGTTAGGGTCACAATATATTATAACTATAAGTTAATTAATGTGTAGGTAATTTCGTCAAACATCAGAATACTCTTATGGTTTTTGACCTTTTCTCATCAAGTTTGTAAAAATACTCTTACCAATTATCTGCGGTGACAGTAATCTTCGTAAAACTTCCATTTCCTGCAGTACCGTCTTTGAATCAGACTTTGCAGATCTGTAAAACGATATTGACTGGACTGCGGCCTGTAAAAATATCGCAACTGTTAATATTTATTTCTTAAAACAATATATATCTACTAATATTAAAAAAGGAATATTGATTTGAATATTAAAAGGACTAAGTAATAACAATAATTAATTTAATAACAGATTACTAATAAATATAGTTTTGTTCTTTCATTTATTTTATAAGCGTATACCTATATAATTACCTCATCAAATCCTTTTTTCAATAAATGCACTGGTGATTCCTTCACAAGACTTAACATAGCCAATGTAGTAACAGACATCGTCAAGCATACATAAATCATCATATGATATTCTAAGCACCCTCCTAATATATACGATAACGTAAGCCCAACGCCATAGAATATTATATTCCCAGAAGTTAAGATTCCTCTAATATTTTCTTGACATAATTCACTAATAAAGTTTGGGACAATCATGAAGACACATCCACTTAACCCAGATAGAAATACGGAAATTAAAATGGCCTCTACTGTAGGTATTAGTGACACAATTGTCCATGCAATCTGAAAAATACATAATAATAGTATATATATATATATATATATATATATATATATATATATACTAGTCTTGCCATAAATATTGTAATAAAGAAAAAAATATTTTTTTTTAACATTTAAATTATGAATAACTTTTATTACTTTTACATCGTGTTAGTTAATACACAAATATAAAACAATTAAAAATATAAACAGCCTATTCGAATTGGTGGTGGTGGTGGTGGTGGTGTATTGATTAGTTGCAATTCAATCCTTTTAACGTTAAGGCCAGTTATCACTAGAAGCACGCAATCTTTCCATAGGAAAATTCTTCACTGTCAATCGTATGGAACAATCCATAGGGACTCCAAATAAACATGGCGTTTAGAGCAAGCTGTACTCTCTAAGACTGAGCATAAATCATAATCCTGCGGATTACGATCGGGACTAGCCGATGGCCAGTCTTCAGCTTGGATGAAGTCCGAGACCTTCGCTAGCAACCAAGACTACGTGGACCGAGCTTTATGACCCGGCGCCAAATCTTTCTGGAAGGACCATACTTGGTTATTGAACATGGTGTTATTAAGGGGCTTAACTACCTTCTCAAGAATGGTATCTTAATACACTTGAGCCGATATTTTGATACCTTTTTCACAAAAATATGGATCTATCACTCCTTCATAGCTAACACCCAACCAAACCGTCGCTGAAGTTGGATAATGGCCACATTGTATTTGTTGTTGGATAATGGTCGACTAATTAGGTATCTTTCTTAGAGCTTTGACTAAGTATTTAACTTTCAGTTCGTTTGTTAAAATGTTGCTCAATTGTAAAAAAAATCTCATCCGTAAACATTTTTTTTTTCTCTGACCTTTACGTACCACTTAAGTAGTTGTTTCGATTTTACCACTCAATACATCTCTAATTTATCAGTTAAAAATGTCTAGTGCGTTTCTTATAGGCTGCAAGTCCCGCTATCTTCATTGCCCGAGATAAAATATTTTACTTTCAGACAGAATTTCTGCAAATTCTTTCCCTTACTGTTTTGACCAACCTGACACTACGTTGACGGTCAGATCTTTCTCTGTCGCAAACAGGGAAAGTCTCATTGTACGTATTAATAGCCCGGAAAACAAACATTTGACTAATACCAAGTGTATGGAGAGTTTTGATTAAAATTGCATTTGGCTCCATAGCTATTTTATGTAATTAAATCACAGCGATTCTGTTCTCTTTATCACCCTACTCCATTTTAATATCTCAAAATATTGTACAGTGTATTGGCGCCAAAATGAGAAAACAAGTGAACAATCGTATAAAAATGACAAATTCCAAATCCAACTGTAATATATTTTTATTTTTAATTGTAACAGTGTTTATGGCCCGGCTAAGTAACATGGCACATGTGAACGGAAATAAGACTAATAAAAACAATAGTTTAAAAAACTAAAAAAACACGCTTTTATTGCTAACCGAACTTAAAACTAAAAAATAATTTTTAATGACAAAGAGTATAAAATTACAGTAGTAGAAGATCGAACAATTAATCATAGTGAATCGCCTTAATATAAAATTATAATAAAATTTAAGTTATTAACAGAATAATTCAATTCTGAGTAAAAATCGTGGGGTGCATTTTACTGTGATTCATAACTATCCTCTCATAGATAGTTGCTAATAGAATGATTGTAATACCTTAAATATCGAGCACCCCACGCTTTTTACTCAGAATTGAATTATTCTGTTAATAACTTAAATTTTATTATAATTTTATATTACGGCGATTCAATATGATTAATTGTTCGATCTTCTACTACTGTAATTTTATACTCTTTGTCATTAAAAATTATTTTCTAGTTTTTAGTTCGGTTAGCAATAAAAGCGTGTTTTTTTATTTTTTTAAACTATTGTTTATTTATTTATTTATTTTTTTTTTTTTTTGGGAAACTTTTATCAAATTATTGCATTGTCATCGGTCCTTGATACGTGTGCAAAGTTTCAATTTAATCGGATCGCTGGAACCTGGTGAAAATTAAGCTCGAAGATTCCGTTACATTCATACGTACATACAACCCAAGCTAATAAAAGCGTGTTAAAAATGGAAACTTTTTTATCCATATGTAGGATATGTTGCTGATAAAAATTTACAACTGATATAACGATAATATTCAAAATCATACCAATATGGGCAAAGAGCACAAAATACAGCAAAACTTTCGTCCCAACATATCTAGAAGGAAACCACAGAGCGGCGTGCTTAATAAAGCTGCAAATGAGGACAAACTGCCAAACAGTGATATTTCCGTTTCAGTCATAGGTCTATTTAGAGTTGTATTAGAGGAAGCAAACAATTTGATTGTTGACGATGGCCAGGCGAAAATAATTCCTAGATTTAAGCAGATACAGCATACTGAAATGATAAATAGGAAAGATTAGGTTACAATAATTTTCCATGATAATATCTATGATTTTGTATCATCTAGCAGTACGACTGATCTATTGAAGATTTTGCTAGACTATCTAGACTTTACCTTTAATAGTATTCTATGCTACGTTAACTATATTTATATCAAAAAATAAAATACTTTTAAAATAAAAAACAAGAACGTACTGCTGCATCATTACTATAGTCAGGCAAAATATTATCATAAGGATTTTTTATAATTATCATCTTTAGTTGTGAAAACACAAAATAATTCTAGACTTTCTTGGTCCCTCACAGAATGTGTGGAGCAATATAGACACCATACACTATGTGATGTCCCAGAGAGAATGGGTAGAACGTTTTTAAACAAAATCTTTTCTACAAAATAATAACCAACCGTAATAAATTTTGCAAAATAAATTAAATACACAGGATTATTTTTAATTAGCAGACCACGTCTTGTAGGCAGCCACTCTACATAAATTTCAACAAAATTTGTTTTACAACTTCTTACAAATCTTGATAAACAAGACAAAAAAGCGAAACATAAAGATGCTTTCCTTTTACTTATTACTCTGGATTTTGTAAGAAGTACTTAAAAGGTGAACGTCCGGGCGCTATACCTACGTTCAAAGTAAATGTCACTTCAGAGACTACAAATAAATTTTGTATGGGAAAATTTAAATTTTAAAAACTATGAATTTTAAAATGACGTAGAAAAAATCTTGTTAGAATTGATAAAGAGAGGCTGCCTGCAAGAGGTAGACAACTAATTACAAATAACCCTGCATGTATGCTGGAAGGTCAAAAAGTTCGTGAAATGGAGGGTTTGGTGGGGGTAGGTTTACTCGTCCAGATGGTCACTAGTTGAACATCTCATTAATAGTATATATACCAAGTTTGAACCCAATCGGGTCATTACTTTTGAGTTATGGACCTATAAATAACTGAATGGGGAAGAAATCAGCCAACATAGAGAAAATTGAAGACCGCGCCGTTATTAAGTTCCTTAGCAAGCAGGTAAATCGGCTCAAATTATTTTTCAAGAGCTGTTGGCAGTTTACACGGGCTCTGCTCCTAGTAAAACCATGGTATACAAGTGGCATGGTCTTTTCATACAAGGGAGTCGCTTGAAGACGCCTACCCCTGCTCTGGACGACCAATTGAAAACACTACTACGGAAAACGACGAAAATCGTCGAAAAACTTGTATTGGAAAATGTCCGGTTGAAGAAGAAGCAGCTTGGAGCATAGGTTACAGTATCCGAAACAAGTATTTTGAATATTCTATATCATCTTCTTGGCATGACTAAGGTCAGTGCAAGATGGGTTCCGAGAACGCTTATGCCGCTTTAAAAACGTGAGCGTGTCGAGTGTTCTCGTCAGTTTTTGGAACTCTGTGGAGAGAGAAAGGAAAAAGTTATGACCCGAATCGATACTGGTTATGAAATGAATTCATCACTATTAACTTGAGTTGAAGAAAGAGTCGATGCAGTGGCACAAAAAAGGCACACATCCTCCAAAGAAGTTCGAAGTGATACAATCTGCTTGCAAGATCATGGCGACTGTCTTTTGGGATACAGAAGGCGTTTCACTGATCGATTATAAAGATCGTGGTATGACTATAACGGGACATTACTACGCTTCATTTACTAGAAAGATTGAGAGAAGCCATCAAAGAAAAAAGAAGAGGAAATTCGCCAAAAGGTGTGCTCCTTTAGCATGACACCCGTTCAAACGTGTCATGTTGCGACGACTGCGATTCACCGAAGCGGCTTCGAACTATTGAACCACACACCCTACAGTCCAGACTTGGCCCCAAGTGATTATTATCTATTTCCAAAAATTAAGAAAGAGCTGCGTAAAAAAAAATTGCCGACTATAAAGAAGTGAAGTCTGCAATTTCGGTCTATTTTGACACCAAAGAGAAATCTTTTTTTTTCGATGATATAAACAAGTTTTTTTGAGAGATTTAAAAAAGGTATTAGGGTTAAGGGAGAATATATTGAAAATTAAAATAGTTTGGTGTTTAATTTCAACCTCCTTCCCTCTCATCCCGCGAACTTTTTGACCTCCCTGATAAATATTCATGTTGCTTACTGATTATAGTGCAATATATTTGCCGGATGACACCCATATTTAGTGAGTTAAACTTAATTCTTTAAAACTTAATACTTTATCACTTTTACTACTTGCTTATTTCCACACTAAAATAATCCTACTGGTATAATATATTAATAATACCAAGTTTTTGTTAAATCAAAAGTATTTACAATATTACAATAAAATAAATACAACGTAGATAAGTATAATTGTATGGATTATGTTTTATTTTTGTGACATACCTATGGTTTAATCTTTCGTGATTTATAAATGGTATCTGTTTACCCGGCTCTACTCACCATATTTAATAAAAATGTATGTTTGCTAGACCATATTATTGTATTTATTATTATATTATTATTATTATTATTATCATTTATTTTATTTTAATCTTATTATTTACATTTATACATATAACATTAAAAAAAAACAACATTATAAATATAAAAAATAGTATCCCGCCGACGTGGGCCTTACGACCAGTCCGTCAGTGGTTAGGGCGACAGCGAAAGAAACTTCCTCACAATGCGTGCCTTACCCAAAACTGCTGCTTTTGCATCCGACCCTTGATCCAGTTGTTTAGTGAGAGCCTCTTGAGATGATGATCGAGACTCTTCGCTATAAGACCATTTACGGAAACTACCATCGGGACAATTATTGTTGAGTCAATATCCCACATGTCGGTAATCTCGTGAGCTAAGTCCAAGTATTTTGACAGTTTGTCCTTCTCAGCTTTCACAAGATTAGCGTCACACGGGACACTGATATCAACAAGAAATGCCCGGCGCTCTAACCGATCTACCAGCACGATAACAGGCTTATTGGCTACAATAGTCCTGTCCGTTATGATAGATCGGTCCCAATAGAGCTTAGCATGACCATTTTCCAAAACTGGCTCCGGTGAGTACTTATAATGTGGCACTTCAAAAGGTACAAGACTAGGTATTATTATTATCATTTATTTCATTTTAATCTTATTATTTACATTTATACATATAACATTAAAAAAAAACAACATTATAAATATAAAAAACAGTATCCCGCCGACGTGGGCCTTACGACCAGTCCGTCGGTGGTCAGGGCGACAGCGAAAGAAACTTCCTCACAATGCGTGCCGTACCCAAAACTACTGCTCTTTGCATCCGACCCTTGATCCAGTTTTTTAGTGAGAGCCTCTTGAGATGATGATAGAGACTCTTCGCTATAAGACCATTTACGGAAACTACCATCGGGACAATTATTGTTGAGTCAACATCCCACATGTCGGTAATCTAAGTGAGCTAAGTCCAAGTATTTTGACAGTTTGTCCTTCTCAGCTTTCACAAGATTAGCGTCACACGGGACACTGATATCAACAAGAAATGCCCGGCGCTCTAACCGATCTACCAGCACGATATCAGGCTTATTGGCTACAATAGTCCTGTCCGTTATGATAGATCGGTCCCAATAGAGCTTAGCATGACCATTTTCCAAAACTGGCTCCGGTGAGTACTTATAATGTGGCACTTCAAAAGGTACAAGACCGTATCGAAGAGCAAGTTCTTGGTGGATAATCTTGGCTTCTTGGTTGTGCCTGTGAAAAGACTCTCCATTGGCAAGATGACAACAACCGGAAATAACATGTCTGATGGATTCCCTAGGTTGGTGACACGCACGACATACATCAACAGTGCCATCCTTTATTATGTATTTCCGATAGTTGTTGTTGCACGTTGCACAAGCATAAGTTTCACCAAAGAGATCACCGAATCGTAGCCAAGCCTCGGACGCCAGAAGGTCTACATCAGGCCCATACAGTGCCTGGTGGAACCGTCCATGAAGCTCCTTACTCTTCCATATATCTGTACGGTCGTCAGTGCTAAGTACTACCGGTTTATGCCAGTTATCCTTGGCTAAGGAGAGCGGTGTGAGGCCATTATCTACTGCAACAATGTCCCGATGCATTCCACACTCAGCATGAAGGAAATATTCTCTAAGATTGCATACCTCACGGTTGTTTTTTTTTTTTTTTTTTTTTTTTTTTTTTTGTCTGTCTATGCTGTTAGCCCTGTTGGCTATTACAGCGTCACCGGGGGAGCGGGTGGGTCTCCAGACCTTAACAAGGGGGGGCCAGATGGGCCCCCATGGGGATCACGGTTGTGTAAGTTTTTGGCATTAAGGAAGCCGCGACCCCCACACTTCCGTGGAATATACAATCTCATCACATTATTATTATTATTATATATTTATTATACCTATGGTGATACTAATTTATAAACACAAAATATTTATTATTTGAAAAAATATTTGAACATTATCCATATAGACCATTTATTCTTATTCTGACTAAAAATACTATTACAATTGAAAAATATAAAAAAAATCATTTGAATTTGGAATTTGTCATTTTTATACGATCATTCATTGTGTTTTCTCATTTTGGCGCCAATACATTGTACAATATTTTGAGAATAGAATAGCTGTGATTGGATAACATAAAATAGCTATGGAGCCAAATGCAATTTTTAAAACTCACCATAAATTTGGTATTAGTCAATTGTTTATGTACCGGACTATTAATAGGTACAAGACTTGCAGCCTTTAAGAGACGCACTGTTCATTCCTAACAGATAAATGAAAGATGAATAGGGTGGTAAAATCGAAGCATCTACAGAAGCAGTACGCAAAGGGAGGTCACAGAAAAAAATGTTTAGGAATGTTTAGGAAAGCAACATTTTAACAAACAAAATGACCGTATTTATGCTCATAGCTCTAAGAAAGCTATTCAATTAGTCGACAGAGTGCAACGTGGGCATTATTCGACTTCAGTGATGGATTGGTGGGGTGTCAGCTATGAAGGAGTGACTGAGCCATATTTTTATTATTTATTGCATGTAACAAACTAAATAAAAAAATGAAACATGACGACTTTATTTTTAAGTTATTTTGTATTTCAAGTTCTCTGCACATATTGTTACAATAAACAAAAGTTACTACTAATTTTCACTCTAAGATAGATATTCCATACAGGTTTTTTAAATGACTAAGAATTATATGAATAAGTCTTATAAATAGTTTGTATGGGAATTACAAATTAATTAAACGCCATAATTTTATCGAAAACCAAATACAAATACATAATATAAAACTAATAAAAAAATTTATGACAAAAATTAATAATAATATTTAATATAGATATTAATATTTTAATAGACAAATTAATTAGAAATGAAAAAAGTGGGGTTACAATGTCAGATACTTTTAAATGTAGTTGAGGATTTCTGTACGTGGACGGGATTGAGGACAAGATCAAGTAAATGCTTTAATCTGTGTCTAGGTAGACGGAATACCCAATATACCTCTTACGTTCCGGAACTTATAATAGGCGGTCAGAGCGTTAGAGCGGTTACGGAAGCAGCTCCATTTAAATTTTTAGGTAAAAAAATCGAGTACCAAGGCCGTACTCCATCGTTGGATGTAATAGTCGACAGCTTTTTAAATGATCTCAAAAAGGTAGACAACCAGCCATTGACGTTAGCATTATGGCTCAGGTTAGCGCACTCAGGGAACTTTTCTAGCTTATTTAGAGACCGAAACAATTTTGGGTTAAAATTAAAGAAACCATCGGAGCCCTACAAACATTTTAGAGTTACCAAAAGACATATCATCGAAAAATCTACAAATGATACTGTCAGAACTTCAATTCCATAAAAAGAAATATGATAGGTGCTCAAACGATTAAAGAAGGGCTAGGATCAAGTAAGAAAATTCAAGACATAGACACAACAAAATCTTTTATTCGACAAGTTGAAAACGATAACTAGTGACTCCACGCGATTAGGCTAAAAATTCAAAACGAATGGGTGACCATAGGAGATTTCTGTATTCCACTAGCTTTAAAGTGGCGCACATGAACTTATGCTTACGTGTGTGTGTGTGTGTATGTGTGTGTGTGTGTATGTGTGTGTGTGTGTGTATGTGTGTGTGTGTGTGTGTGTGTGTATGTTTAAAACAATAATTTTTCCGTGCTTATATAATCTAATGATTTTAAATCCTCTGTTATGTTTTTTTTTACAGTCACAAAGTTTAAGAGAGTAGATTTTTAACTTATTATTAAAATGGTTGTATAAGTGAGCTGACATTCTCTTATACTGACGTTTTGCCAATACAGTTTTGCAGCAGGAGATGTCAGCAACATTAACTTTTTTCCCACGTCTAACTGTCTCAGGGTTATAGGGTAAAGATTTATGTAGCTTTAATATAGTTATAGTGTACATAGGTACAGCTTTCTCACAGTCAGTACCTCGGTAAGCCTATATAAGTCCTGGGTGGGAAACCAATACGGTTGAAAGTTTATTACCTTAAGAAGACAACGCTGCCCTCGTTCTACCTCAAGAAATTTAGTTTTACTTGCTCCACCCCAGACTGGTATACAGTAGCGTATTACAGGCTGTGCAAGTGCAATGTATATTTGTGTTGATAATGTTCTTGTAGCTACATGTCTTAGATTTTTAAAAACCCATACTAACTTTCTTAGTCTAGTATTTATGTATTCAATATGTTTGTGCCAAGATAAGTGCTGATCCAAATAAACACCAAGATATTTAGTAGAATAGACTTTCTTAATTTTTGCACATCTACAATGTTCACTATTGTTCATTTGGCAATGATGTAATTTAAGTTGTTCATTGTTGAAAGGTTGTGTACTCTTATTGATGGTGAAACATATATAATTTGTCTTTTCTATATTTAGCGTTAGTAGGTTACGTTTAAGCCAAGACATGACCATACGTAGCCCAGTTTCAGCTGCTCTGTAAACTGAGCTCCAAGTGGTTCCTGTAAAAACAATAGCTGTATCGTCTGCATATGAGAATATGTGTCCAGTTTTAAGGCTTAGGTTAGTTAGTTCGTTAATATAGATTAAGAATAAAGTCGGACCTAACACGCTGCCTTGAGGTACACCATACGATACGCAGCAATCCTCACTTACGTAGTCTCCTATCTTAACCCTTTGATGTCGATTATATTGTTTTTTAAATTTTACAAACTTCTCACAATTCAACTTAATACCAAATGTAAATAATAAACAGCTTGATTTAGTAATTTGTGACATGAACTGTGTAGTTAGTCATTGCGCTAATCCTTTTGTAAAAGAAGATCCACAACACCCAGCACTAAGTATAAGCACATCCGTTGCCCATGTTGTTGTGCTTCGCATGCCACCTCGAGACATTCCTACTTTTCGTACTGCTGATTATGACGCTATTAATCGCGAAATTAACCAATTTGACTGGGCGGATATTCTTGAAATTGATGAAATTTATGACGCGGTAAACAAATTTAACAATATTATTAAAAGTATAATATTAAAACTAGCGCCAACTAAGAAATCTTTTGGTACGCGTTATCCACCATGGTTTTCGAAACCTTTGGTGAAGATTATTAATGAGAAACCGAAATTTCACGAAAAATAGAAAATATATGAACGAGATAACGATTACGACCAATTTAGTTATTTACGCTGTCGACAAAGAAGAGTTGAACTAATATGTTATGATTCATATGATTCATATAACAAAAGCAGAAAATCAGATGAAAAGGAATAGTAAGTTATTTTGGAAATTTGTCAAATCAAAAAACACTGGTACGTCTATACCTGATGTTATGTTCTTTAAAGATTCTCGATCTTCTAACGGATTAGATATTTGTAATTTTTTTAGCATCTATTTGTAATCTGCTTTTGAATCCAACCCTTATATTGGAACATCAACAAGTACTCTAAATGCTTTCTCATTTCCGAGTAGCGTAAATATTGGTTCCGTTAACCTTTCAATTTTAACCATTGAAAGATATCTCAAAAGCCTTGATCCTAACAAAGGGTGTGGCCCTGACGGAATTCCATCTTTTTTTTTAAAGTCCTGTCATAAGTCTCTTTCTAGGCCATTATATATTTTATTTAATTTGTCACTTCGAAATAGTAAACTACCAAAACTCTGGAAGCAATCGTTCATTGTACCCATTTATAAGTCTGGAGATAAACACGACATCCAAAACTATAGACCTATCTCAAAATTAAATATGATTGCTAAGGTATTTGAAAAAAAAATATACGATAGTATATATCCTGCCTTAAGATCTACGATAATAGAACAGCAGCATGGTTTTACTACTGGACGGTCAACTAGGTCTAATCTTTGTGAATTTACACAAAGAGTTGCTGTAGAAATGGATAATGGTGGACAGGTTGATGTTGTGTATACGGACTTCTCAAAAGCATTTGACAAAATTAATCACACTTTGCTAATTCAAAAACTTATATCTTGTGGTATACATGGAGATCTTCTGAGATGGCTCATCTCGTATTTGAGAGATCGTAGTCAGGCCGTAACAGTTCGAGGTTTTTGTTCAACTTTTGTACCGGTTGAGTCAGGAGTTCCACAAGGACCTTTGCTGTTTAATATGTTTGTAAACGATGTTATTAGTGTCATTGATAACTGTAAAATCTTGCTGTATGCAAATGATATAAAAGTTTTTAAGTCAATAAAATCAATTCAGGATTGTTATTTACTACAAGAAGACTTAGATTAAGCTTGCCATTTATTGTCACCAAAATTGTCTCTATTTAAATGTTTAAAAATGTAATATAATAAACTTTACTAGAAAAACGAATTCCATTTTATACACTTATAAAATTAATAATGATAATTTGACTAGGATTAACGAGGTTAAAGATTTAGGTGAAATTTAAGACAGTAAGCTAACTTTTATTTCACATGTTAATTACATATCGTCGAAGGCTTATAGAATGTTAGGTTTTATTTTAAGGGTGGGTAAGGATTTTAAAAGAGCCTCGACTTTTATACTTTTATTTAATACTTTCGTGAGGTCAGTACTTTAATATGCCTCTACGGTTTGGAATCCACTATATAAAGTTCACATTGATACAGTAGAGAAATTACAAAATAAATTTAAAAAATATCTATCTTATAAGGGTGGATTTTCTGGTTACAATTTAGAGAGTATCATTCCGGAATTTCAAACACTATTTTCTCGAAGGCAACTGAGGGACCTCTTATTTTTGTATAAAATTATCAATAGTATTGTGGATTGCAATTACCTTCTCGGTGAAGTGAAATTCAAATGTCCTAGATTGAGTTTCAGAAACAATAAGTTATTTTTTACACCTTTTAACAAATGTAAAGCCACAAATAATGTATTTATATCTCGAGCTTGTCGTGACTTTAATAACACTTGTCATAACATCGACATCTTTCATGACAAGATTAGTATTTTTAAAAGAAATTTTCGTTAAATTTTAACGTTTTTATTTATTATTTTTGCAATGTGAGTGTGTTCTAATTTCTGGGTTTTTATTATCTTTTTGTTATAAATGTTATTTTGTTTTTTCTTGCTACTTATGCTTTTATTGATGATTTGTTAATATTATTTTTATTTTTACGTTTTGAGTTCATGTTAAGTTTATTATTGTAACAGTGGAAACCTTATTGATATTATGTATTAATTATTAATTTTATTTTTAACTGTGTCAATATTGTTTGTAACCCCAATTAAATAATTAAATAAATAAAATAAATAAATCATTGAATATATTAACTTTTGTATCAAGGCTGTATTCGTCGTTTATGCAGGACCAGTCGATCAAAGCAGCGTCATATGAGAGGTGATCATTTTTAATTTATTAATCCCTGTTGAGACTTGAAGATTCAAAGTTATATTATGTGAGACAAAACTCTAATTTAAGTATAAACATATAATCCCTACTAATATTATAAATGCGAAAGTAACTCTGTCTGTCTGTCTGTCTGTCTGTCTGTTACGCTTTCACGCCTAAATCACTGAACCGATTTTGATGAAATTCGGTGTGAAGATAGAACTGAATTTGAGAAGAGACATAGGATACTTTTCATTGCGAAAAAAATAGTAGAAGAGGTTGAAATAGAGGATGAAAGTTTGTATGGAAGTTCCTTATTGTCAAACATATAATCATGTTAGATGACATAAAATCATGTAAGACTAACTACGTCGCGCGATATAACTGAATTCCACGCGGGCGATGCCGCGGGCGGAAAGCTAGTAACTAATAAAAACAAAAATGTAAGTAAGACAATTTAGTGAAAACAACAGAGCAGTGGTTTGAAATAAATATTATTGAGACAATAGAATGCTGGCTGAGAAAGTAACAAGGAAGTAATAGAAACATTAAAGGAATGTTAAACATAGCAAAATAATCAGAATATTAAGATAATGAGTGTGAAGAAAAACAAGTAATACAATACTAAATGTACATAAAGCCATTCAAGGTAGTCAAGAGTTTTAGTTTAGCATTACAGGAGAAGTATTAGAATATTTAAATGTATAAAATAATAAATAATATAACAAAGGAGACCTTCACTGTGTGGTAATCAAGCATAATAGCTCTCATTTGTGCTTGATTGTACGCTTGGCTCTAGAGGTTAACTCTGGTTTTGATAGACTAGAATCCGGAGCCGAAGTGGCTGCTGATTTTATTGAGACCTGTCCTGGAGACTCAGGAGGAGGATCATTACGAGAACTGCAGTGAAGTGAAATGTAGGTGGAGAGGTCATCATTACTTCTAACTTTCTTCAAACTACCATCAGTTAATTTAATGTGAACAACTCATTCGCTGGCCCAGGCATTTTTCATAGAAGTGTTTCCGTGCTTCCATAAATAGTGTCTGACGATATTTCGTGAGGAATTCGGATCAGATATGCGCAGTTCCTTTAAGTGAAGTTTTTTTCCTCCAAACAGTCATTTTTAACATTGGGTCACAGGGACGGAATAAAATAGGACGTGGACGTCCATTGCCTGATTTACATAGCCTGTGAGCCAAAACTAAGTCAGAAAGAGTGATGCTTAATCCCATGTACTTACTGAGCACAGCAGATATTTTGCACAGCATTATTTTGGGAACATTTTCACTATCCAATAAACGATATGTGGCTATTAATCAAATAAACAATATGTTCCAAATAATTACTAATTAATTGTTATTTGACGGCTAGTCCACCACTGTTGCCTCGTTAGTATTTCTGTTGGGCATTTTAATACAAAGAGATCCATAAGGCTTACAGTGAGACTATCAGAAACATGTACCACGACTCCTATGGTTAGGACTGCCGTTGGCCACACCAAGCCCTTCCAGATTACAGTAGTGGTTCACCAGGGCTCAGCCCTTGATCCGTTCTTATTCAATATTGTTTTCGATACTGTCTCGGCTCACATCCAAGACCAGCCTCCATGGTTGATTCTGTATGCCGATGATATAGCACTCACTCATGAAAATCCACTAATGAACCTTTTTTTTATAAATGTGAAATTGACAAGATTGGTATTGCCTAACGCGGAGACGGCCTGAAGTTTGTCATTCAAACGTTGCATTGCAGACTGCACTTGATCTCTACTAGTTCGAAAACTCGGCAGATATCTTTCTACAACTGTGCTTTCGTCTGCACACCCATAGATACCGGGCTTCAGCAGATCGTTAATGTGCCGCAGAAAAAGGGTTGCAGCAATAACGAACCGCTGAGGCATTTTGACATTCCTTGTCAAGGGTTCCGAGGAACACTCGTCGACAACTACTAGGAGATATAAAACTGGAGCTGGAAGTAAGTTAAACCTCTGGAAGGGTACGCTTGAGAACGGCGGTTAAACTAAATATGTTGGAGATCGAGTGCATGACTAGCGGGAGCCCAGACTCAAATTCTATCCATATAGGTGGGAGGTCACTGGTGTAGTCTGTGATCGCAGAATATCGCCCAAACTTAAAGGGCTGATATAAAAGAGCGTCAACCGACCGGTTCTTATATACGGCGGCGAATGCTGGCCAGTACTGTAATTTTAATTATGAAATGTGGTATTACTATTGATCAATGTTAACTGTTGTTAATTTTTTAGTAAAAGATACATTAAATTATGAAAAGTGGTATTACTATTGATCAATGTTAATTGTTGTTAATTTTTTAATAAAAGATACTTTTTAATATGAAAAGTTGTATTACTATTGCTCAATGTTAAATGTTATTTTTTGATAAAATATAAAATACTTTTAATATTGTAAGGTTGCATTATTATTGCTCTTTCTGGTAAGATAAATCTCAATTAGAATATAGGTTTAATCAAACTACAGACGAAACTAATATGTTATTAAAGTTCTTAAGATTAAAATAATTAGGGACGTTACAAAATAACTGATTTTCAAAGTGGGCGTTAGACGAAAGAAGTCTGGAAATATCTGGTTTAAAGTATCTCATATTGATATTTGCTAAAATCGGGGGTTGAAAAAGATAAATCCCAACCAATACTACAACCAATACTTATTTTACTATATATTCATATTAATTTTATACCTTTTATGTCTAATTCTTTCATTGTTTTTTAATAATATTTGCCTGTATTTATCTTCCTCTGATGAATTTTTAAATGCTTCCAATCACTCCTCATCAGATGCTTAAACTATACCAGCTCATTACTTTGATTTCCATGCAACTTTTAGTAACGTCACGGTCAATTGTATTCTTGTGTCTGAATCTTGGAACCCTCACTTTTATTCTCTTTACTGTTTACCTAATTATACTGTGGTGCATTATGATCGCTTTAAAAAAAGAGGTGGTGGCGTTTGCTTGTAACTATATTTCCTTTAAATTTCCCCAAACTTAGAATACATTTTTATTGAAGTTGTTTTTCATTACTCTAAATTACTTTTCGGCTTTATGTTCAGCCCCTCTCCAACTATTGACTACTTCAATGATTTCAATTTATTATTAGATTATTTTTCTCCTTCTTATCAACATATTATTATCATGGGTGATCTAAATACATATTGTCTTGTTAAAAACAATTATAGGTCTCATAGGCTCCAATCTTTAGTTGCATCTTATATTTAATATCTCATAATTCAATTCATTCTGAACCGTCTCCTCTAGATTTAATCATGGTCCTCAACTCAGCAAACGTTTTTGCTCATGGACGGCTTACTGCTCCTTTCTCCTACCATGATCTTTTTATTTCTTCGCTATAATCTCTCTACACCCAAACGCAAGGCTATTCTGCGTCACAACTTAAAAACTATTAATTGAGATAGACTTTTGTGCGATGCTACAAATATTGATTGGTCCATGGTATACAATGCCACTACACCTCTACAATGGAGTCAAAGGTAGCTTTATTAGACAAACTCATCACTTGCTTATATGATTCCCATGCCATTCCCATTTTTTAAATTCAAACTTACTAAACAATTATTTCTCAACTTTGCCACTTATTACAGATTATTCAAGGAAATCCACAGTTATAAATCAATTAAATAATACCACTCCACCTAACTGTGACAGTTTTTCTTTCATTGAAATTTCTCAGTGTGATGTTAAGACAGCTATAGTTAATATCAGTTCCAGATCCATTCCATTCCAATTCCATTCCATTTCCTTGGAAATCGGCACATGTATTTCCCCTGCCTAAAATCAACAATCCCAATAATTTTTACCAAATTTGCCTCATTTCCATACTTACCTTTATCAAAAGTCCTAGAAAGCATTGTATCCAAACAATTGACGATTTTTTAAACCATAACAACATCCCTAATCCTTTCCATCCGGTATCCGTACAGCAAATAGTACTTAAGATATTTTGCTAACTATCACGCGGAGTCTTAACATATTTCCACCCGTAATTACTTGGTTTCATACTTACCTGTTTAGACGTCGACAGATTACTTATTCTGACGATTCATCCTATGAATGGACAGAACTTTCTGCTGGCGTCCTTGAAGGCGGCGTATTATCTCCCCTTTTTTTCTCCATTTTATAAATAAAATCATAAAAGTCCTTTCTTGCAACTACCATCTCTACGCTGACGATTTGCAACTTTATAGGCATTCATCACTTCAACATCTCAATATTACTGTTAATCTTTTAGATGACGACATAAAATTATTAAAAAAATGGGCTCAGTCTTTTGAACTTTTAGTGAATCCCTAAAAATCCTAAGCAATCGTTATTAGTGGCAGACACTCACCGCCAACAGAGTTATAATTAATTAATAAATACAATACAAACTAAATCCGACGAATGATCCATGGATATGCCATTCGCATTCATCAATCATTGCCAGTGTATCCATCAGTGGCAATGTATCAATCAAGGTGGCAGTGTATCATCATAATCAAGGTTATAAGATAAGGTAGGTAATAAAATATATTCTATAACTAGTTTTAGAATAGAGATAAATGTTACAAAACGGGGAGCTTCGTAATAGAATTACGTAATAAAATTATATTATGTGTATGAAAAATGTCTCTATATAGATTTATGACTTAATTGAATAACACGTTTTAAAAATTATACTTTTAAATAAACCAACAATGTTATTATTTGTCTAAGTATTTAACATAGGTATTTGTATTAGACATATATTAATACGTACTTATTATATTACAACAACTGATATAGAGATCTATTTTCTGCAATCTGGACATTAAGTATAGCTTAAAAGAACATACACGAAGTATCAGAACTTTTCGTAAATTTAATTAATTGATAATCTATATAAATCTATTTTTAAATCAAGTATTTTTTTGTATACTTGTTTTTATATAATGTTGTGTTATTTTATTGATAAGTTTCTTTTAAATTGTGATTCTCTATTGCTTGTTTTATCTTGTTTTAATGTCAAAGGTCTCAAACGACAATAATTATTTGATCACTTGTCGTTTATTTATTTATTAATCAATTCATTTGCTAAAAGCAAACGAATTGATTATGGATTACAAATAAGTGAAATATTATTAAATCAAACAAACGTCTATGTTCAAACTTAAAAGTTTTCTAGGGCTCCAATCAATGTCTCTTACGAGCCAGCTCCAGCATTTTAAACAAAACAATTTATAAATATACTACTTTGTAATTACATTAATTTATTAATTTTATACATTAATTTTATGCTTTTTCTCATGAGAAAAAGCATAAAAAAGGAAAAATCATTTTTCATAATACACAACAAACATACATAATACATATACATATACATATTATTGCTACAATCTACATTTTATTTATATTAGCCTAGAAGGAATATTAATGGTATAATACAGTCAGCGGCAGCAAAACATTTAGTGTACACGTGGACATTAAGCGGTTAGGACTTAAAAAATACAAAATAACTAAAATTGTGTAAATAATTGAGATGAGTGTTATAAGGCAGATTTACTGCACAGTTATAAGTAAGTATAAAAATTAAGAAATACTTATTAATTATTTTGATCGTGGTAATAATAATAAAGGTAAGGGTAATTACAATTATATATTTCAATTTCAAAAAAGCTGCATGAGAATGCATTTTATGCAAACACATTAACTTATTTTTATATTTGTGTAGTATATGAATAATGTATTGTTATACTGTTAAACTCATGACCATTAAAACATTATACTTTTGTTATGAATTTAATATAATTTTTTTCCCCGTTACATTAGGATCAAAGGTTTAAGAGCTCTTAATTTGCAAACTTATCTGTTAAGGTATTTAAATCAAACAAAAGAACGTAACGAATCTTAACGACTATATTAATCTATTAACTTGTTCAAGCAATATTCCGTTGCCTCGGTGATAATATCATATTAAATGTTATCAAGAGCCTTTATCATGTTTGCTGCGTATCAACCTTAGGTATTTTAATGCAAAATTCACTCACACAGACCCACGTGTTAATATTGCGTGAACGTATCACGCTGTTTATTGCTAAAGTCAAATAAACGCACGTTTGATACTTTGGAGATCTGATTATTTTATAAATAATATTATAATATGTTCAAACGTTTTCCGAAAGTTTTCAGAAACGATTGCAAAATTTTCTAAAAGGTTGAACAAAATGGGGATTAAAATTTGGACGGTTCCAGCTGAAATTGAAGCAGGCAAATGGCGGACTATACAACAATTAAAAAGCCGAAATCGTTTACGACACAATGGCAGGAGAACATATGGAGCAGCATATGGTGGACCAGTGGTTTAGTTATAGAGCGGGAGGAAATGAAGCATACAGAATAAGCCAAATATGTGATGCCATCTAATGACCTAATTGTTGTTACGGACTAGTGTACCGTGATGAACGTCATAACTCATTTCGAAGCTTGGAACTTGCCAATATTAAAGTGGCTCAACAACTGGTTCTAGGATATGGGAAAACCATGTTGTGTGGTGTCACACTTCGACGCGAAGTAGGCCGTCGTCTTTACTACCACCATGGAGGCATCCCAAGATCTAAGAGAAAAGATCTCTCAGCGCATAGGTGGCAAAGCCAAAAGCGAGTTCGTAATATTAGCCTCAGTATTTGTAGATGGATTTGGAAAGTCAGAAAACTTTCACCGCTTGGTAGTAGACAAGGTTCTCATGAATCATTTCAGAGCCATAATGACTTTGCTGCTATCCGGGGCTGGCAAAATTCTCTTCGTCGCGTCGGGGAGAATTACCAGTTTATATCGATAAGGGTACCAGATGTGGTAGGCCATATAGCCAATTGCCTGGACCTTCTGCTGACAACTGATCCGGACAGGTATCGTGTAGAGGTTACCTCCCCCTTGGAAACCTCCGATCACTGTCTTGTGAAATCTGTGTTTACATATTCCCCACCAGCTTTCGAACCTCAAGGTGTTAGGCGAATATAGAAATACAAGGCAGCAGATTGGGATGAGATGCGGCACTTTTTTGCGTCTTATCCTTGGCGGCAGGTCTGCTTCTCTTCTTTGGATCCGTCGAGTTGCGCGGATGCTATAACCGATGTGGTGCATCAGGCAATGGAGTATTTTATTCCTTTTGAACACGTCTGTATCGCCTCTCTTTCATGACCGGAATAGTTCCAAAATCCTGGAAGTTTGCTAATGTGCAACCCGTGCCCAAAAAAGGCAGCCGTGCCAACCCTGTCAATTACAAACCGATTTCAATCACCTCCATACTCTGCAAGATTATGGAGCGTGTATTAAACTCGCGCCTTCTAACATACCTAGAAGGTAACGATCAGTGACCGACAGTACGGGTTTCGCCGTAATAGGTCTACTGGGGACCTCCTAGTGTATGCTACACACATTTTCGGCGAGGCGAGAACGGAGAAACGGTCGCCGTCTCTCTGGACTTCTCGAGGGCATTTGACAGGGTCTGGCATGCGAGCCTTATAAGCAAGCTTTCAGCATACGGTATATCTCCTAGTCTGATCGGCTGGGTAACGGACTTTCTGAGCCAGAGATCTCTCCGAGTAGTTGTTGACAGGCGTTCCTTGGAACCCTTGACAATATATGCCTGAGTGCCTCAGGGGTCCGTTCTTTCTGCAACTCTTTTTCTGCTGCACAAGTTCAGTGCCACCAAAACACAGTTGTATCTGTTTACTGCCAAAAAGAGCCCTTTCACCTTGGCTCCTACTTTCTAGAATGTATCCTTGGAATACAGTGACCGGCTTCAGTTGTTAGGTTTAGAGATTTCCACGAACCTCAACTTTGGTCGGTACATTGAGTCCAGAGCAAGAACAGCAAAGCTTGTCGTTCTTCGTACACCGAGACAGCTTCTTGTTTTATACAAAGCACAGATCCGGTCGTGTGTAGAGTACTGTGGTCACATATTTGCTGGTGCCGCAAAGTCTCATCTTGCGGTTCTAGACTCCATAGAGAGGCCAGCAAAGAGGCTTATAGGCGATCCCGAACTGGTCGAAGCTGACCTCCAAAGCCTTGAACACAGGCGTAGAATTGCTAGCCTCTCAGTATTCTATAGGATACATTTTGGTGAGTGTGCGCTGGAATTACACGATATAATTCCCGCGTCCCCCTTTCATCACCGGACGTCCCGACGCACGGACGCCCATTTCACCTGCCCGAACGAAGCGCTTTCCTTCCTCATTTTTAGTGCGTAGTTTTTAGTGCGACTTAAAAAATACAAAATAACTAAAATTGTGTAAATAATTGAGATGAGTGTTATAAGGCAGATTTACTGCACAGTTATAAGTAAGTATAAAAATTAAGAAATACTTATTAATTATTTTGATCGTGGTAATAATAATAAAGGTAAGGGTAATTACAATTATATATTTCAATTTCAAAAAAGCTGCATGAGAATGCATTTTATGCAAACACATTAACTTATTTTTATATTTGTGTAGTATATGAATAATGTATTGTTATACTGTTAAACTCATGACCATTAAAACATTATACTTTTGTTATGAATTTAATATAATTTTTTTCCCCGTTACATTAGGATCAAAGGTTTAAGAGCTCTTAATTTGCAAACTTATCTGTTAAGGTATTTAAATCAAACAAAAGAACGTAACGAATCTTAACGACTATATTAATCTATTAACTTGTTCAAGCAATATTCCGTTGCCTCGGTGATAATATCATATTAAATGTTATCAAGAGCCTTTATCATGTTTGCTGCGTATCAACCTTAGGTATTTTAATGCAAAATTCACTCACACAGACCCACGTGTTAATATTGCGTGAACGTATCACGCTGTTTATTGCTAAAGTCAAATAAACGCACGTTTGATACTTTGGAGATCTGATTATTTTATAAATAATATTATAATATGTTCAAACGTTTTCCGAAAGTTTTCAGAAACGATTGCAAAATTTTCTAAAAGGTTGAACAAAATGGGGATTAAAATTTGGACGGTTCCAGCTGAAATTGAAGCAGGCAAATGGCGGACTATACAACAATTAAAAAGCCGAAATCGTTTACGACACAATGGCAGGAGAACATATGGAGCAGCATATGGTGGACCAGTGGTTTAGTTATAGAGCGGGAGGAAATGAAGCATACAGAATAAGCCAAATATGTGATGCCATCTAATGACCTAATTGTTGTTACGGACTAGTGTACCGTGATGAACGTCATAACTCATTTCGAAGCTTGGAACTTGCCAATATTAAAGTGGCTCAACAACTGGTTCTAGGATATGGGAAAACCATGTTGTGTGGTGTCACACTTCGACGCGAAGTAGGCCGTCGTCTTTACTACCACCATGGAGGCATCCCAAGATCTAAGAGAAAAGATCTCTCAGCGCATAGGTGGCAAAGCCAAAAGCGAGTTCGTAATATTAGCCTCAGTATTTGTAGATGGATTTGGAAAGTCAGAAAACTTTCACCGCTTGGTAGTAGACAAGGTTCTCATGAATCATTTCAGAGCCATAATGACTTTGCTGCTATCCGGGGCTGGCAAAATTCTCTTCGTCGCGTCGGGGAGAATTACCAGTTTATATCGATAAGGGTACCAGATGTGGTAGGCCATATAGCCAATTGCCTGGACCTTCTGCTGACAACTGATCCGGACAGGTATCGTGTAGAGGTTACCTCCCCCTTGGAAACCTCCGATCACTGTCTTGTGAAATCTGTGTTTACATATTCCCCACCAGCTTTCGAACCTCAAGGTGTTAGGCGAATATAGAAATACAAGGCAGCAGATTGGGATGAGATGCGGCACTTTTTTGCGTCTTATCCTTGGCGGCAGGTCTGCTTCTCTTCTTTGGATCCGTCGAGTTGCGCGGATGCTATAACCGATGTGGTGCATCAGGCAATGGAGTATTTTATTCCTTTTGAACACGTCTGTATCGCCTCTCTTTCATGACCGGAATAGTTCCAAAATCCTGGAAGTTTGCTAATGTGCAACCCGTGCCCAAAAAAGGCAGCCGTGCCAACCCTGTCAATTACAAACCGATTTCAATCACCTCCATACTCTGCAAGATTATGGAGCGTGTATTAAACTCGCGCCTTCTAACATACCTAGAAGGTAACGATCAGTGACCGACAGTACGGGTTTCGCCGTAATAGGTCTACTGGGGACCTCCTAGTGTATGCTACACACATTTTCGGCGAGGCGAGAACGGAGAAACGGTCGCCGTCTCTCTGGACTTCTCGAGGGCATTTGACAGGGTCTGGCATGCGAGCCTTATAAGCAAGCTTTCAGCATACGGTATATCTCCTAGTCTGATCGGCTGGGTAACGGACTTTCTGAGCCAGAGATCTCTCCGAGTAGTTGTTGACAGGCGTTCCTTGGAACCCTTGACAATATATGCCTGAGTGCCTCAGGGGTCCGTTCTTTCTGCAACTCTTTTTCTGCTGCACAAGTTCAGTGCCACCAAAACACAGTTGTATCTGTTTACTGCCAAAAAGAGCCCTTTCACCTTGGCTCCTACTTTCTAGAATGTATCCTTGGAATACAGTGACCGGCTTCAGTTGTTAGGTTTAGAGATTTCCACGAACCTCAACTTTGGTCGGTACATTGAGTCCAGAGCAAGAACAGCAAAGCTTGTCGTTCTTCGTACACCGAGACAGCTTCTTGTTTTATACAAAGCACAGATCCGGTCGTGTGTAGAGTACTGTGGTCACATATTTGCTGGTGCCGCAAAGTCTCATCTTGCGGTTCTAGACTCCATAGAGAGGCCAGCAAAGAGGCTTATAGGCGATCCCGAACTGGTCGAAGCTGACCTCCAAAGCCTTGAACACAGGCGTAGAATTGCTAGCCTCTCAGTATTCTATAGGATACATTTTGGTGAGTGTGCGCTGGAATTACACGATATAATTCCCGCGTCCCCCTTTCATCACCGGACGTCCCGACGCACGGACGCCCATTTCACCTGCCCGAACGAAGCGCTTTCCTTCCTCATTTTTAGTGCGTACAGCGAAGGACTGGAACAATTTGCCTGCATCGGTATTTCCTGCCGCATATAATGTGGGTGTCTTCAAGAGAAGAGTGAATAGGTTGCTAGCGCAATGCGCCTTACCAGCTAAGACTACATTCTACTTACTATAAGGTGGAATGTAGTCAAGCATTGCCCTTGATTATATAAAAAAAAATAATAATAATAATAAAAAATATTTTTTATTATTATGTAAAAATAGAGATAATCTATTCGTTATGAGATACTGTCGTCCCACCTTGGTAAAGTCTATAATTCAGGACTTAGCTAACATTAGAATCACTTAGTTGCCTTAGAATAAGTCTACTCTACCATCTACTCACGCCAGAAACAAGTGTAGTCCATAAGAATGCTATGTTACATAGGATCAAAAATACCCCAATCCCATCCAAATACCCTCTAATAAGTTACGGTTATGGTTATAGATCATGCGAAGTTTAGCGGTTCCTAAACATACACGAAACACAAGGTCTCACTTTTGGCTCCGTCTTCACAATTAAAACCAGAAGTAAAATGCAACAGCACGACAAAGTTCCCTAGAGGGTTGTATCGCATCATACCGGTAGCTGTGCATATTTCACCGACAGCGAGGATGACGCGCATATTCATCAGGCGGACGATGAATTATATTCATGTTTTTTTTTTTATATTCATCGTAATTCTGTAAATCTTGCGTATATACCATATAATAAAAAAATGAAAAGCAAAAGAACCCACTAACATAGTTTTAAGATTTTTATTATCTCCTATTCATTTTTAAGCATGGTAAAAATTTTAAATATCAATGAAGAACACGATAAAAATATATTATTAGTGAACAATTCACTGACGAAGCGACGTGTCCGTGGGTAAAAGTTGTTTTAACTTGAATCTAAGAATTTAACCATTTTAAATAACTAAAAATGGTGTTTTCTTTTGAAAGGATCATTCTTAGTTATGGAAAATGAGTACGTAAAGCTTGATACACCCATCAGTAGTTGGAAACGAACGTTTCGAACTTCATCAGAGTTGAGATTGAGATAGTAAGTGAAGATTTTTTTTAAATGGCCGCAACATTTTGTTATTAAATTATTTATTGATACTCATATCTTTACCACTATGCATCTATACCAATTATCACTATAGTACGTCAAAAGAACGTATTGAGACGGACATCTTTGATTCTTATCAAACTTACCGGCACATTCTCTTATTGATGTTAATATTATTTTATATTAAAATGACTATAGTCAGAACTAACATTAGACATTTAAAATTCGGAATTGTATTTGTAAATGATGTCTGTCACTGCATGTTTCACTAACAGCCAGCGGTCAATCAATTTATAAAACTATTATACAAGCTCCATGAATCTAATACGTTCTAAGAACATGTACTATGGATTATGAATCTATAGATAGATTCATTCAGTATCATTCAGTAGATAGTTTATTTCAGTATATTGATCAGTAGATAGATAGATAGTAGATAGATAATAGTGATTATTCAGTAGATAGTTTTTTTCAGTATTCAGTATATTCCTAATGAAATAAATAAGTATATATACTTATTATATACATATATAGAAGGAGTTTGTCTAGCCAAATTATGTAAGACCTGACATTGTAAGAATATCTAAAAGTGATTCAGCACACAATATATTTATTTATAAACAAGATAACTACAAGTCTATTACATTTTTGTTTTTGTATTAACATAAAATCTTTTTTATTTTTAAGTTTTCGTGAGCTATAATGATAATTAAATATATTTTTACTCGGCTATAATCACGTAATTTAATCGAAATCAAAATCAATACATGAAATCTTTTATTATATAAGCATGAGTTATAAATAAATATATTAATCTAATATTAATTTATCTAAGCTTGTGGCAACTTTTATTTAATGAGAAATGATGATGATGATGATGATGATGATGATGATGATGTCATCCACATAAATTTATATTTATTTCAAATAAATAATAATAATAATAATAATCTTTATTTCGGGCTCAACCCATATTTGGAAAAATAACACTAATAATTCAAGTATAAAAATTAAAAATTACACATCAATATAGTATTAACATTAAAATATAAAAATTAAATTAAATTATAAAAAAGTTAATAATACAATGTCAAATTAAATTACACTTATTCAATATTTAAAACCAAAACAACAAGTAAGATAAAAAGAATAACATTAAATTTAATAATAAACGGCCGTTTTATATCTATTTATCCTTACTACGAAATCTTCTGTCTATATTTTGTTTCAGTATGTTCTCTTTGTATGAACTCAGAGTTAATGTTTGCCTGGCCGTCATCGACACTGAAACTTTTTTCTTCAAATGCCACAACTCTAAACAGACCCATGACTGAAACTGAAATATCTTTTTTTGGAAGCCTGTCATCTATCGCGGCTGTACTAAGTACTCCATTAACTGGAGTACTTTTGGATTTATTAGGAAGAAAGTATTGCTGCATACTGTTTGCTCTATCTCCTGTGGTATGTTTACAGACAAATAATGGTTCCTCTCCATGGAAATGCACTATTTTGTTTAATATATCGGTTGAAGTTTCACATTTAGTCCAGTACTTACTAAGTTCCTGACTTAACGGGAGCATGACCTACCGTCATAAAATCTGACAACTAGTCTGACTTTGACTAAATACAGTGTATGTCTGCTAGTTTTTAACTTAAAAAGTAAATTATTTAATTTACTAATGGGTAAAAAAGTGAGACAAATATTCACTTCATATTTTAAAAAAAACTGCAATAAAATCAGATACTATACTTTCAAAGATAGTATCCAGTTTAATTACTTCTTTTTCTTTCAGATTGCTTGGACGTTAGTATCAGTATTACCTCGAGTAGAGGCTGTTCTAATTGCCGTATTCCTTTCTGGCTTAAGTGGATGCTCTTTTATGATAGTTCCAAATTTTGTTAGTGAACTAAGTCAAGAAGATTTTAGGGGAGCTCTTACTGCATGTGGAATGATATTCAGCAGCATTGGACTCTTATTGTCATATATATTAGGAGGGTTTCTAGATTATAACGTGATGAATTATGTGTGTTTAACGATATCTGTAGTAACTTTAATTATGTTAACTCTGGTAGAGGAATCACCGGTGCATTTGATGAGAAAAGGCTTAGAAAAGGTATGTATGTGTGTACGTAAAAGTATATATACATATATGGACATGTATATATATGTATAATAATATTTATAATTTATTAAATTATAGAGTACTGTTTCAATTAGGAGCCTGGAGCACTAACAAATCAGATCATATCTTAACTTTTGTTCTTTTTAACAAGTAAGATTAATATATATAATAATATGGGATGTATAAAACAAACTTGTTTTTATTGGAGTTTAGGAGGCAGCTAAGTCAATATGCTTCTACAGATCTATAAAACCTAACTCGGAAGCAATTGTTCGGGAAATGGAAGCCATCAGAAAAATTTTGACTCCAGTAGAGCAATGTAAGACTATTTTACTTGTTACTTTTTGCGGTTGCTTTCTGTAAAATAATATTAATATCGGTATTATAACTAAATCATAACCGTCACATAACGTGGCTTAATAATTGTTATGTAAAAATGAAACGAAAGTCATAGTTCGTATTGTATACCTCATATAGACAAAGCTGATGTAGGTATAGAAACAAAGTTATCAGGTACAAGAATATATTTTTATTGTTTGTATTGCAATTTGTTTTTGCTTTAGCGTCTGAAAAAAAAATTATTATACTAAGTAGCTCTTGAGTAAGTTAAATAGCACAGACGATTATTTTTTTATAACTATTTTTTTGGAATTATTTATAACAGACAGGATGAAGATTCTTAGCATTCCATGAATTCACTGTGCGGGTACCGGGCCCATCGCGTTGCATGGAAAGGAGTGAAAACAGTGCCTGGGACTTGCGAACAATGTGTAGGTTTAAGGAGTCCCTTTATTATGCGCATACACCCTCCCTTCACTACTCACATTCCTCTCCCTACCTAACCAGATCTGGAGAGAACCTACTAATGCCGTCTTTGAAATACGTTCTGGAAATGAACCGATGCTTGTTCTAGAAATACCAAGGTCTTTAAATAGGTTATATAGGGATTTTGCTGTTATTCCTCTCGCTTCCATTTCTACCGCATACAAGCTAACTATAAATTTATTCCTGGACAGTTCATTTGACAGTTCGTAATACTTATTAAGCTTAAATGTGTGATCCTTAGCTCACTACTGCTATTACTAATATGATTGTATTTCAATAAGTTTATTAATAATCGATAACATGTTACTCTTCGGTCGGTGATTTTATGTGAAAGCGTATCATTTGTTTAATTTGCAATCATGAGGATTTATGAGTTTTAAAAGTAGGTACAAGTCTGTAAAAAAAAAAATCTTTATAAAATAATAGAAAGTTATAAAAAGTCAGATTTAAACTATTAGTTCAAGAATATTAATATGAGTATATTTCAACGAAATTAAAAAATGTAATATAGGCTACTATTGAAATTGATGTTGAAAGTGTTTAATTTTGTTTATTTACATGTTTAATTACGTACTACCCGTTTGTTTTCTTTTAACTAGTGCTAGGGTAACGGTAACTTATACCTTACCTTATAGGGTACTAATATATAAAGAAATGTGGTCCTAATTTTCGTATTCGACATTATAACCACGGTCGCTTTTTTAACTAAAATGTTTAAATACAAATTATAAATATGTTTAAACTTACAATTAATTTTACTTTCTTTCAAGGTAAGCAACCGGAAGAGCAGGCATTAAAACCTCAAAGTCGAGAATTAAAAAGAAATACTAAATTACAATTCCTAAGTAAGTTTGGGCTATTTTTACAAAACATGCCAATTAAAAAATGGTAAACTCGGTACTGATGACGAAAATAAAATCAGAATGATATAAAGCTTATTATATTATAGGATAAATCTAACTTTACTTAATAGGTAGTAAAGTTTTAAGTAAGTAAATCTTAAGTATAAAAACATCCATAATTAAAAATTGAAATAATAATTTACTTTACAGAAAAATCCAAATCAACCCACAGAGGTCTAGGCATTATAATAACATTATATACATTAGCAGCATTTCAAGGGTTGATCATTGTTCAAGTATATTCTAAACCCTTATTTGAGCAAGCACTTCCTAACATTTCTGCTAACTTGATGACCATTATGTTTGCTCTCGTAAATGTACTCTTTGGATTTGCAACCGCATACCTACTTGATTATTTTGGTAGGCGCGTAAGTTTCTTATATCAACATAATTGTCTAGTTTTGTTCATATTACATATTTTTTTAATACAATTATTTTAATTCTTACTAACGCTATAGAATCCAAAAGCAAAAGGTTCATGTAACTTACCCGGATTTATTTTTATAATAAAATATATATCATAAAATAATCTTATTCTTATTTCTTTTCAGCCAGTAATTATCTACTCATCTCTAGCTACATTTTTCGTATGTATAGCTCTAGGTACACAAATTCAATTATGTTGGGGTCCACGTTGGCTATCTATCGTCTTCGTTTTTTTATACTGCATCACGACAACCTGTGGAGCTGCCAATGTGCCAGCCGTAATGGTATCAGAATTGTTCTTACCTGAGGTGTGTAAATTTTTCGATTTTTGTTTGAAAATATCTATAAACATGTATAGCCAGTTAATTTTATTTAAAATTATATCAATATAGAATGAAAAATAAACCAATACGGGCAGGGATTTGAACCCGCGACTACTGGGAAACCGTCACGTCGCTCTACCAACTGAGCTACCGTATCGGTTTATTTTTCATTCTATATTTTTATAAATTACCGATTTATGTTTGAATAATTTAATACAATTAGCGTGTACCTACTCTTGTTGACAAAACTTGATTTAATAAAGGCAAGCTGTTATTCACGATTCCGACTACTGTAAGGAAAAGCAGTTGCTTAACTGCTTTTCGCCATATTTTAATAAAAAAAATATCTTCTTTTTCATTATCTCATTCATTCTGTTACAAACTATATACACTCATATCCATTGTATATTCTCCTCAGAAATTCGTGTTCAAGTTTTTTGAAATCTTATCGGTAGTTTTGAACATTAACTCCTAATTTACAAACGTATACAATTTACCACTTTATGCTAAGAAATATATGTTTTAGATTTTGTACATTTGGCACTTAATAACAACTACTACATCTCTTTTCAGATACGAGGAATAATGACAATGTTAACCATAGAATGGTCATGGATTTGCAATTTCTTGATGCTCTTCATTTTTAATCCGTTGGTAAATGTTATTGGACTCGGGCCAGTTTTTTATATTTTTGCAATTCTTAGTTTCATGTGCGCAATATTTTCCCTATTTTTTGTACCTGAAACAAAAGGATTGACTCTGGACGTAATACAAACTGTTTTACTTAGAGGGAAGCAATTTTAAACTTGTTGATTGTGAAAGGTAAAATGATTACATTTTAATAAAGAGTAAAATGTGTACTCTGAATATATTGTATAAATTTCAAATGATTATATTAAATATAAAATATTCTGTGTAATTTTGTAAAGAAAAAGTTTTTGAAAAAGGTAATAAATGAATATATGATTTATTCTATTTCGGAATGAATTGTACTTCTTTCAATCCTTGATTTGAAATCATTAAGTTAAAAACCCATATTACTTATATTATATTTATCTAATGGAGTTTTGAATTTAAATTTGAATTTATGTTATCGTGAAATTGCCTCTAATTTGGTTAGTGAAACCCAAAATTTTTATAATCTTTAAAATACATATACTGATATATTATATTTCGTGCAAAGTTAGAAAAGAATGACATCGAGGAAATCATTCTGACTGCTCCCAGAAACGTCGGCATTATAAACAAAGTGTTATATGTTCTCCAGAACATCTTCCTCACTGCGGTATTTCGATGCCTGAAATCCGCATCACGAACATAGAGGTATGGAGAACATTATGTCGTTTAGATGTGAATAAAGCCAGTGGTCCTGATGATATACCAGCCATTCTGCTCAAGACATGCGCAGGTGAGTTGTCTCCTGTATCGACACGTCTGTATCGCCTCTCTTTCAAGACTGGAAAAGCGCCGGAATCCTGGAAACTTGCCAACGTGCAACCCGTGCCCAAAAAAGGCAGCCGTGCCAATCCTGCCAATTATAGGCCCATTTCAATCACCTCCATACTCTGCAAGATTATGGGGCGTATATTGAACTAGCGGCTTCTAGCGTACGTGGAAAGTAACGATCTCCTCACCGACCGACAGTACGGGTTTCGCCGAAATAGGTCCACTGGGGACCTTCTAGCGTGCTCTACACACATTTAAGGCGAGGCCATCGAGAGGAACAGAGAAGCGGTCGCCGTCTCTCTGGACGTCTCGAAGACTTTTGACAGGGTCTGGTATGAGAGCCTTTAAAGCAAGCTTTCAGCTTACGGTATATCTCCTGGTCTGATTGGCTGGATAACGGATTTTCTGAGCCAGAGATCTCTCCGTGTAGTTGTTGACGGGTGTTCTTCGGAACCCTTAACAATAAATTCCGGGGTACCTCAGGGGTCCGTTCTTTCTGCAACTCTTTTTCTGCTGCACATTAACGATCTGCTGAAGCCCGGTATCTATAGGTATGCAGACGACAGCACAGTTGTAGAAAGATATCTGCCAAGTTCTCGGGCTAGTAGAGATGAAGTACAATCTGAAAGAGAAGCCATGGTGCAACGTTAGAATGACAAACTTCAGCCAGTCTCCGCATGGGGCAATGCCAATTTTGTCCAATTCAACGCCACCAAAACGCAGACGTGTTTGTTCACCGCCAAAAGAAGCCCTTTCACCTTGGCTTCTACTTTCCAGAATGTATCCTTGAAATACAGTGACTGGCTTCAGTTATTAGGCTTAGAGATCTCCTCGATGCTCAAGTTTGGTCGGTACATTGAGTCCAGAGCAAGAGCAGCTGCAAGAAAGCTTGCCGTACTTGCGAAGGTACGCAATACTTTACACCGGGACAGCTTCTTGTACTATACAAAGCGCAGATCCGGTCGTGTGTAGAGTACTGTGGCCACATATTTGCTGGTGCCGCAAAGACTCATCTTGCTGTTCTGGACTCAATTGAGAGGCGAGCAAAGAGGCTTATTGGCGACCCCAAATTGGTTGACGCCAAACTCCACAGCCTTGAACATAGGCGTAGAATTGCTAGCCTCTCAGTATTCTATAGGATACATTTTGGTGAGTGTGCGCAGGAATTACACGATTTAATTCCCCCATCCCCGTTCCATTACCGGACGTTCCGTCGCACGGTGGGTATCCATCCCTACGTTGTGGACATTCCACCTGTCCGAACGAAGCGCTATGCTTCGTCTTTTTAGTGCGTACAGCGAAGGACTGGAACAATCTGCTTGCGTCGGTTTTTCCGGCCAAATATAATGTGGGTGTCTTCAAGAGGAGAGTGAATAGGCTGCTAGGTTAATGCGCGTTACCACCAATGACTACATTTCACTTACCATCAGGTAGAATGTAGTCAAGCATTAACCTAGTTTTGTATAAAAAAAAAAAAAATTGTGACCGTTTTTCACTCAAAAACATACCTACATTGTTTAAAAAACTCAGGTTCACTCTAGCATGGAGTACTGTTCGGCAGTGCTTATAAGATGCTCTGGACAGAATGCACAGTCAATTGTGAATGACCAGAGGTAATTAAAACCTTGGAGCCTCTGCAATTGCACAGTACCATTGATTTGGTCTACCTTATTTATCATAGCAAATGCTCTGGAAAACTTTTCCATCTCATCCCAGTCTTTTCATTAATTCAAAGGAAAAGCCAGAGCGTGTGGGCTTTTGATTCCATCCTCGTTCACTTTAATCTCCAACTGTGCTTACGGTAAAGTTCAAAAGATATTTCTTTACCGGACAATTAAGTTGTCGAATTCTTTTGCCAGGGCACTCGCCCTGGCAAAGAATTTCCCTCCATCTAATAATCCCAGGCAAGGCATGAAAAAACAATTATTTAGGCCAGCGTAATGTTGATAAATGAATGAAATAAAAATTACAATGTCCTTAAACTAGGTTTAAATTAAGAATGTTCCATAAAAAACATAAAAGTAAACTTTATCATTACCTTTAATAAACAGTCTACTTCTTTTGACATTTTCTACATGATTTAATGTAATCATCATGAAAACTATACTTTTCGAAAACTATAATTTTTCATTATTCTAGAAAATAATCCGATCTAGAATAACAAAAAAACATTACTATTACTTACATATTATAACAAAGTAGAAATACATTTAGAAGCCCTTATAGATGATGTTAATAGTATTGATCCCATCAAAAAAAATAAATGTTAAATGAGAGTCTAATTCAATATTGTGATATATTAATTGATTGTTGACTTCAACGACAAAATAATTAAAATCTAAATGGATGACAAGTGACAATGATCAGGCCTTTTTTTTGTTATTTTTATTTCTTTGGAAAAAATGCGTTTCCGCATCGTCACACCAGCCAGAAAGGCGAAGGGCGGGAGGTATGTGCAGCACCCAGCAACTGCCATTTTTAAGGCACTCCACTAAAAAAACCAACGGTTGCCCTCATCGCTACATTGAGACGCCACTGGATCGCGTAAGCATTCACCGCGACGCCTCGGCGGAACCCCCCCGATAAGGGTACCCCGGGCAACTGGAGTACCCCTACGTCATAGACCTGTGCAATGACGAGAGAGGTCGCCCCTTACCTCTCACCTATGCCAACGGCTGGGAAGGAATGGGCTGAAACCTACTCCTTCCCATCCTCCCCCGCTGAATACAGCAACGGGATTACTCCAAAGTCAACTCTGCTATCAGAGTATTACCAGAAGCGAACCCGGCAAAGAGAGCCTGCGCCCTCCCACCCCCGATGCCCAGGCCAATTTTCCAAGGTGATCACACGATGGAAAGAAGAATCAAAAGTGTAATAAAAATTTAAACTATCATTAATTTATCGCAATATTCCGTGCTGCTAATATCATATTAAATGTTGTATCTACTTTACAAATTAGTACTTGTACTGTAATTTTTGTATCAATCGTAAGAAAATCCCTGTCCGGCAAGACAGGGGCATACATACATATATAGGTTGATATCTTAATAACATCACCAACAAAAATATCTAATTTGATTAATTCACGAAAATAAAATATACCTACGTAGGGTGAGTCACTTTATATACTTGACTAAAAAAAACATTTTGAAACGCCAGTGAGCCGCGGTGAGCACTTATTTGACGACAAAACATTATAAAAGTCAAAAAAATTACCGCGCTGGCGTTGAGCCTCTGCCGTTTCAATGCGAAATTGAGCATATGTCTGTTATACAAACTAGCTACTTAGGTACTTAGTATCTTACCTAATCAAGTGTTGCTTCGATCCAATATATGTTCATTAATAATAGTTCTGCCCAAATTACTGCTTTCGGTAACACCGCTATTATCATTACTATCGGATCTATTCTAGGCCCTTTCTTATTTTTACTCTATATTAATGATTTGCCCTTCTACGTAAAAGGACTATGTGACATTGTACTTTTTGCTGATGATACCTCACTTATTTTTAAAGTTGATCGTAATAAACCTAATTTTGACAAAGTTAACTGTGCTCTGTCACGTGTTCTTCATTGGTTTGAAATTAATAATTTGGTATTAAATACTAAGAAAACTAAATGCATGGAATTTACACTTCCTAATGTAAAAAGTCGGGATTGTAGTTTATTCCTTAACAATGAAGTGTTAGAACTGACTGACTCGACAACTTTCTTAGGTATAACTTTAGATAAAAAGCTCCAGTGGAACCCTCATCTCTCGACACTCGCAAGCAAACTTAGCTCAGCCGTCTTTGCAATTAAAAAAGTAAGACAATTAACAGACGCTAATACGGCTCGACTCGTTTATTTTAGTTATTTTCACAGTATATTGTCTTACGGTATGTTACTATGGGGCAGCGCTGCCGAAATTAATTCTATATTTATTTCACAAAAACGAGCTATACGGGCTATTTGTAACTCAAAAGCTAGAGACTCCCTAAGATAAGTTTTTAAAGAAATCGGTATTCTTACGGTCGCTTCTCAATACATTTTTAATAACTTACTATATATACGCCAAAATTTAAATGACTATAAAAAAAACAGCGACAGACATACTATCAATACAAGAAATAAAAATAGGCTTGTAACGCCTAAATTTAGACTTCAAAAAGTTAAGAAATCCTTCATGGGCTTGAGTATACGCATATATAATAAGGTTCCACAAGATATCTTAGATCTTCCTTTTCTTGGTTTCAAATCTAAAATTAAAAGTATATTATTAAATAAATCTTACTATAACATTCAAGAGTTTTTGGTTGATCGAAATGTGTGGAACTTGGGTCATTGTATCATAAATCTTGGGTCATAAATCTGTATTGTATGGCGAATAGCTAGTAATCTCCGCAATTTGTTTTTTGTTGTAAATTAATTTTTGCTTTATCGACCTTCTGCATCACACCGATTCCTTAGAAGTCACTACTTGCGGTAGCATCGGGAGTCGGGTTGCCTCCCTCCCTCAAATATGTGCGAAGGGGGTGATGGCTGGCTCTTGTGTTATGCTCGTGAACGGGTGCTGCTTGCGGTGACTGGTTGTGTGGCAGGCCGAAGATTTGTATGTATGTATGTATATATATATATATGTATGTATATATTTACTGTTATTATTATTTAATTTTCGTTGCCTGAAATCGTTGGGCTTCTTTTCCGATTGATTGCGACGGTTCTAGTTGTTCCAAAATTGCATTTAAGTTTATAAAATAAATAAAATTGACTCATTTGCAGGGTTGATGTTATAATTTATAAGTCAAACATTGTTAAATTTTATTTAAAAAGAGCAACTGCTGAGTTTCTGGCCAGCTCTTCTCAGCAGAACAGCATTCCGAGCTGGTGGTAGCTTACTCACAGACTGACTATACTGACCAATTTAATGTAATTGACGATTCAAAAGTGCGTGTAAATGCCTACTTGAATAAAGATATTTTGAATTTGAATTTGAATTTGAATGAGAGATGCTCCTCTTTGGCTTTTTTTTTAACGTCAGGAATCCTCATGAATACACACCTCCATCCAGGGGATGGTAGAAGTGGTTATGTGAGACTCCTACTCTCTAAACCTGACGGTTGCCGCCGCCGTCATAATGGGACACCACGGGATCGCTTTCGCACTCACCGCGATGCCTCGACGTGACCCACGGAAAGGGCACCCCGCAACGAGGAGCACCCGTCCTTTTTTCGCAGGCTTGAAAGATTGTGGAGGAATCCCCTTCCCCCTACCCAAGCCTGCTGCCTCTGAAGGGGGCCGAGACTACCAGGAGGTAGTCCGGCTAGGAAGCCGGACTCAGTCTCATGGAATCAGGTAAATCCAACTCGACCATCATTGACCTCGACTAGCTTCGCCCCGGTAGTCTCCCCGAGAGAAGACCACCGCCTTACCCTGTTTAGACCCTGCCGTGACCGTCTCTTCAAATTGTAGGTATAGGGACTCATGTAGTCTTTTCATGTGTTGTTTAAAATTGTTGAGACTCGATTTATGAGCTTTTATTTTCATTTGTTTAGGTAAGCGTTTACACTCGAAAAGCATTTGTTCTCCCGATTTGGATACAAAATTAAAATTGCCACTAAAATGTGGCCACGGATTTTCGTCCATAGTGGCACTGGAATCCAATTCCATAAAACACTGCACAGATGTAAACTATCACAGCACACCAAATCCAAAAAGTAAGTAGTATAAATTTAACAAAAAAACAAACAAAACACTCGTCACTCTAAGCGCCGATGCTAAGTAATGAAAAAAAATATTTACATACTTAAATATATCAAATTTCTTCGCAGTTTTCTTTATTTCACACACGCACGGCACGAAATAGGCACTTTCATTTCACAGTTTCATTTCACTCATACACATTGCACTGGCACGCGTCGCGCCGCCACCGCACTTGTCAGCCGACCTGAACCTGTCAGAACGTGTTTTTCTCGGCCGGCAAGATACTTGGATATTGGATTAACGATTAATGAACTTAGAGTAATTTAATGAATGTTAAAGAGTCCGTTAACATTTTTTAAAGTTAACTGAAAAGTTAATCAAAATTTTAACTTCGTTAATTAATGATTAACGCATTAACAAGCTAATATCCTGCTGGGCATTTTCATTAGAAACCGACCCGTTTTTAAAGAGATTGATAAATGTCGATGAAAAGGGGATCACATACGATAAGAACGTACGAAAAAGTACGTTATCAAAGGTCGGTCAGGCTTCCGCTTTGGCACAGACTTTGACAAACCCAGGTTAACTCGCAAAAAGGTGATGTTGTGTGCTTGGTGGGAAAGGGACTGAAAGATCATTGTTGATTAAATTAAAGCATGAATTTAAAGGAAAGTAGTGGTAATTGATCAATAGAAATCACGATAACCCTAGACCATACACATATTAGGCACTCAGCAATAATTAAAAGAATTTAGCTGGGAGGTATTAATGCATCCGCCGTGCAACCCTGACCTTGCATCTTCAGACTTGTATCTGTTTCGGTCTCTACAGAATTGTTTTGGCTCTATCACATTAGCATCAAGAGAGGAATACTTATCTCATGGTTAACCAAAACGACTTGTTTCATTGTTTTTATTAGAAGTTTCTTATCGGATTAACAATTCTAGTAATTTGTTTTAAAAATGTATATTTAAAAATTATAATGAATCATGAATAATGTCTGCACCATGAGAAATATGTCTGAATATAAAAAAAATGAATTATCGAACTCAAATTTTGGTCCGATAAAATCTAAGTTAGATAGTTAACAAAAAGTCGTAGTAATTCCATCTACCTTTCAAACCGATGAAAGGTACCGACCTACATCCGAAGCCGTCTTTAGTTAAAAGCAAAATAAAGGGCTTTAAACTCGAAGGAGGTCCTAGTTATGTATGTTGTTACCTCGTTACAACAACTCTAAAAACTGTTTTTTCCTAAAAACACTGTAAAGAAATATATATTTTATATATAAATTGCCGTAGGCCATTAAGAGTATTTGCAGGCTCATTATTTTAAAAACTTATATTAAAATCCTATACAACAAAAGCATCAAAACAAAAATGTTGAGTTATAAGTTGATTAAAATTAACTTAATGAACCTACGTAAAAAAATGACTTAAATCGGTCATAAAAAAAATAAATTATATTCTCTTCAAAATAAAATAATCTCTTTATAATAAAATATCTTTTCAAAAATCTTAAAAATTTAAATTAATAAACTGTTATCACTGGTATAAAAACACTGGAATAGAACAAATGAAACAAAAATTACAAAGGAAATGAACAATTCTAATTTTTAGTCCACAAAGTTCACATTTGCATGACTAAATGTCATAATTTAATTTGCTTTATTAGATTTGTCCATCTGATATGGAACTCTACATATCTAAATTTAGAGCACAATATCTATCAACAATGTCTCAAATCTTTTAAGCCGAGGGAAATTTAAATTGTACTATTTCAGACTTTATATCATACACGTTACAAGTGCTTTTAGCATGAATTAACTTATATTCACCGGCACCGATAACTGGAATGAGAGAAGCTTGACCGATAAACGACACGGCGTAGTGATGTACAAACAATATAAGTATATTATAATGGTTTAAAATTTATAATATAATCATAAAAAACCAGATTTTTTATGCATTCTCTAGTTGTTTTACGTTTACCTAATACATATTCTATATAAAAATATTTAACGCAATAGTATCGTTATTTTAACTTAACATAACGTCATTTATAAAAAAAATATGTGTGTGTGTATTAGTGTACACATGTAAGAAGTGAAACTTCTTTATGACATAATTTTTTGAAAAATGATTCACTAATTACAACTTTACAGGAATGGCTAATTAAGCTAGATTAGATAAAATTTAAGCAAAAATAAAGATGGCGCGTAACAAAAAAACGTTACAATTTTTTGACATTGCTATAAAATTTTATCCCATCTGTCGATAAAGAAGTTTCACTTCAAAAAGATGGCACGTAACGGAAAAATGTGACGCGTAACGAAAAAATGTTACATTAAATTTTTTTCCAACCCCGAAAAAGAAGTTTCACTTCAATAAATCAAATTCTTCTTTTGTAACTATGACAAATATAAATAATAAAAAAAAAACAAATTTTATTTTATTTAGAATCAAAATAGCGATTAAAATATCATTAACTTAAAATAAATGAATAATATTTAATCCTTATCGTATACAATTTATATATTTATTTATCAATGGAAGATATCATATCATGTTGATATAAGAAAAAAATTGCATATTTCTTTCTTATATTTATTGTGTTTACATATCTAAACACAATAAAATACTCTTAAGAGTATATTAAAACTGCTTTTATGATATTGTAAATTTATAAAAACGGGAGATTTTTATAACAAAGTATTCATTGTATTAATATCGATTGCAATCGTTCATCACTACTATACTGTACTACTGTAAATGGCCGGCAACTGAGCTACTACTCAGTTGTTATTCAACTGACGTTTCACTTTGTATTTATTCTGTGACTCTCATTTGGTCTTATAAAGTGTTAGCGCGATAAAGGTAGATAAATATATATTTTTTAATATTATTCATACGTATTGTATACAGATAAACATAAATAACGAATCAATAAAGGCAATGCCACATGTGTTGATGTTGTAGGTTTAATATATTAATATATTTTTTCTTATTTAAAAATACATTTTAAGCACGTACCTAATCTTCACTGTAAGTATTTTTAATATATTTTCAACTTTATTATATTTGATATATTTGAATTAAACTAAAATTTCTAATATGTTTCATAATTGTATATTTATTACACATTTCACAAATATTGTTACTTTTACTAATGTGTAGGTCAATTTAAGTAAATGTGAAGTCCCCTTTTAATTATTTTCATTTTGCATTATATACCAATATAAAGTATATAGAGAGAAAAAAACTTTGCGGTTATACTTGGAAGTAGCATTTCCAAGTACTGATTGAATTCTGACAATTGATCGATTTAGAAACTGAAAATGTTGTTTACAATAAATAAATAATTTAACAAAACCACAGTTTATCAGCGAACGAGCGTACTGAAACTATTAAATCCATTGAACATTGTTTTTTATCATTATCATATTATATAATGTATTACTTTTTATTACGATTGGCTGTTGATTATCTTGTTCTTTTATATAAAAGGTCAATGACGGGATACAGGTAGACACTGTACATTAAATTGAAAAATGGTTATTTATTTATTTCATTTACACAAAATATAAACAGTTACCCTGTGGTAGCAATGTACTTGAAAATATATCCACACATAATGAATATGCCATCAGATTTTTATTTTATTTTTTATTTATATTGCAGATTCTAAAACTATGTTATCAAAGTGAATATTCCAAGATGACTGAAAAACAAGGAGTTCGTTTCGAAGAGGCAGAACGCCACAAGGGCATTATTCTTACCGCAATATCTATCGTATGTGTCCTACTAACATGGCTCGTTCGATATAATTCAATCCTATTGGGCTTCGTGTCAATCCTGAGTATATATTTATTAACTGGAGACAGGTATCAATGGGTATACATTTGGAAGAAAACTTTTTACAGGGATATGACGTAAGTAAAAATAACTTCAATTTTATATCATAAATAAAAGAAAATTAATTTAAATAAGAATTAATAAAAAAAGACGTACAGTACATAAACATATCATTTACAAGGAAGATACATTTCAGATACCATAAACTCGTTTCGTGTCAAAATTTCTTATAACAAATGTAATTCGTTGTTAACAAAAATGAATGCACATTAATAAAAAACTAAAAATCCGTTACAAAAAGACCTCTAAATAGAATAAAAGTAATATTATTTTGTACTTATTGAAGTCATTTCGTCGGGGGATCGTTTATAAAGGAAGAAATTAAAATGCAAGTAAGCTACCAAGGCAAATAAAGAAATTACGATATCGAATCGTATATTCTAAGTTCTCAATGATTAACTTCGTAAAACAGACACCATCGTCAACGTACGTATAACGGTCCCCCGACGCAACGACTTCAATAAGTAAATAATAATATTGTTTTTATTCTTTTTAGAAGTCTTTTTTATCGGAGGTATTCAAAATTTTTTTTTATTTTTTTTATTATTTTTAATTCTATGTTACTGGTTTCTTTATTATATTATTTAAAGGAAAAGGAATTAAACATATTTTTAGGCTATTTCGATGGTATTTCGGGGATTTAAACATTCATGATATTTTTTTTCGCCCCCCACTAAAAAGAGGGGTGTTATAAGTTTGACCTGTCGTCGATTATGTGTATCTATATATCTGTGTGTTTGTCTGTGGCAATGGAGCGACCAAACACGTGGACCAATTTGAATGCGGTTTTTTTAAAATCGAAAGCTATGTTTGTCGAGATGGTTCTTAGCATTGTTTGGTCGAAATAGAAACAGTCGTCTCAAAGATATTGACGTTTTATTGGTGAAAGATTCCTATGCAATAATTATAGAAAAAAAGCCTATTTATGTAAGCCAAAAGGTTTTTACACTTATTTACGCAGGTAAAGTACTTTATTAGGGATAACTGTTGCCCGTGACTGCGTCCACGTAGACTGTTAAAAATATATTTATATGGCTTACGATCGTAGCCATAAAGAGTCACGGGCAACAGGTAGCGATAATATAAATCCCTTCATCGTCGTGTTATTAGTGATTGTAAATCATTTTAACATTTTTTTGTCTGTTTTACGAAGTTAGTCATTGAGGATTTATATTATACGATTCGATATCGTAGTTTCTCCCTTTGCCTTGGGAACTTACTTGCATTTTAATTTCTTCCTTTAAATATAAAATATTTTTATAAACAAAAATATATAAAAATTATATATTTAAACATTTTTATATTTATAAAAGTTTCTTTCACTTACACTAATCATACGGTCAATATATTATATGAATATTTACCCGGTAGCATGTGTGTTACTGTCTTTATACGTATTCTTCAAGTATTCCTACTTTCTTTACAAATGTTAATTAGTAGACCCATCGTAAACACATATTCATCTCAAAATATTTATTCTAAGTTTCTACAACGATTAATTATCGATGTAGAGACATCGATAATTAAACATAGAGATGTATCAACGTTTAACATAACATATTGGTATGCATAATGAAGAAATATTAAATCTATTTTAAAAATAATAATTAATTTCCTAATTAACTTTTCTAACTTAATTCATATGACACAAAGTTACAAAGAATAGGAACACTAATTCTATTGAACAAAATTCTAGGACTAAATAAATATAAAGCAGTATATTTGTTTAATAAACTAAGAAGCACTTACATTTCATGATAATATGAATCTTATGACTTAGGACTGCTAAACCACAACAGAGTGCTACAATACAAAGGTCAAAAGGTGTTTTATAGCACTCAGACGCTTATTGTGTCCTAGTATATGATATTGTGATCTGCCATTGTTCTTACAAACAGTAACAATATTATTAAACTTCATGAACCATGATGATACTATGAAATATATATTTACCCGGCTATAGTCACATTATTTAATAAAAATTTTGACCGACTAGTTTCGAACCCATTCGCGGATCCTATTCATGAGCTCGAACCATTGCGGACTCGCGGCGTGAGATGGTCAAAATTCCGAATAAATAACGTAATTATAGCCGGGTAAATATTAATTTAATAGTAACACTATTATATTGTTTCTGCCTGATGTTTTCTAATGTGTATGATTTATTTTTGTTATAAGTACAATCTATTTTGTAATGAATACGATAAGAAATTATAGTCTTATCATAATAATGTGATATTTTGTTATGAAGTTCATTATCATACAATTAAAAATATAATAAATAGAGTCGTTGATTAAAGGTAATCCGTATTTATAATTTTGCACGGACGTTTAATTCAAGTTATTACATAAACATTTATTGTTTTAATGACCCTTCAACGATTCCAGGCTATTGTAATTGGCTAGTTTAATTGCGCAACCATGTAGTCACATAATTTGCATACAAAGTGAATATAAGTACAATCCCAATCATTCAATTATGCACGGATGGAGGCCTCTTATATCCTATGACAGTTCTGGTTAAATAAAGACCATCAGGTCCACTAAACAAAATTCTTCAACAAAATTCAATATTAAAATTCAGAAAAATAAAGAATATTATGTTTTTGGAAATAAAATTAATGTCCTAACGAAAATACTACCTGAACCTCAATTTTCATTAAAGCCTATCAAAGTTTAAAATATTTATATTTATAATGTTCAAGTGGTTTATATTTATAATGTCGAGGCAGCTATGGATGTCACATTTCAAAAACTCATCAGTCTTATATGAAGTATCTGACCCTCATGAAGGTGTTGTAAAGAAATTGACTATTTTTCCACCGCATCGCCGGACGTCAATGATTACTCTATTGAACGAGGTGTCCGGTTGGACCTTGGCCTGTTATGATCGCTTGGTATTTGATCAAAACAGAGCTGACTTTTAACTTTTCGGATTTCTTTTGCTACATATGTATATATGTAAGGCTAATAAATATGAGTTGTATCTTAACTATTTTTCATGTTGCCTAATGAGACAGTGGTATATGTAGGTAATTTATTACTCATTTTTGTTAAAAAAACTACCTATATGATTTATCCTATTATACGATTTTTACTTAAAGTTATTTTCCGTATATTAATTTGTTAATATTATTTTTTTATCTTTTTAGTTTGATGGTTGTCTGGTGGTCAAAAAAACTATAAAAAAAATAATTTATAAAACCTCAGATACGAAATTTTTCTCTTAAAAGTATACAAAATAATATTATGTATTATGTAGTCATTGAAGTCGTTCCGTCGAGGGACCGCTAAATTAAAGATGAAACTAAATTTATATCGGGGTTTTTTTATTTATTTTTTTGCTTAATAAAGTTATGTTAATGATTTTTATAACCTACAACATGAAACTACGAACACACTAATTTTCACTTGTTTAGGTTTTTATCAATAATGCATAAGAACCTTTCGGCACCAATAAAAGTTCAAAATCTTGGAGACGGCGGATTTTATTAGACCAAACGTGGCTAAGAACCATCTTGACGGGCCAGTCTTACGATTGAAAAAACCCCAATCAAATTCGTCTACTTGTTTGGCTGCTACGATGCCACAAACGGGCACACAGATAAAAAAGATCAACGTCAAACTTATAATAGCCCTCTTTTTGTATCGGAAGTTAAAAAAAAATAGGATTAAGGCAATTTTAGTGCAAAAGATTTTACAATATACGTATTGTGTTATCTTATGTATTTAAAGTTAATTAATTAAGTAAAATTTGTGTAACACAAAATCGGATTCTAGATCGGAACGCTACGTTATATAATATTCTTAGAATTACGTGTAATAAATAAAAAGTTACCCGCATGCTATTGCATATTAAGGCATAATAATATCTTTAAAAACCTAACTTTATAAAAATAATAACTAGGTATCTAAAATGGGGATGATATTTTTCAGTGGCCTTCGTGTACTGCTAGTAACTATGTTCACAATTTGGATATGGGAGCGGAGAGGTATTACAGTAGTAACACGATGGGCGGAAGTTGCACGAAAATCACCTAACAAAAAAGCATTTGTCATGGGAGACCGTTCTTTGACGTTTCGGGAGGTAATTCGATTGCTTATATAAAATTAAATAATAAATCCAAAAACGAAAAATTATTATTAAACTGTTCATAATTTTTTGTGTATAATTTAATATAATATTGTCTATACTTCATTTTATTTACTTATATTTCACATCACACTTAAGGGTGACGAATTTAGTAATCGGGTGGCTTGGTACTTCAAAAGACAAGGCTTTAAAAAAGGTGAAGTTATAGCTCTTTTTATGGAGACACAGCCCGAATATGTGTTTCTTTGGCTGGGTTTAGCCAAAGTAAGAGTTACCACCGCGTTAGTGAACACCAACCTTCGTGGCGAACAACTGATACATTGTCTGCGAATTGTAGGATGCAAGGCTGTTGTGTTTGGTGATGAAATGGCTGATGGTAAGATTATCGATTTACATGTATTGTAAAAGTAATTTATAATAATTAGTTATAAAATATATTAAATGTTATTATTTTTCTTTACTGTTTCAGAAATAAAAGCTATACAGAGCAAAATACCAGATATTCCACTATTCCAATTTAATTCACCAGAAAGAAAATCAGTTCCATTAGTCCAAGACACAACGCCAGTGGCAGCTGAATTAGATGAGATGTCTTCTGATCCATTCACTGACGTAGAACCTGCACAACCAAGAGATACGCTGTTATATATATATACTAGTGGGACTACTGGGTTTCCTAAAGCTGCTATAATTACTAATATCAGGTATCAGATAATCGATCAATAAATAATTTTCTAATTTAGTAGAAGTCGAATAAAATCCATCTTTTTTTTATCAAGTTGACTTTGACTTTATTATTAACATGATCATCAAAATAAAAATAAGCAATAAGAAATGTTCTTTTTGGCAGGTGCTGACTCACAAAATTTCATTTAAATGACATTCAGAATACCTTAAAGTATTTCATATAAATCTCAGATACCTCCTTATTCCTCTCGGCGTGCACACGTCAGGTCGCCTCACAAGATCAGATACAATCTACGATCCATTGCCCTTACATCACACTGCTGGCGGCGTGCTTGGAGCTGGACAGTGCCTTATCATGGGCTGCACTGTAGCGTTGAGAAAGAAGTTCTCAGCAAGTAACTATTGGAATGATGTGGCTAAATATGGGTGCACGGTAAAAATTATATTTAATAATCATATCATATCAATCATAATCATTTAAGTAATTTAAGACCCTTAAAAAAGATATAAAAATATTCAGTATAATTAGTTCTGTTTCAGGCTGCTCAATACATAGGTGAAATCTGTCGGTACTTACTCAAGATACCACCTGGTCATAGTGACCGTGCTCATAACGTACGCATCATAATTGGAAATGGATTAAGGCCTCAGATCTGGCAGGAATTTATTGACAGATTTGGAGTTAAACATGTCTTAGAATTTTATGGAGCTACAGAGGGTAACAGTAATTTAGGTAAGTCTAATGTTTTTTTTATTAAATCTATTATGGTGGTACAAAATAATAATAACCATATGATACTATTCAATGTTTAATTATAGGAAATTTAAAAGTTTTTTGAAGAAATATATAATGATAATATTCTAGAGGTTATATTTCTTTTATTCAGAATTTTCTACGAACGAACGCTCTCAACTAGCTTTCCCGGTTATATTGAGTTTTAAAATATTAAAGCCTAATTAATAATAAAGATAGTAGGTTATCTAAGTATCTTGTTTTACACTTGCTTATTTTTTTTCTATTATATCTAATCGTTTTATGATACTTTTTCCAGTGAACTTAGATTCCAAAGTTGGAGCCATTGGATTTTTAAGTCGTCTTGTATCATCTATTTATCCCCTAACTTTAATTAAGTAAGTAGATTTTTAGAGCTATATATATTATAAATGTTTATAATTATATAATTTTATTATTTATAAAGTGATCTAGTAATTATTAAGTATTATTATTCTCTCTAAGAATTACAGTTGTTTACATTACAGTAGATCCAATCATTTGCATTAGATCTTACTGATGTTTAAGTTGATAGATACAAGCAATTTTATGTACTATTTATTATCAAAAAGTCTTCTTTATTTTTCAGATGTGATGAGGTAACGGGCGAAATATTAAGAGATGAACGTGGATATTGTATAAGATGTGGTCCTCATGAACCAGGTACATATATATTTTCTTAATAGCGGTCCAAATAGATATTTAAAAATCTAAACATTTCATAAAAATACCATTTATTGTGGATATATATATATAATATTTATCGTCTTTATCAACTATGATTAAATCGGAACATTTACAGGCAAAACTGAGACCTATGCAAAAGATTCATGATACTATGTTAAACTATTGATTAACGCTAAGTCGCTACGAACTCGATACTGGTGGTGCTTTGTTATAGTAATTGTACTTAAATATCAGCTCCATACCTTACACTATTATTACCTCAACGGTGCACATAAAAAAATGTTTATAGTGGAAAAATATTGTGATGGTTGCATAGTATTCCAAGTTGGATACTGCCATCAGCTTGGAAAACGTTCATTTACATGGTCATCCTATTGATTTTTTGATTGATTCTTTCTAGTTCATGAATAAGAATCCCTTATGGGTTCAAATGCAGTCGGGCAAATACTAATTTAATTTACGTTAATACGAAAAAAAAACATATCTTTAATTAAAAATAAAAATATTCGAACTGCTAAGACCAAAATAAGTTTTTTCAGGCTTGCTGCTTGGTAAGATCGACTCAAAGAAGGCTATTCTGACATTCGCGGGTTACGCTGATAAGACAGCATCAGAGAAAAAGATGGTTAGAAATGTGAGGGTTGCAGGAGATTGCTATTTTAATACTGGAGATATTCTTGTTATGGACCATTACGGTTATTTTTATTTTAAGGATCGCACTGGCGACACTTTTAGGTAAGTTTTAATAGACAAGAATTATCATTAAAAATATATTTTGTTCTTAAGAGCTCCAAAAATATAGGAAAAAAATTTCAAGCATATTCAGATACAATAATATGTTTTACACGTCCCTTTTTTTAAATAAATATTTAACCGCATTGTAATTTGCTACAGATGGCGAGGTGAAAACGTATCTACAGCTGAAGTCGAGGGAGTAATAAGTAACATGGTAGGGTTAAAAGATGCTGTTATTTATGGTGTTTCCGTAAGTATTCAAGAAACTGAACAATAAAAAAATAACTGTTTCCATCGGACAAAAAGACAAAATCTAATTTTCAGATACCAAACCTAGAAGGTAAAGCTGGGATGGCAGCTATCGTAGATCTGGAACGTAAATTAGACCTTACTTCATTAGCAACGGGTTTAAAATCTTCTCTTCCAGTATATGCAAGACCCTTATTTATCAGGATTCTGCCCGAAACTCCCCTTACTGCAACTTTTAAATTAAGGAAAAAGGAATTAATGGATCAAGGATTCAACATCAATTTGCACAATGATCCAATATTTTTCTTAGATCAAAAATTAGGTTCCTATGTCCCACTCACACAAAAACTTTACGATGATCTAGTTCAAGGTGTTATTAGTCTGTGATCTTTTAAATGATTAGTATAAGTATATTTTTTATAAAAGTGGTTTTATAATAATTAATTAGTGAAAATAATAATTATAAACATTTTATTACTATATTCCTATTACTATTAGGTAAAGTATTTTATATTTATAAAGTTTATTATACAATTTTATATAATACTTCATAGCAAATCTGTAAACAAACAAGTGTGTATATTGGTTCATTATACCTTAAGAGTAACACAAACTAGCACAATACTTTGGGGTATGTAAGTATATAATGTATTGTCAATACCTTAATTTTGTTTTCTCTGACAAATCTATGGTACTTTTACTATTAAAAGTTTTATTTATCTTGAAATCGTGTAAATTACCTGAAATGTGGTTTTAATAAAGTTATTTTTTTCTAATACGTGTTTTTATTTGTAAAATTCTAATTGTGCTTTAAGTGTTAAATATTTGTGGTAGGTTCTTATTTTTTGTGATATTTTATAGGACAAATTTTAAGTAATCTCAAAAATTTCAACGAATCTAAAAGAAACGAAAACTCGGAAAAACGTAACAAAAATGTTATGGTCCATTTTTTTTTTGGCTTTTTTGAAAAATCTAAGTATAAAATATATTTGTTCGAGTAGGCATTTACACGCATTTTTAAATGGATTAGTTACCATGTTTCCACCAGCTCGGAGTCCTGCCCTGCTGAAAAGAACTGGCCAGAAATTCAATGCTTGCTATTTTTAAATAAAATTTGAATAATATTAGACGTAAAGATTATAACGTCAACCCTGTAAATGAGTCAACAACCCAAGTTTCACAAATCTTTATGAACCCAAAGATCTTGAGTGTTAAAATAAGATTTATTTAATATAATATATTTTTTTAATTTAAAACTAAGAAAAAAAAAGATCTGAGATGTCTTGTAAGTGCATCATAAAATAAAAAGATTAAATTGACATTGAGGTAGTAAATTGATTTTTTTTAGTTCCAACGTTTCCATTCATGTAATGTTGCCCTATAGAACACACTCGTTTAGGGTTGAAAACTTTTAACGATAACGTTTTATATTGAAGATTATAAGGTGATTTTGGAAGTGAACGTGGGGCAAACTACATCAAAGCTAGTGGCAGGTTTTATTGTAACCACTTGCGTCACACACACTTAAAGGTTTGTAAAATTTAAAATAAAATAGTTTAACCACTTAAACCATTTTTTTACACCACATGGCGGGGTGAGAACGTGTTAATATCTGAGTTATAAGTAATTTTATTAGGTTAAGAGATGTTGTTGTATGTTGTAAGATTTTAAATTTAATTACTATGACAATTAAATTATTAGTATGACAATTAAAAAATTAACCATTACCAAACGAAAAGGGCCAGAATAGCAGCAATGGCTGATCAGGAAAGTAAGTAAATAAAAAAAATTAAATTAAAAATTTAAAAAACCCCCGATACAAAAATACCTTTAAAAAGAGTAAAAATAATATTCTTATTTACTTATCGAACTCGTTGCGTCGGGAGACCGTTGTACGTACGTTGATAGTGTATTATATATTACGAAGTTAATCATTGAGGACTTAGACCATACGATTCGATATTGTAATTTCTTTATTTGCCTTGTTAACTTACTTGCATTTTAATTTCTTCCTTTATTAAACGGTCCCCCGACGCAACGAGTTCAATAAGTACATAAGAATATTATTTTTACTCTTTTTAAAGGTCTTTTTGTATCGGGGGTTTTTTAAATTTTTAATTTAATTTTTTTTTCTGCTTTTTAAACTTACGTTACTAATTTCTGAATTGTACTAAATGAACCTAAAAAAAAATTTTCAATTGTTTAAGTAGGAAAGATTTGTTTGTTTCTTTGAATTGAATAGGCTCCGAAACTACGGGACCGATTTTTAAAAAATCTTTTAGCATTAGAATCCTATATTATGATGTACATAGGTTATATTTATTAAGAGAAATATATATTATATTTAATAAAATAAGGATCCACGTGAAATTTTCGACAATGTAATAAATTATGAATGTTTAATACATTAATGTTTAATACATTATTAATAACATGATTCAAGACTTTTTCGTATGGGTAGGTAGGTAGGTTTCATATATACGAATATTAATAAATATAAAAATTTAGAATTAAAATGATTTACAATCACTAATAACACTATGATGAAGGGATTTTTATTATCACTAGCTGTTGCCCGTGATTCTTTATGACTACGATCATAAGCCATATAAATATATTTTTACAGTCTCCGTGGACGCAGTCACGGGCAACAGCTATACCCAATAAAATACTCTACCTCAGTACGTAAGTGTAAAAACCTTTTGGCCTTCATCCTTTTGGCGACACCGCTAGAAACAGCTAATTATTGCATAAGAACCTCTTCCCCGCACGAATAAAACGTCAATATCTTGAAGACGACTATTTTTATTTCAACCAAACATAGATAAGTAACATCTCGACAAACATAGCTTTCGATTAAACAAAACCGCATTCAAATTTGTCCACGCGTTTGGCCGCAAACAACTAATTATTGCATAAGAACCTCTCCCCTGCACGAATAAAACGTCAATATCTTGGAGACGGCTATTTTAATTTCAATGAAACATAGATAAAAAACATCTCGACAAGCATAGCTTTCGATTAAACAAAACCGCATTTAAATCCATCTACGTGTTTGGCCGCAAACAGCTAATTATTGCATAAGAACCTCTCCCCCGCATGAATTAAACGTCAATATCTTGGAGACGACTAATACTATTTCAATCAAACATGGATAAGAACCATCTCGATGAGCATAGCTTTCGATTAAAAAAAACCGCATTCAAATCCGTCCACACGTTTGGCCGGAAATTTGCCACAGACAGATACACAGATACACATATACACAGATACACAGATACACAGATACACAGATACACAGATACACAGATCGACAGGTCAAACTTATAACACCCCTCTCTTTAGTCGGGGGTTAAAAAAACAATAAAACAATAAAATTTAAAATAACTAAACCCCCGATACAAAAAGACCTTTAAAAAGTATGAAGATTATATTATTATGTACTTATTGAAGTCGTTGCGTCGGGGGACCGTTGTACGTACGTTGATAGTGTATATTTTACGAAGTTAATCATTGAGGACTTAGACTATACGATTTCATATTGTTATTTATTTATTTGCCTTGTTAACTCACTTGCATTTTAATTTCTTCCTTTATTAAACGACCCCCCGACGCAACGAATTCAATAAGTACATAATAATATTATTTTTATTCTTTTTAGAGGTCTTTTTGTATCTTAATCTTGTAATTTTGTTTTTTATGACTACGATCATAAGCCATATAAACATATTTTTACAGTCAACATGGACGCAGTCACGGGCAACAGCTATCTTTAACAAAGTAGTTTACCTCAGTAAGTAAGTGTAAAACATTTTGACCTTCATAACAAGGCATTTTTTCCTATATAGCGCGGGCGAAGCCGCTGGGAACAGCTAATTATTGCACAAGAACCTCGCCCCCGCACAAATATAACGTCAATATCTTGGAGACAACTATTCTTATTTCAATCAAAAATAAATAAGAAACATCTCGACAAGCATAGCTTTCTATTAAAAAAAATCGCATTCAAATCCGTCCACGCGTTTGGCCGCAAACAGCTAATTATTGAATAAGAACCTCTCCCCCGCACGAATAATATGTCAATATCTTGGAGACGACTATTTCTATTTCAATCAAACATGAATAAGAACTATCTTGACGAGCATAGCTTTTGATTAAAAAAACCGCATTCAAATCCGTCTAGATGTTTGGCCGCAATCAGTTAATTATTGCATAAGAACCTCTCCCCGCACGAATAAAACGTCAATATCTTGGAGACGACTATTTCTATTTCATTTAAACATGGATAAGAACCATCTCGACGAGCATAGCGTTTGATTGAAAAAACTGCATTCAAATCCGTCCACGCGTTAGGCCGCAAATTTGCTACAGACAGATACACAGATACACAGATCGACAGGACAAACTTATAACATCCCTCTTTTTAGTCGAGGGTTAAAAATATCTTATTTCATTATCAAAACTTTTCATTCCTACATATTATTCATAAGTGTCTGAATTTGTTTTGAAGATATCTATTATTAATTTGATTTGTCTTGGTTTTGAAGACAACTTTGAGAACCAATTCTAGGCAAATAAAAACCAAGCAATAAAAAGTATTTTAGAATTTTTGAAGTTCGTATAATATGCTCTAATAAACAGCAAGTACAAATATAATTGTTTGTAGGTAGTGTGATTTTGTCAATTTCGAACCAACCATAGCTTGTATCTGATCCAAATACAGCAATTATCATATTTTATAATAGGGAACAAACCAAAAAATTAAAAATTAAATTCGTAATAAAATAAGATTTTTATTAAATTAAACATCCTGTAGGTACTATCTAAACAACATGGATTCAAAAATAACATTTGGTACTCTGTTCTATATGAATAGCAAAAATATCGTATGAATCTGTGTAAAGCTATGTAAAATGTACTGCCAAAAATGTGCTTATAATTTATAACGTATAAACGTTATAATAATTTATACATTATAAGTAGAGATATTGTATTAAATAAATTGAATTCTAGTGAATTTGTATTGTCTTAAAACATTAATTGTTTTTAATTAATTATCTATAATTTAAATAAATCAATACCAAGAAATAAAAAAAAATGCAAAATACAATAATTTCGAAGCACTCGATATACTAAGTTTTTATATATTATTTTAGTTCTATACTATACGAGATAAAGTGAAGTAATAAATATATATTTTTGTCTGATACTAACTATACTTTTCTCTCTCTTTAAAAAAAATGGGTATAACATTTTCGATTCTACAAATTAACTTTTACTTTATTGATATTGTAATTATTAATAGTACATATAATTATTAATAGAAAAAAGCAAGACAAAAAGCTCTTTAGTTAAAAGAAAACATGTTGGATGTTATGGTTTATTCTAAATACTTATAAAAACTTAACAAAGTATGAAAATAATGACATTACGGATTTGGAATATATTCTTTTTAAGTTTGTTTTTCAAAATCTGTAACATTTAATATCAATTATGTTTATACCTTATCCTAATATACATGTACTATAACATTATTGTTATGAGTGGTTCTAGCCTAATAACATGAACACACGTATAATATAAAAATTGTATTTCTTATATAAATATATCACTTGATGTATGGGTGGTGGAATTAAAATAGTCAGCCAGCCTAAGATAACCCCTTCTATTGTGTATTTGAGATAACTTCCATATAATAACATATAAACAAGCATTAAAATAGAGCGAACAAGTCTTAGGTTATTCAAACGATTTAATTTTACAGATATTGTAGGTGAATATGAGATAAATTAAAAAAGTTTTTAAAGATTTCTCTCATAATTTAACATGAAATGATTAAAATATATTGATCGAATCCTTATGTTTAATTGACATAACTTTTACACGATACAATTGGCTAAAATTATAATGAATTTTATAAATAAAACAATTAAAGCTCACAAATATATATGAAAACCAAAACCTTTTAAAATATTTGTTTGCACTTTTCTTTATAAATGGTAAAAAAAGCTTATAAATATTTTGATATTATTAATACAACAGTTAATACATATATGTATATTTCACCTAATATTATGTTTCAAAATATCCTGCCGAACTGACAATTGTATTTTGAGCACATACTCTTGATAGAATCTATTAAATAATTTTCTTTAGCTACATCTAAGCTGTCAATAAATCCGATATTAATTTGATATCGCACACAGATCACATAAAAGTCATAGAACTTTTATGGCCAAAACGACATCATAGTGATGTGATGACAACATAGTCACGTGATATCATTTTAGAGACTTTCATGTTGTATCTCATCTGTATTCATATCCTAATGTAATCTAAAATATGTTAGTACATTGTGAGTTACATATAATATAATTTGATAAGAAACTCTAAAAGTCACTATCAAAGTTTCTACAGTTCTTGAATATTCACCAATAGGGCTATAGTAGTAAACAAGTTATTCATATTATAGTTTTATTATTATGAAATAACCTTATCTAAATAAAGTAAAATTGTGAGTCACGTACTTACTTACTTAATCATAACAACGGCGTTCCATTCCAATTCAGTCGGATGAGACATCGACATACAAATGTCTACTGAGCTATGGTAACGGAAATCGGTCCATTTGGATCAAGGTGCCAAATTAATATTTAGTAACGCTTTGTACTTTCACTGAAGATGCTTTCTTGTCATTTACCATAAGAATCATATTAATTGATCTCGAGATTTCTTTCTGATAATGTAAAAATATCAGATTGTAACTGTCATCGCTGGTTCTTTTGTTTCCTCCTAAAAAGAAGCCACGGTCCTTGCAAAGCTTCTTCAATTTGGGGCTGACTTTTGCCCTTAGTTTCTGGAATAACGAAGTAAATATACCCGGCGCTCATAAGTGTGATAGCGGCACATGTATAATAAGTGGCGTGAAGACCAAACAGGATAGCAATAGTGCCAAAGTAACGCAGGAGTAGGAAGTTGCTTGTCCACATCCATGCGATTAAGAAACTTGATGCTAAACTGCGAACCTTGAAAGCAAAAGTAAAAGTTGAGAAGGATATTAACATATTTACATAGATAGGTAACATTTTTAATTTGTTCCTCCGTGAGCTTATTAAAAACGAAAATACATTAAACTAATTTGTATTAATTGTTACATCTAAGAATACTTACATTTAGTGAAAATAAATCCGATATCAAAACATAAGGCACAGAGCCCAGTCCAATATTGTATAAAAATAGTACCATCGATAGCAAAATTACTGGTAGCCATATTGTAATCTCTTCTTTTTCTATGCTCTTATTATAATTCACTGACCAATTAGATATAGGAAAATTATGTTCTTCCGAACTAACTCTATACCATTGTTTTGAACTATCGTTCAAAAAAGGAACTGTCGTATTAAATAACGTGTAGTTTGATTGTATTTCCAATCTGTCCCGGATTACTTTTTCCTTATAATTTGTTCTTTTTAGGGGCAAAACTCTATGTAGATACCAAGAGTGCATACGTAGCTGAGGATCACAATATACTCCTAGAATTGTTAATCCAAAAGCAATTCCAGAACAGGATAATAAGAGCAGCGTCTAAAAAAAATAAACTTAAATCTGTAATTGTGGATTTAGTAAACCACAAAACTTATCTTATTAAGTTTTTGATTTAAATTATTTAATTTATTTCATTAGCTATTTAAAATTGTGTTCAATCAATAATGCAATCAATAACGCCATTCAATAATTTTACCATCTTTTGAAATCATCATCAGAAAACGAACATATTTAAGGTCCATATAACTATATATACATACGCATATTTACTTATATATATCAGTCAAAATTTTGATACCTATGCTTGTATAACACAATACCTATGCTTGTCTAAACCGAAAAAAAAGGGGAACATTCTATTTCCATTCCATTGTCTTATCAAAAATGAAACTGTATATTCGCTTAAAAATGGAAAATGTATTATAATTTTTACCTTCCTACCAACTTTGTCAACAGTGACAGTAGCGACAGCTGCTCCTAGCACCAATGCGGTTCCACACAACATTGAGCCCGCTTCCGAGGACTCGAATAGAGCTCTTGGAACTGTCCTGTAACATGGTTATCTGATTATTGTAAATCTTGAATAATTCATATGTATATATAGCGGTAAATGATCTCAATAAGATTTAACGTTCATATGTTATCATAATTTTTACTGTTAAGTACCAGCATCGAAAATTTTGCAATATACAATCACATTTCACCAAGTTAAATTGAAAACTTCATATAACATATAAACCTTACCTTAAGATTTTAAAATACACCAATAAAGTATACGATGCAACGATTTTTCAAAATTCATTTACCCGTTATAAATAGTAAAATTATAAGCAGTATCATTGAGCATTGGCACTCGGTGGACGGAGTGCTGCACCACAGCTGTCGCGAAGCTGTTGACGGCGCCGGCACCAGAACCCGCTGCTGCTGACATCAGCACCACGCATGAAAACAGCGCACGGCGAGAAGCAGCATTTTGAACTGGGGTGGGAATATACTATACTCATAAAATAAGTAAAGTATAATAAAGTACACAGGTAAAAATAAACATAAAGGCGAGAACATAAACATTATCAACCAACTAGATGATTTGCAGTCAAAGACTCTGAAGATATTACTTGGAATCATACGCATAAAAAATATGGTACATCAATATGATGAAATTTTTACATAAAAGTCCGGTGACCTTTATATGATCTATCTGTTATTTAAATTTAATGTCATGTTTTTTTAAGCGTATAATAATCGTCATTTTAGAAACTATCAATCGGTTTAACTGATTTTTTTGTGACTAGTATACGGTCTGGACACGGTATAAAATAATAATACAAAACAATCAAATAGTTTGGATGGTAGTGTTGTCATAACCTCTTTTTTTATCGTTGGAAAAATGCGTTACGCATCATCCCTGCGGCCAGGAAGGTGATGACCGAGGGGGTATGTGGGACTACCCGGCAGCATAGAAGACGCTGCTATTTTTAAGGCTACCCACTAAAAAACCAACAGTTGTCATAACCTATGCTAAGCTAAATTTGACAGCTCTTTTACCTATACATCTCAGCTGTACACCGCTAAACTCATTGTAATTAAAATGGAAGAAAAAGTCCCTTGTTAGTACGTAAAGCTTGAAATGTACTCACATAGTTCTTTACAAGCTGATTTATCAACTTTGTCTCTATCAGAATTAGATTCCAAGCCACTAATTCTCTTCAACATCGGTTGAAAAGTATCGGAGTCCTGTCGTCTCATAACATCCTTCCTTCCGTAACCCTCAGAGATACGTATCCTGACCTCCTGCTGTTCTATAACATCTGTAAGGTCTTCTCTGAAGTCTGATCCATCAAACCAACACATTATTTTCGCTGCTTCCTAGAACAACATTGACTGTTTGAAGACAACTTCTACAACTTACAAACCTAAAAAGGTTGATTGAAACCGACATTGATTGAATTAAAATCATTAAGAAACTAATCAGACCATTTTCTTGTTTTGGATGAATAAGTCTTTAACATTTAATTTTATTGTTATATAAAGTTGATTAAAAAAAGGAGTAAATAATAATATATACCTGAACTTTTCCAACACTTATAAGATAAGACGGCGTCTCGGGTAGCCATACCAAGGAAAAGAGAAGGATAATTGGCGGTACTGTCATGGAGAGTGATAACGCGTGTGCTGACAGCAAGCCACCCGCTATATACGCAAACAGAATGCCGCAACTAAAGAAAATTCACAATAGCATTAATAGTACCACAGGACAAATTACAAATTGATCTAACCCCTAAGTAAGCCAATTATTTACTTGTGTTAAGGGTGTTAGACAACAATACAAATACAAAGAAATACACATTATAAATACTGCGAATGTATTTAGTAAACGACCAAATACAGAAACACAGACATTTAGGCTCATCACATACATGCCTTTCACTTTTGGGAATCGCACCCCTTTGCGCCGCTGTACGCTGCGCTACCCATTTAACATTTAAAATTTAAAAGTTTTAAAAGTTTATTTTTTTTATTTTTATTGCTAAATTTATTTATTGCCTCTGAGCTGGCGTTAACCCTGAGCGTAGGTATAGCGTTGACCTTTTAAGTGCTTCTTACAAATTACAGAGTAATAAGTAAAAGAGGGAACAAATTTTTTTGTGTCGGTTTTTTGTGTTGTTTATCAAGATTTGTAAAAAGTCGAATAACAGATATTGTTGGATCTGATGTAGAGAGACTGCATGCAAGAGGTGGCCAATTAATTACAATTAACCCTATATACCAATTTAATCTATTTATTTTTAAAACCTTAACATCATATAACTTAAAAATAATAATAATAATTCAATCAAAAGACTGGTACCTGCCAGATAGCGCCGGCATGGCTGCTAAGCCCTTAGTCCTTGGTGCGATCTCAGCAGAGTATAAGGGAGCCAGCGCTAGTGCGCCTGCTCCACCCACCCCTGCTGCTATGCGCGCCGCCCAGACACCGCGCGCTCCACACCACGCAGCTAGCAACCAGCTTGTCTAGGAAGCATTGTAATAGGGCTTATATGGTCCATCGAAGATTGAAATCAATATTAATTAAATAATTATGAATGTACATAATTATAAACCAATAAATCGTATTGCACCTTAAACTCACAATAAAACTAATACATATACAAAACGCGCCAGCTTTTCGTCCTTTAGTATCTGCCAGAACAGCAAGCATTGGAGCAGCTGGTAATGCAACTAGACATGGTAGCGCAGCCAACCAAGCGCCTCCAGATAGTGCCTCGTTGCCGAGAACGCCGGATACCCAACCGGTACTGCAGCCATGTGTGAAACACGATAGATTGTCTAGAATTTAAAAAATAATTATCATAAATATGTACCTACTCTGCGTCGGTTTGTTCAGAAAAATAGTTTTTTCTATCGATGCCTTGATCTTAAAGACTAGACAAAAAAAATAAGTATAGTATTTGCAATATTACAATTATTGCTGTTTGATAACTATCAGCCATAAATAGCAGAATAACCCTTTAAATTAATTAAAAATTTTGGAATAATAACTTCTGAGCTTCGTATTACTTAGCTCAGAAGTTATTTATATATTATATTTATATATTATTTTAATTTAACATGAGCCAAGCCCAGCTTCAGGTGAGGTTTGTGTAAATGTTATCTGTGATTCATTGAGGTGAAAAAAAAAATCAAATTTAAGGATTTATTCATGTATGTTTGTTTAGATTTATCTACAGACTTTCAATTGGACTTGGTAGGTGGCACTGCAACCAGGTTCTTGGTTATTTTTATAATTCCAGAACGAGTAAAGTCTTCTGTTATTTTATTAAATAATCTGTCCGTCCGTCAGTGCACTTGATTGTAAATGCTTAGGTCGAAAACAAATATCCGTGTAACGACTCAATTAACAGCCAGATGGCATATTGTATGCCATCTTCCTAGGGTGCCAGGAATATAAAAGAACAAAGTAAACCATACTTTTAAAATGGTGACGAGGTTTTAGTCCGCTACTATAATACGTACAAATTTAGGGTTATGAAAATCGGTTAATTTGAATTTGAAAGTTTTTGCAATAATATAATAAAACAAGGAGATTTTTGGTCTTTATATTTGTGGGTAGGCAAAAGACCCTGACTGAGTAGGCAAAAGGTCATGGTTTAAATTCCGATACGAAACATTTATATTTGTGACCAACAGATTGTAATTCCTAATATATTTTTAATCGGTGCCTACCTTTAAACATAAACATCGTGACTCCAAGTTTTTAAAGTTAAAACACGCCAAAGACGCGTTACTGTGTAATAGTTACAGCAAATTATATTTTCTTATATAAGTGAGTAATAAACATCACACAACCTTAACGAATACCTTAAAAAGAAACTTTACGGTCAGACATTGTGTACTGAATCCACGCACGAGAAATTCTTGTCAATTGCTAGTTTTAAATACTTAAAGACTATTCTAATAGATTATTATAAATCGTATACGTTGGGATAGTGTTTTCGTTCTCAGCTAATTATTGATTAATAAAATATTTTCTAGCCTAATATATCTTAAATAATAAATATAAAAATATATAATATACCTAATTTAATAAAGGGTTATTTGGTCTAAATAAATGTAAATCCTATTATTCTAAACTTTATAACTAATTTAAATAAAAAGTTTTAAATCATGCATGGATTCCGATTTTCGAAAAAAAATTTGGAATAGCCCAACTTGAACACTGTTAAGACTTTAAGAGATAAACAATTGCTTTAGACAAAATTTCAATAATAAATAATTTTTGTTAATCATTTTTATCTTTTTCATGTATCACAATTAATTACAAAAATTTGAATAATAACAAAGACGTATACATAGGATGAACTTATCTCTTTAAAGAGATCTCTTCCAGAAACCATGAGTGTAAGAGACGATGTTATAGAGGCAGAGATAGATATATAGATATTTTTAATATTCTATAAATTAATAAAGAAAACAGTAAATCTACTATTTACTTTATATCTACACTAGCTGTTGCCCGCGGCTCCGCCCGCATGTAGGTCGCTTTTCGCGTAATCTGAGGAAACAATTTCATAAAACATCATTTTTGCCTAACTTTCACCGTTTTCGCAGCGCACGCAGTTTTTTGTTTATTTTTTTACACCTTGCGTTAGAATATTCAAGTTTTAGTAATCATCCCTAATTTTTTGAAAATGAAACATAGCCTATGTCACTCGGGAATAGTGTAGCTTGCCAACGGTGAAAGAATTTTTGAAATCGGTCCAGTAGTTTCGGAGCCTATTCATTTCAAACATACAAAAAAATAATCAAACCTTTCCTCTTTATAATATTAGTATAGATAAGTACAAAAAAAAATATATATACAAATAATTACAACGTATACAAATATTAGGTCCTTATATATAATATGGCGTTTTTCGTACTGGCCACTTTAATAACGAACTCCTCTTTCGTAAGGAATTCCAAATTCAAATTTCTACACCTATTTACACATGTATTTTTATTTTGTTGACCGTCATTCATTTGTTTTTTTTTCTTTTTCTTTTTTCTGTTTGCGTTACTCAGTTTACAAAATGGAAAATTTGAAATTTCGATTATTAACACAGTTCGTTTTTGGTTCCAACCTTTTAATTCTGGAAATTTCGACCTGCAAAAGAAGCTCCGTGGAGGGCCGTAGACCCTAGTTGATACTGAAGAATTGAAAGCCATTGTGGAAGCGGACCCATCGCAAACCACGTCCGAGTTAGCTACAGGCTGCGGTGGTAGTGGTACTACTGTTCTAAACCACTTGAAGCAAATTGAGAACATTAAAAAGCTTGATATGTGAGGTGCCCACAAATTGACTGAAGCAAACCGGCAAACGCGCGTCGACTGCTGCGTTACATTATTGAATCGCATAATATTGAAAGGATTTTAAATCAAATTATGCATTTGGTGGACTAGTGACGGTTATTTATTACAGTTTTCTCAAATCTAGCCAGACTATTTCGGTAGATGTCTATAGTCAGCAGTTGCAATCCATGATGGAAAAGCTAGCTGCTAAACAAAAACAACCTAGGCTGGTCAATCACTCCACACAACTGCTGCCTTACGACAACGCTAAACCACAGAGTGTACAAATTAGAAAAGCTTCAATTAGAATGTATAAGACATCCACCTTCCCCCCCGAATCTTGCTCCATTAGATTACCATTTTTTTAGAAATTTGGATAATTTCTTGCAAGGGAAAAAAATCAACTCAAAAATTTGATTGATTCCCGTCCGACTGGTTTTAAAAGAACCAATGAACTTAGGTAGCTCATTGGTCCTTTTAAATTTATATATAGGTATAAGATGGCAAAAGTGCATAGAAAACAATGGTTCATTCTTTGATTACTTAAATACATTATGTTTAAAAATATCTATAAAAACATGTATAGCAATGTTCGTTAAGCTTACTTAAATTAATATAAATATAGTTTAAAAAAATAAACCGATACGGGCAGGGATTCGAACCCTCGACTACTGGAAAAAATTATAATAATAAAATGTATTTATTATATTATATATATATATATATATAATATTAGTAAATATAACTTATGTTTTTAACAAATAATAATTCTTCAGTCTTCTTCTTAGATATCTTGACGGAAGGAATAGATGTAACATGGCAATATATTTCATCTAGTACTTCCGATGTTATATGTAATGTAGAGAATTCCATAACCTGGGTGGGTGCTTGTACAGAAAAAGCTTTTGAAAAAAGGTTGGACTTTTAAATAGGAATATCAAAAGTTTTTGTGAAGGCACAGAAACATTTTGGGCGGCTACTGGGTAATGAGAGTTGGAAACGTTCCTACAAATAAAAGGGGGCTACATTAGAGAAGAGATTTTAAACATTACAATCAGTTTAGGGAAATACATATTAATTACCATACAATTTATATTTCGACAATTTTATACTACTATGTATTTTTTTTGTATTTTTAATTTTACTTACATACAGTGGCTGCAACGAGGCGCCGAACGGATCCACGCCATCTTTTAGAGGAAGTTCTTTCTATGCGGTTCCTGAAATTATTTATTGTTTTGTTTATTAAATAAATAAAAGTAGGTAATAAAAAAAAATAAACATTGTACACTCTCACTTACTCACTCACTCTCACGTACAATATTTATTTTCTAGTAATATTATCAAGTAATATATCAAGTAATAGAGGAATGAATGATTATAATTTTTGTGTATACATTGTGTGTATATACGCAATAAATAACCTAGGAGAGCTGATAAGTACTCTAGTGAATACTAATTAAAACATATTGACTTGATTAATTCCAATAGACACCTTTCGGAGTTCACACCAGGGCCCTTATTCGCTATGAGCAAATAGACACGATACGTAACGTGTTACGATAAATTCGTGAATTCTTCATAGGATAGTATTCTCTATGCCAGCATTATATTATAGGTAAGAAATCTCGTGTATCATACAGAATCAGGGCCCTTGATTCTTGTTGCATTGACACGGAATTTTAATACCAAGCATCTTCGGCTGATTTTTGATGCATTGGTCGCTATGTATGACTCTTATACAAAACATTACAGATGATTTTTTTTACAGTATCTTTCTTTGTTCTCACGTTTGCTAGGAAAGAGCAAACAAAACGGGAAATTTTAATTTATAAAATGAGCCCTCCTTCGGTCATTGAAATGGATTTTTACATATTTTTTTTTAGATTTTTTTAGATTTTACCAAATCAGTCAGTCGTTTATTATTCTTAAAAAAATCGTTACTATTGTTGCATGTGGGAGTTGCGTGTGAGCCTTGTAACAAACACACGTGTCTTATAAATTATTTATTTAAATTTTTGTTGTTTCAGTCTACCCTCATATTTAAATTATGTTGTTTTATAATGTCCAATAGTGTAGGAAAGTTTTTTTATAGTAATTTCTTGGAAAGAATAATAATGATGGAAGAAGATAAATATTTAGGTTTAATTATGGGTCGAACATAAATCATAGGATAGAGAAAAAGCTACGAGATAGAGAGAAAAGACTGTTCATAAAAACAATATATCAATAGTGTAAAATGTAATTAGTAAGAAGGTTTTTGAAAAATATTAAGATTTTGGAATTTAGGAACTATGCCTCATCAAAAGAACATTTGGTGTAGCCAAAAGATATACAACCAACAACAGGTATGATCAACAGTACTAAAAGCGTTACTAAAGTCAATCAGTACAAGAATGGTAACACATTTGTTTTCCATTCCTTGACGAATGTCTTCGGTAACCCTTAATAGAGCTGTACTTGTGCTGCGTCCAGTGCGGAAGCCTGATTGCAACGGGTCCAGCAAGTTATACTTTAAAAGGAATCGGGAGAGTTGGGAGTGATCAATGGATTCAATTATCATGGATAAAAAAGGTAATATTTAAATGGGACGGTAGTGAGAAGATAATGAAGGATTAGTAATATTTGGAAGTGGGAGAATGTGCGCTTTGCGCCACAGATGTGGAAAACTACCACAGGAAAAGTTAATTATTTTAGACAGGGGATCAATAACCGCCTCTATGATGAACATTATCATAGTCCGGTTAATACCGTCACAACCAGTAGCCTTTGATTTTATGGCTTGAAGGTGCTTCTTAACCTAACCAAACCTAACTTAATCAACAGGCGCGAAGGAAAATAGTGGAATGTCAGGCCTGGGAAAGCAGTGAATAGCTGAAAGGGTTATAGATCTTTTTGGTAGTCAAGAGTTTTGGTAATAGAAAAGTGGCGATTAAGACAGTTGATGTCCACAGAAGAACTTTCAAAATTTCGAGTCTTGCATACACCCAGGGTCTTAATGAAATTTTAAAGTTTCAGCTGCAGATGAGCAGGTTTTGTGGTTATAATGGTTGTTAAGTACCTACTCTGCTTAAAAAGTATTTAATTTGACGTTTAAGTAAAAACAAGAGAGATATAAGAAATTACAGTATCTAATATTGTATCATTATTAAAAAAGTTAAATAGATTTTTGACAGTGAGCGATGTCTGCCGATGTCATAATTTTGATTGTATCACTAAAACAAGTCATATAGAAGCCAATATAAAAAAGGAACAGGGGAATCGTATTACTACGAATGAAAGGCGTGCGAGGCCGCGGGCAAAAGCTAGTATTTAATTAAATAAGGATCCGCGTGAAAGTTACATGTAATAAATTATAAATGTATTAAGTAACATGATTCAAGACTTTTTCACATCGGTTGGTAGATAGGTAGATTTCGTATTATATACGAATATTAATAAATATAAACATTTAAAATTAAAATGATTTACAATCACTAATAACACTATGATGAAGGGATTTATATTATCACTAGCTATTGCCCGTGATTCTTTATGACTACGATCATAAGTCATATAAATATATTTTTACAGTCTACGTGGACGCAGTCACGGGCAACAGCCATCCCTAATAAAGTACTTTACCTGAGTAAGTGTAAAAACTTTTTGGCCTTCATAACACGGTTTTTTTTTCCTATATAGCACTACCGAATCCGCTTAGAACAGATAATTATTGCATAAGAACCTCTCCTCCGCACGAATAAAACGTCAATATTTTGGAGACGACTATTTCTATTTCAATCAAACATAGATAAGAACTATCTGGACGAGCATAGCTTTCGATTTAAAAAAACCGCATTTAAATCCGTCCACGCGTTTGGCCCGCAAATTTGCCACAGACAGTTACACAGATAGACAGGTCAAACTTATAACACCCCTCTTTTTAGTCGGGGGTTAAAAATTCTGACTATTACAAGAATAACCTTGCACTGGTTTAATAAGTAATAGAGAAGATAGCAAATATTCTTATGGTGGCTTCCATCATTTATAAATATATCAGAATTGATAAATATTTATTAACTATGTTGAAATAAAAGTCAAGTCTCTAAGTTGATAAATTGCGAAATGAAAAATATTATTTTAATTTTTGTCGGTTTCGGTTTCTTCGAATTAACGAGTATATATTTGTGTATATGTGTAATAGTAAGAGAATAGTTAAATTTTAAGGGCAACCTGGGTACTTATAGCTTGTTTATAAAATACTATTTTATTAATTTAAAATAAACGAAACTTTAAATTAGCCAATTGGAACAATAGTTAAAAAATTAGTAGGAAAGATACCATAAAATATCAAATCATACAGGTTCATCAAAATAACTTCAATTAACTTGAAAATAACTAACTAATTTATTTTTATTAATTAAACTAATTAACTTTATGTTTAATTGATATATCTCAAGTACCTACTAAGGTCCAAAAGCCCTAAGTCATAACCGAACACAAATTTATGAAACCTAATATCGTAGGATATTAGAATAGGGTATCGGACGTAGGATAGGTAGGATGTATCGTTTAGGAATAATCGTATAAATCGGTAGGATCGCCTTAAGAACATTTAAAAAATTCTACATTGAATAATTGGATAAATGTCGGTCTCAAATTTAAAAATACTACAAATTTAACGAATACCTTAGGCTGGCAAAACTATAGTAGTAGTAGTAACAAATCAAATACTATTCTTGATAATTCATTGAGAATTGGATGTTTTCCAAGTTTAGAAGACTGAAGTTCTCAGCTAAACCTAAGTGGTAGTAGCTACACCTACTGACTTTGGTATAACTGAATAGCCAAAATACTTTCCAATCTAATTTTGAAAATATCTTTAAACATGTATAGCCATGTTAAGCTTATTTAAATTTATATAAATATAGAATGTAAAAAACCGATACGGGCAGGGATTCGAACCCGCGACTACTGGGAAACCGTCCCGTCGCTCTACCAACTGAGTAAATATATATAATAATATCTTAAATATATATAAATATAGAATGTAAAAAGCTCAGTTCAGTCAGTAAAAGATATTTTCAAAATTTGATTTCGCGAGTGGCATCATTTCAATGTTTATCTATACTGGAAAGTTAGAAACATTGGTTAGGATTTTCGAAAGAAACCTAATAGATGTCACCACCGTCCCGATAAAGACGATCACATATAGAATGCTTAATTCGCCGAGACGGACAGCGATACGATAGCTCAGTTGGTAGAGCGACGGGACGGTTTCCCAGTAGTCGCGGGTTCGAATCCCTGCCCGTATCGGTTTTTTACATTCTATATTTATATAAATTTAAATAAGCTTAACATGGCTATACATGTTTAAAGATATTTTCAAAATTTGATTTCGGTAGTGGCATCTTTTCAATGTTTATCTATACTGCAAAGTTAGAAACATTGGTTAGGATTTTCGAAAGAAACCTAATAGATGTCACCACCGCGCCGTCCCGATAAAGACGATCACATATAGAATGCTTAATTCGCCGAGACGGACAGCGATACGGTAGCTCAGTTGGTAGAGCGACGGGACGGTTTCCCAGTAGTCGCGGGTTCGAATCCCTGCCCGTATCGGTTTTTTACATTCTATATTTATATAAATTTACTTTCCAATCTATTCATATCATTTCCAATATATATATATTTTCATACAAACACAACAAAATGTTTTGAATGATTCTTGGAAAAAAAAGGTTAATATCATTACATTCCTTAAAGTTAAAAGGAGCATTATGTTATCAAGGCTAGATGTAAATTTTATAAAAGATTTAAAAATTCAAAAACAAACCAAACCACATATTATGCTAACTGGAAGGTATTTAGGACTACTTGCTTTTGTTTTAATAAAACATAACAATTTTGTTTTACTACAACATAATAATTTTGTTTAACTAGTATTTAGGGAGAGTAAACTGACTTCTAGTCATGCTGTTGTAGTACTCAATTCCCTTTAAGCGTAAATCCTTACCTCTTTCCAGTTTTTACCATAAACCAATATGACCATATCATCTGCGAACGTTTGTAGATCAGCATTTGTGAGTTTTACACTACAAATTTCGGTAATATATATTAAAAATAGGGTAGGTCCGAGAGTACTACCCTGCGGTACACCGTATAATGTAGAACTCTAATCGCCAATACAGTAATTAATGCGGACACATTTTTTTCCGTCTGTTTGGTAACTCTAGAAACCAAGAAAGAACATTCCCTCTAACATGAATGTTTTCCAATGGTTTGAATGATGTCGGTTAAAGTCTTTTAGATTCTTAGTTATTAAATCTATAATAATAAAGAGTACAATAGGACCGTAATACATGTGACAATCTTGTTGTACTATATTGTATTGTATATTAACCTTATCCTATTGTATTGTAATGTAAAGTATATACATTTTTTTTAGACCTTAATCACAAGAAAATAAAACCTACTTCTGTATCGAAGCTTAATTCATAGTTAACATACAGCACCTACATAAACGTTTCAAAAATAAAAGAGAACACTATGAAATTCCGCATGTCATGACATCTAACCCTTTTATCCTCATTAATATACATGTTGCGACCTACCTCTGGCCGCCCGGTGACAAGCAAGTATTAAGAATCGGACAGGAGCCCGGTCCTCTGAGGCACTCAGTACCCGTGGTGTCGCTACTCACCAACAGCTCGGCACATGCCGTCCTGTGGGATTATTATTAAAAGTCACATCTGCTTAATATTATGTATTTAATGAATTAGACGTTTTTTAAAATCTTAATTTAGAGCATATGGGCATTGCAAATCTGATAACATCTTAACTTTAGTTAATTTTTAATTTCACAGTAGCGTGAAAAAATAATAATAAATATTAAAGGAAATAAAATAGCAAATAGCACGATAACAAAAAAATATGTTTTTTTAAAAACGATACAAAAGTCCACGATGAAAGTCTTTGTGAAGTCTGACGCGCTGCTGCTACCTGGTTCTCACGTTGCTGAGTAGACTCGGTTGCTGTACGGTTTCGTATCACTTCTAATCTATAAGCCCTTTGCTCAGTCGTGTCGTTCTCTAAACGCTCATAATTGAGACCAACTCTATTAGTTTTCTCCTCAATATACTCATTTGCAAGACGCTCTTGGACCTTACCACTGTATTCAACAGAAATTTTAAAATAAATAGACATATGACTTATGAAATGCCTACTTCAAAAATTAAGATACGTAAATAAAGCTATAAAAGAGCAATTAAATTTTAATATTATTGCTAGCTTGAATCGATACGAAGAAAATCAAAAAAAAAAACGAAAATGTATTCAACCGAATTTCTATACTAAATAAATGGCTTAGCACCGACTTCGAACCTATTAATAAAAAGGACATATAAATAATAGGTAGTATATAATAAAGATTAAATCTTCATTATTTTATACTTTTTAGTTTTAAAGTCGGTTTTTAACGTACTTATTTTTTGCTATTTGCCTTGGTAACTTACTTGCATTTTGATTTCTTCCTTTATTTAGCGGTCCTCCGATGCAACGACTTGAATTAGTATATAATAATATTATTTTAATCTTTTTTGGAGGTGTTTTTGTAACGCGTTTTTTTCTGCTTTTTAAAGTTATGTTACTGATTTCTTCATTATACTAAATGAACCTACGAACCCACTTATTTTCACTTGTTTTTTCTATCAATATTGCATAAGAACCTTTTACCCACACCAATAAAACTTCAATATCTTGGAGACTAATGCTTCTATTTCGACCAAACATAGCTAAGAACCATCTCGACAAACCAGGCTTTCGAATAAAAAAACGGCTTGTCCGTCCATTCGTTTTACTGCTAGAATACCACAGACAGACACACAGATACACAAGTCAAACTTATAACACCCCTCTTTTTGAGTCAGGGCTCAAAAACAGCATTACTATACAATCAAAAACAAAAACATCCATAAATACACAGTCCTTATTTTAAATTAACCGAAATGCTTTCTCCTTTTTATATTCTGTCCGAATATTTGTCGTTATCTATACGATTATATTCTGGTTTTACAAAATATATTTTGTCTTGATCACATATTATTATTTTTACATCAAATAATTTATCAGCCTGTTTTAATAGTATTTTTATTTCTTTGAAAAATTTTGCCAAGACTAGTTTGAAGGCGTCGTCAAATGCTACTATTGCTTGTAACTAAACTACTAATAAATATTCTTGACGTCAGAACAACCATATGACGCTGTCCTAGTCATTATCCAACATTTATTATTCAATGAAGACTACTCCTTTATGAACTACCACTATCATTATTTGTATAATAAAATAAATGTAAATCTTATTATTAGTGTGGTGTTGTTAAGAAAATTACAAAAAGTTTATTACTTTGGAGAATTCTACACTTTTATATATCACTAAAGAAATTCAATTTCTGAGTTTCTTCATAATACTAAGAAGTTGGCATAAGTGTTTTGTAACTTTTTTAATATGACCTTCCAGCGCTTTTTATCTCGTTTTTCTTATTTTAATATCAAATTTTACCAAAGGCATTTTTTTTATGAATACTTTTATGTTCAATGATAAATTCCAAATATAAATTTTAAATTGAAATTAAATAAATATATTATTTTAAATGTTTTAAATTCAATATACATTAAATTTGTATTAGTAATAGTAATTGAATATAGTATTAACTACTAAAAAATATTACATGAACTGGCCCTGTCAGCTATTAATAAAAATAAAATACAAAATTGCCGCGTTTAAAGGTATTTTGCGCATCAAAGTCCAATCTTTGAGTTTGAAAATAGGCCTTGTTCTTAACAAGCCAAGCCAAGAATAGAATACACAGTATGTTATTTTTTTACTATACTTTTTTTTTGAATACTCGAAGATCTGAGTACAGCACACAGTCTGATTACCTAAAATAAATTACTGTCATCCTATCCTCAGATATCCTCAGAGAGGATCTAAGTTTCATAACAATGGTAACATTGTTCTTAATACCGATTTAAATTAGGAAAGTGGAACGATCATTTCATAAAAAGATGACGGAAATATTAAATTTCTTTGAATGTTATTTGAACTAATGTATTTCTAATTTGTTCGTTATTTATGTAGTTGACATTATTGACGAGCATTCCTTTTTTATAGGGAATATTTTCTGAATAAAAGTAGGCTGATTCACTTTCCGGTGTAGTGAAGTAGGAACTAACAACAATAACATTAGTTATAAAGAGGAAGCAAGATAAAACGACAAGGGTTTAGAACATCCCATATAAAGCTAGTGAAGTAGCGTGTCTGCTATCAGACGGCTGCTTGTATGACTAACAGTCAGTGCATTTTTAATGCAAATTGGTCTTATACTAACATTTAATCTATTTACGTAATTAGAATTTAACATAAAAAAATATTATCAAAATTTAAATTATAATTAAAAAAATTATAATATTTTTAGAAACTATGGTACCGTTTATCTTGTTTTTTATTTTTGTTAATTTTGAATTCGGGTTTCATGGATTTTTTTACTATCCTTTGTTAATCTCTTCCATTACCATTATCCATTACCCAAGGACAGCCAAGAACAGCAGCGCATGTGCTTATTACCTATGACTGTAGACGTTATACACTACATAGTTATGATACCATTTAGCAAGTTAATTTTTAATTTAGATTTCGAACGAATTCTCCTTTTTCCTCTCCTACTTTCCTCCACAACTATTTATTTTTAAGGATGACAACGCTTGTGCTACCCATAACTTCAGAAGTACATACATACAATTTTCGAACTGATGTTAACTGATGTTCTGATGTTCTGATGTTCTGATGAAACTGATGTTCTGTCAATATTGTTATATTTCTCCTTTTTAGTGCTTTTGGGGTCCCAATTCTATTCAGGTTTGTTATTTCTATACAATTGATCCATAAGAAATACTAACCGGAATATCATAAAAATAAACTACTCATTATCACTCTATAAACAGACTATTATAATTCAAGTAATATTATAATTCAAATAATATGAAGAACGATAAGGACTTGCAAGGGTTCTCCAAAGACAGCAGTATATCCCCAAGGAGCATTACATTTCTTCCATATTCCTTCTAACATATACTTTCTTAAATAATTATTAATATTTCTCCTCAATGCAACGACTTAAACTAATATTGATAGTACTATCTTTATTTTTTTATTATTTATATTTACATATAGCATCTATATACTTATGTAATGTAAAAAAAATCATACTGTATATTATTTAAGACTGACACAATATTTTGAAAACTGTAATTTATCGTTTTGTTTTCACAACTTGGCAGAGGTCAGTAGATGTCAGATGACAAATAGAGAAATATTACCATGGCACTGGTTTGGTTTATCATTTCTCAGATCTGTACCTATTAGGAATAGATCCAAGTATTAATACGAGTAAGTATATGTAAGTTCAATTCAGTAATTGAAAGCATAAATGTTTTATGTTTATGGGAAAACAAATAGTAAATAGAAATCTTCTAATCTAAGATAACTTCTTTCATTTAATTCCTCATTAAGTTGTTATAAGTTATAGTTTGTAATAAGAAATTAATCCCAATCAGAAAAAAAACATTGATTAGAGTAGGGTTTATTGTTATACGTCGTACAACATTCATTTTTTCATTGTCATTTAGATTAGAAATCGCATCATTTTTCATTATTAGAAAATTATTACAAAATTGTCTAGACTTTCTGCTTAAATACCTATTTATTTTTACGTAATACATGCAAATTGTAACTTCATATCTTTTTTTTAATATTAACGTTGAGTTTATATATGATGAATGATATATGGATAAAAACTGCGGGTAACAGGTAGTACAATTGTATGTATTAAAAAATGGTTTATTTAAATATAATGAATAGTTTTATAAAAAACTCTAAAACTTACAATATCCTATATAATAAAACATTTAATTCATTTAAAACCAATATGTGGATGTTCATTTATTAAAAGTGGACGCTAACAGATTCTGTTATAAAATTATAAGTAAATCCGAGCCTCATGTAATAATAATAAGGCATTATGCTAATTTTATGCAACGTTTTCCATTTGCATGCAGTATCACAGCTTCATTATATATTCGGGTGGAACTTGTTTGTATATATTTAGTGCTAGTAAAACATAATCTATACTTCAATATATGCATTTATAACATTCATTTACAAAGCGCTCATTTGACAAAGGAGATCAATATCCTGACTGTACCTAATAACTTGGTTGAGAACAAACATATGCGTGGCACGTTCTAGCTATCCTTTTACTGTAATATACTGGAACTTCCATTATACGTGACTTAGATTTACAAAAAAAAACTTTTTTTTTTCATGCTCACTATGAAAAAAAAATATGATTTCAAAAACTTATTTTAAACTTTTTACAAACCTGGTAAAGTACCTTTTTATCTAAATAACTAGTAAATAAATTTTGACGGTCAATGTGACAATACATGAGAATAAAAGTAAAAAAAAATAATCTACAAAAAACATAATTTAATTTCATAAAAGTTACCTAATTTATTTAAATTGACTAGATAAGAAAATAGTACATAGAGTTATACGTAAATATCTATCCTGAAATAATATCAACTTTTATATCAGGTTAATTTTGATTATGATATTGAAAATATTCTGCCATACATGGAGTCCGGACATAAGCCATTTAGATGAATTAAAATAAATCTGGAACTTAGATTCTATTATGAAAAAATAAATTAAAAATTTATCAAACCCCCGATACAAAAATACGTCTAAAAATCCTCAATCCAAAAAGACATCTAAATGCCCCGATGCAAAAAGACGTCTAAAAACCCCCGAAACAAAAAAACGTCTAAAAAGGATAATAATAAAATAATAATATTATTATATGTTTATTGAAGTCGTTGCGTCGGGGTTACGGGTGTGTTGTAAGTACGTTGACTATGGTGTCTATTTTACAATATTTTCGTAACTTCTGAATGAGGACTTAGACTATACGATTTGATATTGTTAATTCGTTATTTGCTTTTGTAATTTACTTGTATTTTGGATTCTTCATTTATATAGCGGTCCCCCGACGCAACAGCTACCATAAGTACATGAAATATTATTTTATCCTTTTAAGACGTCTCTTTGTATCAAGGGTTTTTAAATTTTTATTTTTTTTTATCGTACAAATTAACCTAAGAACACCCTAATTTCACTTGTTTAGATTTTTACTATCAATTTTGTATAAAATCTTTTCACCAATAAAAGCTCCATATCTTAGAAACGACTACTTCTATTTCAAGCAAATATATCTAAGAACCATGTCAACGAACCAAGATTTTGCTTTACAAAACCACATCCAAATCGGTCCACGCGTTTGGCTGCTACGTTGCCACAGGCAGACACACAGATACACAGGTCAAACTTGTAACACCCCTCTTTTTGGTTCGGGGGTTAATAAAACAATCACCTAAAAGGACAAATCTTACACAATTATAAGCAAGATAAGATACTCAAAGGTGACCTTTGAGTACTTTGAATGCTTATGACACAAAAATAATAAATTCTGCCACCTGTTATCTAATTTATAGCAATAGATTCCCACAAGTTGCTTTGGGATATCGTCTACTTCTAACTCTTTTTTATCTGAAAATTAGTTATGTACTACACTTTAAATGTTTTCTTAAAGTACTGTTCTTTAGATTTAAATGAGAGATTTAGAAGATAACGGAGGAGATGTTTTTAACATATATAAAATACGTGTGTATATGTGAATATAAATGTGTATATATATGTTCTCAGGGTAGTGTAAATGAGGTTAGTATATTAAATCGATCGCAACGATTCTATTTATATTATTTATTCAAAACTACTACCCATAAAGCTATTGTATTAGAGTACTAAATTATGTCTATACAAATCGTTATGGATTATTTAAAAAAGTTTCGTATCTATGTTTCAAAACACGTTTTTATGTATGTTCTAACATTGTAACAAGATTTAAAAAATACAATTGAACCCAAAATAACGCATTTTGTACGAGTAATATGGCTGACGTTTCTTAACTTGTTTAGATGAACATGAACAACCTAAATTATATTCTTATCATCAAGGTAAGTGCTTTTTCCTTAATTCAATTTCGTAAGATCAATATGTTGTAATTTATTCATTAGGCTTTCAATGTTTTCCTATTAGCTCAGTTAGATACGGTTCTTACTATGGCAACCCCATTAATGTCTACAGCTATATGGTATATATATTGTATTTTTGCCTATCAGTAAAATTCGACCAATAGTTTTTTATGGCTTAGAAATAAGTAATGTAGTAGTTTGTCATTTTAGTTATAAAAAGGCCATGGAATACAAAATATAACAGAAAAACGCTACTCAAAGCAAAAATATAATACGCCTATAAGCAAATACTGCAAAAGGCATATGAAAAGTGCTTATAGCTCGACCTTGAGACACTCCATTTTTCCAGTTGCTGCGCTTTTTTGAAACAATGTTCTGTCAAAGCGCTCTCGTCGCTAAGTAGATTGTAGATGTCCCAGTTTTGTTTACATCTAAGTTTATGCCATTATAAAGAGTATTTTTGTTTTGGGTATGGTCATAAATGGGGAAAAGGATAAAGTGAAGTTTTGTCTATTATAATTTTGATATAGATAAAGAAAGTACGTAAAGAGTATTTTTAAAACGCGGGTTTATCAAGTTTTTATGTAGAGTTCAAAGTAGAAAATAATACAAAACAGTTGGCTAGTTCAAAGCTTAGTGGAAATCAAAATATTTTTCATAAAACTGTTTAAATAAACGATTGATTAATGGCCGTTATTAATATTTTATCCAACTATCTAGCCATTACCGGCATACAAAGATTGCTATCACTTATGATTCGTAATTTTAAAGGGACTCTAAAGTTAATATTTATCTACATAGCATTTTTTTGGTAGGTATCATTTTTAACGCCCCAACCAAAAAGAGAGGTGTTATAAGATCGACCTGTGTATCTGTGTGTCTGTCTGTGGCAACATAGCAGCCAAACGCGTGGACGGCTTTGGATGTGGTTTTGTTAATCAAAGGCTTGGTTCGTTGAGATGGTTCTTAGTTATGATTGCTTGAAATAGAAGCAGTCGTTTCCAAGATATGGAGTTTATAATGGTATTGGTGAAAGGTTTTTATACAATATTGATAGTAAAAATCTGAACAAGTGAAATAAGGGTGTTCCTAAGTTACTTAGTACGTCATAAAAAAAATAATTAATAGCAGAAAAAAATAAATTAAAATTAAAAAACAACCCGGAAACAAAAAGAGGTCTAAAAAGGATAAAAATAATATTATTGTATACTTAATGAAGTCGTTGCGTCGGGGGACTGCTAAATGAAAGTCAAATTCAAAATGCAAATAACGAAATAACCATAACAAATCATAGAGTCTAAGTTCTCATGCATTAGCTCCGAAATTTAGTAAAATAGACACCATCGTCAACGAACGTACAACGACGCAGCGACTTGAATAAATGCATAATAAAATTATTTTTATCCTTTTTAGACTTAATTTGTATCGGGGGTTTTTTACATTTTTAATATTTTTTTATTAACTTAGTTTTAATGTTGTTTTCTTCGAATTGAAATCCTCTTTACTAAACTACTTACATATTTAAATGTCGCAAAATTGTAGATTCTTAATTTTTTTATTAAATTTCGACATTATTACTTAATATATTTTTTTCTATCCGTATAAAGGACTCATTAATAACAATAAATTCATTTTTACTAGAAAACATAAAAATGATGTTAGTTATTTACCGTGATTATAACATTTGCTTTTTATTAATCTAATATCAATGTGTTTACTTTACAAAATTATCATTATGAACGAAGTCGTTTCGCCCTATATTTTATTAATTGACATTCAATATAAGAAAACCAGAAAAACTTGCTTTTAGACCTTAGCCAAATTGTCTCTTCAAAATCTCTTGTGAAATGTGTATCTTCAAACTCAGGCAGGCAGATATCTATGCAGGAAAGTCAATTATTATTTAATAGAAACTTTATCTATTCGTTTTTTAATGTCGTTATCGTGACACACACCGTTATTTGTTTCGACTAACATTCTATATACCTATATTGCGAAATATTAAATTATAATAATTTGGATTCCTTAAGAGCATTAACTATCTCAAATTGTTTTGGGATATTATTAATATTATATAAAAATGTAAATAATATATTACACGCGCCTATTGAGCTTGACAGCTCAGTTGTCAGAGCGATGTGACGCTATTTCAGACGTTGCAAGTTCGAGTATTTCTGCACTTTTTTTTTGGTGAAGCATGCTATTAAAATCTACATAATATTAAATGTTACAGAAGTATATTTTATATATATTGTATATTTTATTTTCTTAAAACGTATTTCGACTGATAGTGATCGTTACTCACACATGTAACTTGAAAAAGCCAATGCATTTGCTGCAATTTCCTGTCAAACTGCGACGGGAAATGTGTCTCGTATGTTTGAAAGTTCGTTTTAAGGGATGAGGGTAATGTACATTTCTAGTGTTATTAAAATCCTTAAAAACAGATCTACTACCATTCGTTCTCTTTATTAGCATGAAGTAAATCTTCGGTTTGGGCCTAGTATATAATATTTAAAATAATATTTGGTTTTGCTGAATGATCATAGACTAAACCACTGGGATTTAAAATTTGATATTTTGAGTGTAACTATCTTTTATAGACGTTGACACTGACTAAATTATGATTAGAATTATTACTATTAAATAGTTGAAACTTGATAAGTACGTTAACTGATTTCCAAATCTCTTATCAGCTATAAAAGGTTTAACATCGATTCGAGCTATTACCTATACTTTAATGTTGATGTTACTAACCATGTCACTTTTAGAGCACTATTTCGATTGAAGTTACGTTCTTTTTATATTTATTTAATCGAATCAAAGTACAAGGTGTCCCAAAAAAGTGACGTTTTTTTTAAGGTAATGTGTTAATTGAAAAAATATTGATTATTTATTAAAATATATTTTTTTAATGACATCGTCCAGACGTAAACTGTTGCGCTCACGGCATTCATTTAATCAAGCACTAAAATTGGTAAAATTGTGCCAGGAAAGCCAGTTTGTTGACGTAACCTTTTGGATTTAACATAACACAACACAGGACTTTTGTATAGAGGGGGACTTATGGCACCTCTCCTGGAGATCAATTTTCCAGGTAAAATTTTCGGATCGATCGGAGAAAATCCTAGATTTTTTATAAATATCACCAGCCTTCCTAACAGAGAACTGCTAATAATTTCTAGTAATACCAATAACATATCAACTACCGGTCGGAAGCAACGTTGGAAGAAATAAAAAATTCAACACCTGTCTCGGTCTGAACGAAAATATACAAGGTATTTATAGAATATCATATGACGGGAGAAATTATTGTTATTTAGGAGGTATGATTTGTGGTAAATATGTTTATTATTTTTTGTTTTGAAAGTAATCAAATTATTTTTTGTTTAGTTTATGATATTCCGAAGAACTATTCGATCTGTTGCCTGCCGCCGAATTTCATCACCGCACAGCGCGCTATCGCCTCCAATATCATCCTTACCACCTGGATGCGTGGGTTCCTCTACTGTGCGGTTTTCAAGGACATTTTCCCCACATTCCACTTGCTTATGGAACGAACTCCCTTCGGTGGTATTTCCAGATCGGTACGACATGGTTACCTTCAAAAAAGGCGTTTACTCCTACCTACAGGGCCGGCAACACTCTTGTAAATCCTCGGATGTTGCAAGAGTTCATGGGCGGCGGTGATCACAGGTCATCTGTGACCCGCCAGCTCGTTTGCCCTCCTCTTACATAAAAAAAATAATAATAATATTCTAGCAGATTCCACACATCTGCCCTCTAAGTTACTGCTTATGGGCTGGTATTTTGCAATTATAACTCGACCGGACTTCAAATGTAGGGAGCTGATTTTGTAATTTTCTTTCAAGGTGGTTTAAACAGCTAGGCCGCAATAACACAATTCCCGAATAATATTAAACATTTAGAATGTTTTTATCTTAAAGGTCTTTGTCATTTAGGGACAATATCACTTTTCTGAAGTGCGAAAATCACGATTAAGATTAAATAAGGAAACAATACTTCATTTAAGTTCAGCATTGCTAAGCATTATAGCACAATAATTAAATGGATTGATAATAATACAACCGAGAATGTGAACTTTTTAAACTTGAGTTTAAAAGATGTCTTGAGAGCCGCGGTCGAAAAAAATATACAATAATAATATTATTTGTAAGAGCATTTAATATCTTCTTATAGTAAAGAAAGGTTTTCGCTAGACGTTTAGAGCTTTAAATTGACATGAAAATGGTAAATGGTGTCGTTACACCAAAATATCGATATATTTCATAACGTAATTAATATAATATTACGAGTAGCCATTTCATATACGGCCAGCTTTTCAAATCCCATCCGATCTATCGTCGTTTTGACATTAAAGCTGCTGCAAACTTGATATCACGTCCGAGGAATTTATATGGAATTGAAATTCATAAGCAAATTCGATATCAAAAGACGGAACTACTGATGGAATTGAGGCATAGAAATATGATCGCATATTTGCAATATTTTTTAAAAAGCATTTTTGATACTGGTGGTGTTTAATAGTTTTATTACTTTTCTCTTACTATGATAATACTTTTGTGAAACATGTTTCAATATAAGTTTCATTTTGTGCATAATATTTAGGACATATCCGAAAAGTGAATTCATGTCCAAAATTTCAAATTCATGTTTACCCGTCTAAAGTCCATTAATAATGATAAATCTTTATATATCTATATAAATAAAAATGATTCGCCGACACGTATGTACGCACATAACTTCAGAACGACATCACCTTATTGGAGGATTATTTTTTTATGTGTTCCTTATTGTCAGAAGATGAATTTCATAAAAAAAATATATATGAAACTTATTTTTTTTTACTTTTAGAAAGTTTAGAAAATAATTATAGACTACCAAAACTAATATAAAACGAAAATAATACAGATTAACACGACGAAAAGGACGATAATAATACTGACTTCAGTTATGGATACTGGGTAGCGGATAAACATACATATAATAATAAATAAATAAGTATTTATAACGATTAAGTGTATGTTTAAATAAGTTTACTTAATTACAAATCAGTATCAGTACTAATGTCACTGTCAACTAATATATATGTTGGGGACACCAGTTAGCTATTAGCAAAAAAGAAATTAAAAAAAAATATGACAGATAGATCGAAAAACAAATTTTTACGTAACGAATTAGAAAAAAAGATGTTCTTTTAATACAAAAACTGAATTTCTGGCTTAAGAACAGACTGTGCAGAAATTTCGTGTGTTTTGATAAAAAAATTTAAGGATAACCGTTGACTAGAGAAATAAAATGTGGTGTTACAAGTTCGCCGGGTCAGCTAGTATATGATAAAATAGTAAAGAGGACCGGTTACAATATTAATAAAATAAAAATGTATGTTTGAGCAGGTTCATGAACAGTCCTAACTGTCCTAACTTAGTTTCAGATTCTAGGATTTTTTAGGACAGGACAATTTCTTTCCGATCTGATATTTTTAATATAAATAACTATTCAATTTATACCATTTTTTTATTTTTACAAACTGTTTTCTACGCTAAACATAATTTACTTAGCGTAGAAATGTTAGTTTTTCATAACGCAAATCTATTATTGAATTTATAGGCTTGATATAAATAAGTTATCAATATCAAAATGATCTAAGGCGTTTTTTTTCCCAAAGGATTGTACCGCGAGATCAAGAGTAGCAAAATGATATTCTGCAATGAATAAACAAAACATACACTATATTGGCAAAATATTAAATTTAGTTGACTCTATTCTATATTCAATATCGTTCTCAGTATTCACAAGGTGTATTTCTATGTATTTGTATCGTTGTCCAACAACTTTAACACAAGCAAATAATTTGCTTGCTTTGGGGGTAAGATCAATGTGTGTAATTTGTCCTGTTATAATATTATATTTATTTTTATTTTATTATTTTTATCAATAACATTATAGGTTAAGATGATAAATGCACGAGACCGTAGTGACCTACTATTTAGATTTTGATAATTTATTTATTAAATTATATCCCTAATTACTAAAAAGTATTTCTTTTATTATTTTGGATCTTTTTATTATTATTATTTGGTAAAATATTTGTAGAAATACTCAAACGTTAAGATAAAATACTTAATTACGAAAACATATTACGTTAGGGATTGAGAAAACAATGAAAAAAAAATAGTACCGTTATCCTTAGCATTTAAACCTTGCTTAAAAACTCTTTCTAAGCCAACCAACCAACTACAACAAGCACATCGATCAATACGTCCAACGGCTTTGGGATTTAGTTATCCTTCAAGACAACGATTTATGTGTCTTATTTCGACATGCCTAGAATTTCTTCGTTGTAAAACTATTTTTCACAAATTATTTCGACCATTGGAAGTTACTTGAATTGCAAAAGCAGTTGCAGTTGCATTTTTTCATAAAATAGCTGTTGCCTGCAATTTAACTTAGGTGAATGGTTCATTTTATCAAGGTGCACATACCTAAAGCCATATATTATTGTTGTATGTAATATTTTCCTCTTTTTGTTGGAATTTCTTACCAGTAGAAGTATCCATTAAGTCAACACACACACAAAAACTTACTACCAATTTTATTAAAAAACCCTTCGTCCAAAACCAAATAAATAAACAGACTATTTTTCAACAACTTGTATTTTTAGAGGCATTATTTTTTGTATGTAATATTTATAGACCTTATTTAGCTAGTTGAAATTTGTTTATAGCTCTAAAAGAACGATACTAACTAGAATTTCATCTGTGTACTCTTTCATAAGATAAATATAAATAAAGAATTAAAATCCTGCATAAGATGTATGATTCTTTTTTGAGTGGAGTCTTAAAATACGGCATGTAAAAGGAGATTCCTAGTTAAAAATATATGTATTGGAGGGGTTATCACATTTTTGCTACGTTAGTAGTCGGATGGTTTTGATACTGGTGATAATTTATTTTATTATTTTCTTGTTTATTCTGGTTTTTATATTAATTACATAATGATCTGTGCCGAAATGAAGAACATCGCGATAAAAGTGCACCGTGCACGTCTCGGGAGAAGAAATTTAGGATAACTTTTGTCTCATGATTTTTTTCCGTATAGAAAGGAAGTCGTCTATATGTTATTAGATTAAAAACTCGTTTTATATAAAACGTGTTGATCAGATCCCGAAAATACCTCAACCTATCAATTTATTTCTGCCTTAAGTCTCAAAAAACTTAAAGCTATATAATTTATTTATTTTGACTAACTATTTGAAAACTAAGCAAATGCATAATATGTTAGTATGATAATAAAAGTAATAGATTATTAATAATAAAATCGAGTTCCTCTTGTGGTTAAATAGAAATTTAACAAGAATAACTACTTCTCGTCCTTCTTATCTAAGAATTAATCAGAGCATTCTTTTCAATGGCTAAGAAAAGCCTTATGGAAAAAGAAATAGGATACATCTAATGGGTTTTCTTTGTCTTGTAAAAGTTTTTATAAATTTACGATTACTATGCTACTATATTATAAGATATTATATGTTGCATTATTTTTAATCAAAAACCATTATAAAACTTTGAATGAAAGCCATAATCTACTGATAATGGCTAAGTATATGAAAAGGAAATTCAAGCCGGAATTGTATGTTGTAGGATATGAAGCACAAAAGCACAAAAGGGAAGCACTTGGAATGAAAACTTGAAAGTGAAGCCACGAGTCGTGAGAAAGAAAATCCTCTCGATAGAATAATAGCTTCCAAGCTAAAGCTTTAATAATCTGATATCTTCGTACTAATTTATAAAAAAAATATTCTCTTAATACATTGTTAAAATTATAACGAAAAAATTTAAATGTTGTAAAAATTCTCTGTAATATATACAAATGTTAATAGACTATATATAACCACAAATACATTAATAGTGAAATTTTAAGCCAACACGTAGATGTCTGTTACAATATGTCATGTAACTTTAACATAATAGAGAATTAGCTTTCAAACTGTGATTACCAAGGATAGTAAAGTTGCTATATAAAGTAATACAAACAAACTCTTTTTCAACTACAATTTTAGTGAGACTTACAATTATATTTAACAATCGAATAAAATGACGAGATTAAATTAACAACAGTAGCTGTTCAAAATAAAATCATCTAATTATACTTAAATATAATTAGCAAAATAATTATAATTGTAAAGATTTATAAATATGAAATAAATAAACCCACAGTGACGTTATAAACGTAATTTATATATGTCACAAATGAAAAGCCTCTAAACGAACATTAATGGTCGAATCTGTCATCTCTTTAAGATGAATCCCAGCGTAGCCTATATTCTCGGATTAAAATTTAATAATACCAAACAAACTAAATTCTACTAAATTTCTAATACCTTGGTACTTACAGCTTTTAGTAATAGTAAAATATAGATAATTCGAAGGACATACCTGTTCATTATACCACAACACGTCTTCACCCCGAGGAAGCTTCAACCGTACTAATGCTCACGTATTTGTTAGGGGTGTTTTTGGATCTACATTGTGCTGATAATTTATACAACGTTTATTAATCTATAACCGATTTTAGTGTAGGTTAAATTAAACGGAAGCTTTATATCAGGTCAACAATTTACGTTTAATTTAAAAACAAAAACTAAATATAGGATACATTGCACAATCTCGTAAAATAGTTTGTTCCACAAAACAGAAATATCATTAAAGTCTTTTTATTTGGCTGTATATCCGCTCTATGTCAATATCAGTATTGAATCAGTAATACGAGCTACACGCCGCCCAACCAGCAACAGTTTGTTAACAGTGTTGCTAGTTCAAACGCTACCCGGTTTACAAGGTAATTAAATCTATATCCTGAAAATACATTATATTAATTGTATATATAGGAATTTCTATAATAATCATACCAGACCTAAATTAAGCAAATGTATACATATATATTCTACGAAAAAGAAATAAAAATGTTTATGCTATACTAGCAACATTTTAATTCTCTGGAATAAAATATAATCCTACCAATTCCATATCTCTGTTGAAGACATTCGATTTGTTACTTAGAAACGTTACTCTTAAATCGTCCGTATATTAAAGGGTGTACAATATGGTTTAAGATTTCGACGTTACTGATAAGCAATAAGAGTTATTTCACATTAACAACTTTATTAACATTTTTCTTGAACGTATCTAATAGCAGGATGGTATATTAAAGATCGTGTAGACTTGTGGAGTATTCTTTGAGGAGCATTTTATTACAGGGTTGAGGGGGTCTTTGAGGGAGAATTGAGGAAAAGAAATGTTTTTTAACCAATGATCCGAAAAGAAGAAGAATATTCATAAAATTGTATCAAAATAATTAATATAGTCTTATTTTAAAAGACATCATAATTACTGTTTATTCTCTATATAGTGATAGGTAGTATTCTGGATGATATAGATGAATGACGATGAGTTATGATGGATTATAAGCTTGGCCATTGTTTTTTTTTAATTATATATTATTTAAAAAAATAAACAGCATACCATAGATTTTTAAGTAAAATCTAATATGAATGTGCAGAAATTATAAGAAGGATATCCATTATTACCAACGACTTCTTTAAATAAAAAAATCATAAACATATAACTACCCTCATTCTTATTATAATTGAGCAATATCTTTATTAAGCGGTCCCTGGCCCGATGTCAAATCTCCTTAGAAATCCGTATTGGTAAGATTTTGGATTTCGAATAAATGTAAGACAGTCTTTACTTTTATTTTACTTTCGCGACGTTTACAAACTCCTTGAAAGGGATTCCACCCTTATGAAAATATGAAACTAAGCACATTTCTTAATTAATGGTATATAATATTTGAAATATTTTGTAACACAGGATTTAAAATAAGTGTCCTTTAAAACTTTATCCATACCAAACCATTTTTGTAGTATTTCAAGGCGAATTATATATTTAATAGCAATTCAAAATAATAATAATAAACGTTATTCTCATAAATAAATTTTCAGTGTTGATATGTGGCTCTGACTCCCAAAGTAGTGAAACAGTGTTTCGGAGGCCAGTTCCTTGTCAGTTAGCTTAACATAAAATGATAATAAAGTCATAAATTTATTATAACTAATATAAAAGAACATAATTTAAATTAAAAAAAAATAAAAATATTCAAATTAACTGAGAAGCTATGTACGTATATGTGTGAATGTGTACTGCATGTATTGTTATTATTAATATTTTGAAATTTGCTTGAAAATAGCTCAATTGCACTATTTACTTCATGAGTACAATATAAATCATCCCAAGACGCTTCCTTTAAAGAATTTATAATGCCTTCAAAATCCACCTTTGATTTAATATTAGACAAAGTTTTTGTTTTAATATTTGACTTTCTCATATGTAAGAGGTCAGGAGAATGGTCTTTTCATTTGTCGAATATTACTGTTTGAAAATCACGAGGCTTTTATCATAAAAGGGGCTATCCAAGTAGTATCTCCTGTAGAAAGCTCAATTGCCTGTAAGAGCCCGTACATTAAGACATTAAGTCTATGTTAATATAACCAGTAACAATAAAAAATTTTGTTTCGTATTTACTCAGTATATAATTCAATGATTCGATAAAATTATTCGGGTTTCTAAAGTAGGGTGGTCTATAAGAACATAATATAACAGTAGTGTCTTGCAAACTCAAATTAAGCAATTACCTTCAACTATTTTTGGTTCATACGAAGTAGCAGTTATATCGATTCTAATATATACTACCACGCCATCGTTTTGATTAATACTATTTCTAGTATAGTGTATTGTATAGTTAATTATATTTTGGGGAACAACACTTTCTCAAGTCCAGCATTCCGTCAGAGCCAGAATATTAATTAAAACATAAGAGTTTACTTAAAAACACTAAAAACAAATCAAGATTGGAGTTAATACTCCGTATATTAATCGTTAAGATTACGAGATCTTTTTCAGTGGTCCTATTTTGTGCAAACAAACGTATTTATTCAGTAGGGTCATCCAATTTTAGACACTTCATTTAATTAGAAGACGTATCTAAGTCATTAACTAGATAATTAGTATTTATTAAATTTAATTTTAAAATAATTTATTACTTGTCATATAAATAATGAAAGTTTTTAAATATTTTTATTAATTAACTAACATATTATAAATATGTATGCGCATACATCATATGTAAAATAATATGATTAATAATATGATTTCCATTATTTAAAAATTGTGAAAAAAGGATTGTAAAAATATGATTTTGTTAGTGTTACTTACAGCTTGTGTTTGTGTTAGTTTAGTGTGAATTTTAATGTTTTTGTATTTTTTTTAAATATACAGCATTTGATAAAAGTAATTCTAGAAATATTAACAAATGTGATAAAATAAATGAATTAATAAACAAAAACTTATAAACTAGTCAAATCGAATTAATAACCTTTTACAGATCAGATTCTTTGTTAATTCTAATTTGTTGGATGCTTTCTGCATTACCTAAATAAACTGTCATACGTGAAGTCCAACAAAAATATAAAATTTTTTCACAATCATACGGGTTATGTAGAAAAGTTTGTATTTTCTTAAAGCATTTCCGAAACATAAATGGGACACTTTGCCTGATTTATTCCTAAATGAAGAGTTTTTAATTCAACACTAGTGTTTTTGCCATTGTTAATTTAATTAAATAACTGCTGACAAAAAAAATATCTTGATAGCTTTACGTAGTTATTTCAAATAAAATTTCACGTAACTTAAAAAACTGTAGCTGTATGAATGAAAAAAACATTTTATATCTTTATCTGGAATATTAATCAATTTTACAAATTTATTAAAATCTATGTATTCATCATAAATACAATAAAGAATAATAACATACTTCATTATTATATCGATACTGATTGAAAATAATTAAACCATCCCTGTCAAACTTTCTCGATCAAAACCTTTTTTAAGTGCAAAAATAACGGAATCGAGAAAAACTTCAGATTCCACTTATTAAAGTTTTCCTATAGTTTGAAAAAGTTTAGTGATGTAGTTTATTATTATTATAGATAAATATATTGTTTTTCAATTAATTATCTCGACATTTCATTATCTGAGCAATCTTGTCACATGATAAATTAATCTTTATTAATGTTTTTAAAAGATATATTTAATGTAATTGAAGATAAGATGAAATTACGACAATTACGTTTCATACATTGTGTGCTCGGATGGGTGCAGCTCTAATTGAATGGCGACCTATTAGTCATAATTGTACTGTATTTTAATATTACTTCAAATAATAAGTACCTAGTAATATAGTTTTCTGATAAGGAGTGGGAGTAAAAAATTGTCATTGTACTTTATTGTTGTTACAAGTTCATAACTATACAGATATTAATTATCTGGACAATTTTTTGCATTGTATAACGTAAGAGTCATTTTGTTCATCACATGGACATGCATTATATTTTTATAAAAGTCTAAGTAGAACCGCATGCTGTCATTAGCCCAAACCTGTATTCAAATAACTTCACCAACAAAAGCATTCCAGTAGAATGAGCTGCAAAAACGCGAAATATCTGCAAAGCTCTGTTTGCTGAAAACATTTTGTAGCTAAGTGGAACGTGTTTCGTAAAAACTTTTATTTTAATCACATGACAATATTTCAGTCTTTAAGTGGATTATAAACTAGCTTTTTTTTTCTTGACTTCATAGAAACGTAATAATTATTTAAGTACTTATCAACTAATTCCATAAGTAGTAGATTTTTTTTTAATTACTGTACATTTTTACTAACTAGTATTATATCAAACTGGTTAGTATAATAAATACTGCAGTTGAAATACTGGTTATGTTTTGGATGATCACTCCAAATTAAAAAAAGTTGTATGTATGTACGATATCATAGGGATGTGCAAAAAACTAATTCGTGTATAGTAAACTTGTGTCTAGAGTATTTCTTCTCGATGACAATAACCAATGTTTGCATAATAATGTTTTTTTAAGATTTTCACTTACATATAATACAATTTTCAGTTAACTAGATTTCACACATATCTATCAGTAAACACGACAGCTGCAAGGCATTTAAATCGATGATTAAAAATACGAAAGCAATAATCAACGCGAGTAAAATATAGTCTAAAAAATATTTTAATATAAATCCTATTGCCATTATCATTCTTGGTCGCTTTTATGCATAGGACGAGAACTTAGGTAAAATGAGTCATTAAAATGAGACAAAGGTATTAGATAGTTTTAGCTTCAATCGGTCGGTCAGGCTAGTGGAAAATTAAACTATTCGTTTGTGGGTTAGTGGTTAACTATATAGCAGTACCTTTCGTACGAGTTTTGACGTTACGAAAACGTTGATAGTTTACCAAATCGTAAAATCAAAACATAGAATTATTATAAACACTATGAATCAAAGTATATGGACATATTAAAAAAAAACTATTATCAACAAAAAAAAACTATTATCAACATAAAAAAAAACTATTATCAACAAAAAAAAAACTATTATCAATAAAAACGATTATTTGGGATGATTTATAGAATGATCTTAAATAACTATAGGTAAATATATTTTTTAACAGATACTTTTTAAGCAGTACCACAGCAATAAAGCTCGAGTAAATTGTGAACGCAGTCCTTAGATATACTTTTTTTAATAAATAAAATAATTTATCTCCTTATTATACCTATTTTTGCTGGACAACCTTTGACAACTCATCCCAAAACGAGCTTAAACCGTTGAGTAAGCAAATCTTTTAATTATATATCTTTTCAGGTATTATTATTTAATTCTTGTTATTAAACACATGGTTAGCAAAAATGCAAAACTTATAACTTTTAGTACCAGGCGAGCAAAAGTATCTGAGCAATCGCTTTTACTGGAGCAGAGCGAACATATTAACCAGTCATAGTTTGTCTCTTCATAGATATGTACCAGGATATCATCAGCATGTCGAAGTAGATATTGTTCTATTGGCTTCCATATGTAGATAATGGAACTTTCTAGAATCATTATCGATAACAGGATCTGTATACATGAAATCATGAGATTAAGAGCCGGTTTCTGTGAAAATTATTAAAATAAAAAAATATTAATAACATTATCCAGAGTATTGGTTATCACGAAGCCATTCAGCAACATAGGATCTACCCGGATATCAGTTTTTATTTATATTTTATAATTATCTTCGAGAACCATAGCTTAATAAATAAAAATTAAGATAATTAGTTTATATAATAGATTTTTTACCTCAATAATAAAGCATATTGGCCACAACTTTGACCATACGATACTTGGTAACCAATTAATTTTTTTCAAAAGTAAGCAAACACTTGAAATATATACGAGTTTTGATTCAGGATGATTTTCGGTGAATATTTTGGCTGTAATTTTTTTAGTTTGTGTTAAATTGTATTAGCCTTATAACGAAATTATAATATTCAGTTAAATTAACTAACTTTAAATGAATATATTTTTTTTATAATTATAATAAAAAGACGCAAAAATATGAATGTTAGTAAGTTACAATAGCTTACATACATAAACAAATATGGAAATTTTCAAATACCACCCTTGGGAAATAAGGTGGGACGAAGAAAGTAGGACAGAGAAGAAAGGGGACAGACATCCGGCACTCTCACTCACCGTGTGAAATGCAACTTTAATAGCTACTTTGCACCTTCTTAGAGACTATAGTTCTACTTCTTTGAGAAATTCAGATTATCATTGATGAATATATTATAATTAATTAAATTAATTAGAACGATTAAAATACAGCGTTTGTTTTGCTTTTAAAGTATTTTTTCTTTTTACTTTAAGATCGATTGTGTATTAAAAACGTTACTTTAAAATGGATAAGAAACAAAAATGGGACATATAACAGATACTGCCTATAAAAAGTATTCATTCTGATAAATTAAAAAATCTTATCGTTAATGAATATTCAAGGAGCTGTTAGTTTAATAAACTAATCTTAAAAACTTTGATTGTAAATATATCTAGATCAAGTATATTGAATGATCAAAATAATATCTTTATAAGTATGTAGAAGTTACACGTACGTAGAAGTAACCAAAGTAAAGGACTTTTATCTGAGAAATATGGTCGTAAAGGTGATTTAGCGGTTAGGACCTATCCTATCCTAGGAAGGACCTATCCTATAAAACTAAATAATAAATATTGGAGGACATAAAAAAGTTGAAGATAATTACTGCCAAACTCTATTTTTTCCGTATCTATATTTATTGTCGTTACAAATGAAGTAATTCACGTAACAAATTATAGCTCTAAAATTTACCTGACTCTGACTGACGTAGGTATAGCTAAACTAAATAAACAAGAATACTTTTCCAATTTTTATATGTTATAGAAACCTTCTATTTTTAAATAGCAATTATAATTATAGACGTTAAACCTACAAAAATATAAAAAAAATAATCACTTACAATCGTAAACTAATGTTAAATTATGTATAATGAGCGCCAACGAAATTATTATAGCAGCTGCACGTGTCATCTCATTGAAATGGAATTATATTAAAATTCTTTATTTCCATTCGAAACTTAGAACAATATTAAGTAATTGTTTTAATTTAAAACCACATCTTACGTTATCAAAATATGTTATTTTGATTTTTTTACATTGACGGTCATTTTATAGACATCTGTCAAATTAAAAATAATAAAAAAGTATGTATTTAGTAAAACAGTCAGAAAGAAAGTGACTAAATAATATTGATATTTAACTCATAATTACATATGAGGCGATATTAAAAAGTGTGCTAGTTAAATAATAAAGGGCTTAAGTTAGAAATAGTGTTACATAAAGCGAGTGTACGCGGCCTTCTTTTTTAATTGAAACTAGCGATGCGCGAACTAGTAATCGATCAGAAAAAACAATATTTTCATCTTACTGACACGATATTTATTCTAATAAAATACTTTATTTTTTTAATAATACACCACCTAATACTAACATTGAACATTTCAACAATCTGAATGGAATTAAAAATAACACATAACATTCTGTATTTTAAAATATTTTTTTTTATAAACTGTAAGTAACAAATTTGAAACTAGCTAAGTTTATCATTTACTCACTGGCCAAAATTTGTTTTATTATTGAACTTGTAAATATGTGTACAACGAATCTGACAAATGGAAAAATATTACCAATTTTATATTTTGTGCATAAAATATCTATTATTTATGTTTTTAATTTTATTAAAAAAATAATAAATAATAATAAATAATTAATACAATAACAATACAATTACTAAATATTGTTGTTGGTCCTTCTATTTTAACAATAAGTTGTTAAAAGTTTCTTGTTTAGGTGCAAATTGTGGCGTTATATACTATAATAGATTATTTTCTAACTAGAAAATGTACTCTCTTTAGTTTAATCTCATACTTAAAAGTGTCAGTCAAATATCAATAAAGTAAACAATTCTGCCGTTGCATACCTATGTTGTCTTTCCGACATCGTTTATTCGTGTCCTAGATACGAATGGTCGCACACATAGAGGACTATATTTATTTGTTACCGTATCTTTCAGTTGACATATTTCATGTTTACTCTATTATTATATTCCATATTCATTGTTAGTTGAAATTTTAGTTACAGGAAACAATAAAAATATATAAATGATAAATATTTTCAATAAGTTGCTTCAAATTTTTCTTTACAGCGCTCCTTAAGTACAACTAGATACAGATAGTTGTGTTTAAATAATTATAATTTGCTCTTAACCTTCCAACGGCTTGGGTCCCGTTTATAAAATAGTGCCTAAATTCAAACAATGACTAGTGAATGATTTTTAAATGTATTAAAAATATTGGTATGCAATTGGCATAGTACATGATTTCTTATCACACGACATTTTTATTTATGTAAAAGTATTATGCATTCCGCAAAAACAAACGACAAAGTAAATAGTAAACAAATAATTCATTAATTATTGATGATAACTTAAAGATAATTTTTTTAAGAAAGAAAGAAAATTATTAATGTACATAAAGAATTTAAATTAACAAGTCACTTGTACTTATTCCTTATCTATTTCCAAAATGTAATGTCAGGGGCACAGTAATGGATAAAAAATAAGTGGATTCTTAAAGTTGTTACTTTCTGCACTCAACATATCTACAGTCCACGTGAGATTTTATACTTGGTCATAAAATGTATCGTAAAAGTCTTGTGGTGAACTAGTGTCTTACTGCATTGTGGATTTCAGGATTTTTTAACACTCTAGAATAACTAGAATAAATAAAATAACTTCTATGTAAAACAAAGTTATTATTGCCTATTTATTAGAATAGTTTGGTCGTAATATATAATCCATTTTTATATTTACTATTAACATTAATAATATATACAAACAGAAAAATAATACTATTGTATGTATGTAGTTATATATGCATTGTTTTTATTATAAACATTGTTAGATGAGTTAAAAAATGTATATGAAAATAAAATAAAGGAAAATATAGGGTTTTGTAATTATATGTCTGAGTAAATAATTACATTAATGTGCTAAAAAGAAATATATTTTAATTATATTTAATATATTTTTAAAAATGTTAGATATCATAGTATACTCAAGTTTAGTATTTAATATTCTTATAAATACAATAGTTCATAGTATACCTGTTATCGAATTTAATAAAGAATATTTTCCAATGGAAGAGGAATTAGTGTCTGAAAGAGATTATGACCCTGAAAGCAAGGATGATCTGAGTAATGAAAATGAAATAATCAGTATATTGGAAGAAAAATATAAATTTAAAAATGATAATACTACAACAAGATATAGAATCACCAACGATGAGAGGACTTATCCAGGTAACAAACATTGTCTAACTAAACGGCTAACTACAAACCTTTTGCCATTTCTTCCCTTACATCCAAAATAATTTAGAGTATTTTCTTTGACCAGCTCTGTTACCTATTGAGGATCACAAGTAGATAAAATATTTGCAATATGGCGTACGCGATGGTCGATCAGATGTTGATCTTATCGCTTATTTTTCACACCGAGAGGCATTTTGGCAAAGGGCATTTGTCGGTCAAAACTTTGAATACCTTTATATTCACTATTTTTTTCATTTTGTTTTATAAAATTGTGTTTGTTATTGTTAGTATATTTAAAAAGATAAAAGGTTTGTAAGTGTATAAGTTGACGCTTAACTGATTTCAAAAAATCTTTTAACAATATTTAGAATTAACTTTTAGACCGGAATTATGCCAAACTGGCCCTACTGACCAATGTGTAATGTCAAATTGAGGTAATTTGAAATATCTAAGATTATATCTAATAAAAACAATAGATTAATGGTACTCTTAATCAGTATTTCCAAAATCGGAGAACGAGCACCAATTGGCGTACGCATTCAGGACCTATGCTGTACGGAGGATCGTGGGTGGTATGGAGACCAGCATCAGTATGTATCCATACAATGTGGCGATTTCCAGAAATGGAAAACATTGGTGTGGAGGTAGTATTATTGACGAGCAATGGGTCTTGACTGCTGGACATTGCATGGAGTCGTAAGTTTTATTGATTTGGTGATTTTTTTTAATATATATTAATTTCTCTTTAGAACGATATAACATCTTTTATATTTAGGTAAAACATATTATTAACAATTGTGTTATTTATAAATTTGTCTATAAAATTAAATTCTACAAATTTTAGATGATGATACAGATATAATTTTGATTGCGGTTTAAAAATGTTTCGCTTGCGAAAAATAATTAGTGTGGTTCCATTACGGTAGAATTATTATTGTGGTATGTTTTGGAAAGTTGCCAGTAAGTGACTCGTAATAAATTGTTTTGTTTTAATAAATGCTTTGAAAACAAATAATTTGTCGTTTCTCACTGCTCAACCTTTTTATTGCTCTTTTGTTATGATGAAAATGAGAATTCTGCGATATTTATTTTTTTTTTAATATAAATTTTAAAATGTTCTAAGTTATACAATTTGTAAGTCATGAACAATATGTTTTTAATGATATAGATGACTTCATTATTTGCAGGGCAAATGACGGAGACAAGAAAAAACTTCTGCCGTTTATTGTCAGGGCCGGAAGTTCCTTTCATAACCGAGGAGGTTACCAGGCGAGAGTAAATAAGGTTGTAAGATTTTTAGTTATGAAATGAATTGAAATGTATGTATTTATGTACGTATATGTATGTTTCTTATAGACGCTGGAAAGGCTGGACCAATTATAACGCAATATTTCACTTTTTTTTGATTAGTCAATAACAGTTTTTTTTCTACCAATATGCTATTATTCTATAGGTTCTTAATTTTAATAATTATGTTGAAAGCATTTCATGACACAAACCCTTGTGATTACAAAGGTAAAGCTACTAATTCTTATTACAAGCCACAAGGACCAAACCAAGGCAGGTCTGACCTCCAAAATCCTCCGACAACGACACTATAAGAATAGTCTGCTCGCAAGGGTCATAGACAAGTGCAATCGTGACCATCCTTATACGTTTACTCCTGAAAGATCTCGGAACGCTCATTTCCCGTGAAATTTCTCGCGACATCACTCGCGAAGAACGTCAGAGAGGCTATCAATTTCCAGCTGGTGCTGGAACGGTATGGCTCAGTCCCGTCATGATAGGTGGTCAGGCCGCAAGCCTACCCTACGATATAGTCGAGTGAATGGATAGATGCTAGCACATCCTTCTAACCTCTAAGCAGCAAGATACTCGATTTTAATATATCTTTAATTTAAGCCCGGCGGAGCATGCAGGGGATGATAGTATTTTATAAAAAAAAAAACATTACACGTTTGAAACTCAAACAAACCTTCAAATGGAAATAATTATTAAAGTAAAATTTCTCAACACGGGTCTTAAATTTAATAGCTAACCTTTAAAGTTATAGCATTTAAATAACAATATACTCTCAATTATTCATCAGGTGTTCTTCCCAACTCAGTATGCTCCAGGCAGCGCAGACTTCGATTTCTCTCTCCTTCGTCTAGACCGACCTATGCCTATCGGTAGAAATATCGCTGTTCTAAACCTGCCTGCTAAAGAATATCTCGTTCAGAAAGATGATCTGCTGATCGTTACTGGATGGGGCAGTACTCACGTAAGTCTTACTTGACCTAACACTATTTTGACCAAAGCTTTTGAATTACTATATAGCGCCTTGAAATAATCTAATTATAATATAATAATATATTGGTTCATAATTAGAAACATCTCAGGGAATACAGCATATTTTAAATGCAGTTCTTATGTTTAAGAAATTGCTTATTAAATGTAATGTAATGTTAAATATCAGAACTGTTTTTAATAAATAAAAAACTTACAAAAGCCTAAAACTTTATATATATCTAGTTTTAACCGAAGGCAGTATAATTTACGTAGTGATTACCAGTATAGTATAGCCAGTATTTTAGATTTTCCTAAGGATTTATTTCGTTTTTTTTTATATAGGTATAATATATTTGAAACGTCACTAATAAAAAATTAAATTAAAAATTTAAAAAACCCTAGATACAAAAATACGTTTATAAAGGATAAAAATAATATTATTATGTACTTATTGAAGTCGTTTTGTCGCGTCGTCGTACATGGACGGACGATGGTGTCAATTTTAATTTTTTTTCGGAGCTAATGTTATTCGTTATTTGCATTTTGAATTCTTCCTTTATTTAGCGGTCTCCCGACGCAACGACTTTAATAAGTACATAATAATGTTCAATATTCGTACAATATATTTAATAATTATAATTGTATTGGCGTTACAATGGTGCAATGTTTTTGCAAATTGGAAGCATTGTATCTGCATTATTAATAATTAATTCTACCAGTAAATGTTAGATAAGCAGAAAACACATATGTCGAAGTTGAATTCGAAATATAAATGAACTTAAAAATTTTTAAAAAATCATGTAAGTTTCGATAGATAGCACCATTCTAATAAACAAACTGTTATTCCGATCAATGACTATCAACGTGTTGTTTATTGATCTCGTAACAAACAACTGCGGCGCTTTTCACTAATGGAAGTTACAATACTGCAATACGATATTAGTATCTCCATTGTTTTGTAGGATATATATTAAATGTTGGTTTGTTTAACAACTGTTTTTAAATATAAAGGGTTTCTGGGATCCTTTTATTAATGTTAACAATTTCGAATGACACAAAATAAGTGTGATAAAACATTGAGTACATTTTATATTTAAGTCTTTTGTTGAATTGATCGCTTACAGTACAAATTATATTAAATGTCTTAATTAAAAATTCAGTATTTCTAAATAAAATTTAAAGATATTTAAAAAAAACTTACTTTTTTTTCTTTGGAGAATGGAACTTGAGAAAATTAATTAAAGAATGTCTGAGTCATAAGCAAACCTTTCGTTTCAGGTTCTAAATCTAGTTTGAGCTTTGAGTTTAAATATCGTTTGATAAATTTTGCGTGAGAATAAGCTGGCTCAAATATTTTTCTTGTTACGTTTCCTATCTCATATCTCTACCATTATAAAAAAGACAAATTGAATCAGAAAAACACATGTAACTATCGAACCTACTCGCAATTTCACATATTAATATCGAATCTATTTTATAAACATAGATAGATAAATTCCACCTATAAAGGAAAACTGTCGGACATCCGCTGAATAAACCTAGAAAACTATCCGGCCATCCGCTGGATAGACCTACGAAACTATTTTTGGTTCAAGATGAAATAGAGGTATCTACTTAGGACGCGCTTCGCGCTCACTTGGTTTTTTACTAAATGACCAGCAGTTTTTGGTACTTATTTAATTATCTCCTTTAATACCAGGAGTCTGGCTTCGACCACGTTCCAGACCGACTCAGGTTCGTGCCCGTGCCGGTGATGAGGTTAGAGGCGTGCCAGACAGCGTACCGGTTCTACATTACGCCGAGAATGATGTGTGCTGGTTATGCCACTGGTGGGAAGGATGCTTGCAATGTAAATAATTAACTACCTATACCTTTATTTGATTGTTAACGTTGACAACAGTTAATAAGTTAATCCTGTATATCAGTTAACAATTGCGGAATTTAAATGAAGATATATAAATGAATTATTTAAATAGACAATTAGTTAAGAATAATTTAATACGTTAACGTTTGATTATAATCATAAAATTTGCAATTGATATACGATAAATAGGTATTTTAAGTAGAGTCAATTTCAGCACGATTCTGGAGGTCCAGCTGTAAGAGATGGAGTTTTGATTGGCATAGTCTCCTTTGGCGGGAAAAAATGTGGTGACCCTCGCTCACCTGGAGTTTATAGCAGAGTCACTGAAATCACAGAGTGGGTGGAAGCTACTGTAAGTGACAATGAAGCTATCGACGTGCCTGAACTGAAACCTAAAATTGAAAAAGCACGACTAAGAGAAAAGGAATTACAAAAGTATTATTTTGGATTACAATTGTTTTACGAGTGGTTTTGATACAGATAAAAATCTTGTCTGTTTTTTTCAACTAATCTCATGCCATTTATCACATCGCGGCAACTCTAAGTTATTACCAGCGCGACTAACTCCGACAAATTGCCTATTAAGTGCTACTTAATATTTTGGCTATGATATTAAGCAGAAAACGATAAAATGATATACATATATTCACATAAAAGTTGTTTTTGAGAGGTATTGAAATTTGAAATGAAATAAAACAACTATATATTTTTTATATATTATGAAATTTACTTTATTTGAAAGATAATCTTCTGACATTATAATTAAAATATTTTTGCTGGCATATAACTGCCACGGCTTTCTCGAATGTAGCATAATCTGGAGGTATATACATATATATATTTGGAAAAAGCATTTAAAACAATGTACAATCAATGCAATGTACCTTATCCTTTCTGCAATCTACCTATTTGTGTAGGTACACAAAAATTTAGAATGCAGAAAGGACGCTTAGCGTCCACCAAGTTCGAACATTGGTTTTCGATGAAAGCCTAAAAGGGTTAACCGACCACAATGCAGCTACAAATTAAAAAAAAAATATTTCGATAATCTTTTTCAACATTTGTGGTCATTTATTGGCAATAATAATAGTCAATAGTTTTGGGCTTATCGATGTAGACTAGTGACTTCACATATCCCTAAAGAAAAAAGTCTAGCTGAGTTAAATCGCACGATATTGGAGGCCAATTCACCGGTCCGAAACGTGTAATTATACAGACGTTTCCTTCAATACATAATTTTTTTCACGATATTTGTGACTGTTACGCCTTGCTAAAACACAGTACACAAGGCTCCAATACATTCAGTAACTATGTCTTTGTAGACCACTATGGTCTGAAACAATCTGACCAGCATAGTTTTTAATAAAATAAGGTGTCTCAACATATACCTACTTCAGGTTTTACATTACTCCAAACACAGCATTCAGTCGGTCTATTCATGTTGCCAAACCAATCTAAACACAAATCAGGTGCTCTTTAGCCCCAAAATGGCAGCTATTTAAAAAAGTGTTGCAAACTTTAAGTTCTTTACCTCTATAAAGATACCCTATATTAAGAGATAACCGCGTAAATAAGTTAATCATTGAAAAATCTGCACTATCCTTACTCGAATACAAATAAAACCAAGTCATCATTACGCTCTCGGAGTGATCTTCTATTTTTTGAACCCGCGATAAATTTACCAATTAAAAATCCAAATTTATACAAATTCCTAACCCTTACCATTTTCTCGTATTGTTAAGAGAATTGTATCTTGATACACTTGTGCGATTAAGTTTCAATACCATATTCACAAAAATATGTCTTTGTTACACTAAAACTAATGACTCATTATTGTATTTTATTTCTTGTTTCTGTTTAATATTATAATATTCCTTATAAACCCGTATCGCTTAAGAAGTTGTTGTAATTTTACTACCATATTCATTTTTCATCTTTCATCTTTTTAAACGTTACGGTAATCGTTAAAGGTTCTATATTCAAACAGAAAGATAAAAGATTCTGCTTTAGGAGATGATTTCTTCGAACATTTAATGCATGGACGTTCAAATCTTCTTATAAACAGACTATATTTCATTATACCTCTCAATGGTCTGATACATAAACATTCGAATTACCAAGCGAATTAAAAAAATATCACTGGCTCCGTTTCTATTTTGTTTATTGATATCATAGCATTCGGTTCTTTTTATCACCCTGGTCAAAATATAATATTATGCGTATTGTTTTGTAATTGTTATATTATTTATACTAGTATATATAAATGTATCCGTATGTCTTACAAGATTCTATATCCATAATAAATCATTATTTTTAGGTTCAAAGCAAGAGTAGAGGAAAAGAAAAATAAAATAAAAGAATGGCTCAGAGACACGCTGAAATCTCCAACCTTTTTAAAATTAGCCAAGAAAAAACTAGCTGAATCTGGAAAGACAGTTAAGAAAAGCTTTCGTAGACATTACGAGCCAGAAAATTTAGATGATAAAACATTAGACGAAGTAAATCTATATCATCTCATAAACGAAAGAATTTTAGAAGACAACGAAAGAAACGAATCAGAAGTTATATTGAGAACTTTAGCTATACGAGAAGTAATTTTGAACGACAGTAGAGAACAGTTTAACAAGAAAGGAGAAAAAAGTGATGAACTAGAAGAAATTTTAGAGTATTTAAGTAAATAATTTGTTGAATCTTATTCATCGTTTATAGTTCTAATATTTAGTACAGTCCAAATGATATTGCTACCTCAAGACCTCGATCCAAGTTTTGTTAATAGAAATATAAATAACAACAATATTGAAAAAATAATCAAATATCAGTATAATTAAAATAAATTGTGGGTAGAGTTTTTAGGAAGTAATATCAATTAAGTGATTTAAAGCGAAATATTTTTTTTATTTTAAATTAAAGTACATTATTAATTTTGTCATTTTTCTTCTGAGTTCATATGTTACGATTATCATTATCAATTGCAAATAATATTTGTATAGTTTATGTTCAGCTCCTGTAACTAAAGCTACCATTTGAAATTTGAATTGAAATATTATATAATATCAGTATTGCATTTCTTGAAAGTTATTTAAGATTTTTCATGCTCTTTTTAAAAATAATATCTGTTGAACATTTTTGTTGAATAAATACGGAACCTCATTAATTGAAAGGGGCTGACTTCTTAAGTAAAAAAATATTATCTATACATATGGACGTGGCTTCACATTTGATATAATTTCTATTCTAAAAATTATATATATACCTATATAAGAACTTTCTAGACACCTCAGTAGTTAAACTTTTGAGGTCACCATCCTCACGCTGTTTTAACACCATGTCGCTTTACCTTGTTGCCTAAAATTAAACCTTATTACCCTATTACTAAAGGGGGTTTTTATCGACACAAAATAAACTGTGTTTGAAATATCTGTTGGAGATATGTGATGTGTGGGTCTGGAAAATATGTGATAAGTACACCTATGTACACCATCTTTTAATTATTTCTTATTTTTATGGAAATTATACTTTGTTTGTAAAAAAGAATTTACGCGTATAAATGATGAAAGTTTCCTTAAAAATAAATAAAAATAATATAGGTTTAAAATAGAGTAAGTGGAGACATCTATTTAAATTGACTGGAACTACTAAGATGAATGTATTCAACATTCAATCAGGTAACTAGTAAAAAGTACATATTCAGTAGCTAACTAAATTGTAGAGTACAAAAGGCAATCTGAAAAATAATTCAAAATTCACTTTTTTTGTATATGCATTTATATACTACATTACAGTAGATTTTATGTAAAAGTAACTATTATTAATTATCTTAGCCAAAACAATAACAGAATAAAACTAAGTGAATTAGGTAAGTCTTTCATAAATACTTTAGCATGGATATATTAGAATATATTCATAACAAAGAAATATATTTATAAGATATATATCTATTTCTTTTATAATAAATTATAAAGTAGTGTCACCTAGTGACAATTTCTGGAACTGATTTAGATGTAGAGTTGTTTAGTTCTAAGTACTGGCGCCATCTGTAGACAGATAATGGTTTATGTTAGTTGTTTTCGAGTGTAGGTGGCGGCACCTTTGTTCTAGTAAAGTAGCAGTAGGACCAAAAAATTATTATACATATAATAACTCTACGAGTACGACAGGTACACAGATAAAAATAATTTTCATAAGCCGTTTTAAAAATACAACATTCATAACATAGTAAAAAAATATATATATCTTTCATAAAATAATTATAATATATCTTCATGTTTGTCAGGAAAAACAAAAATATCACATATCACAAAATGCACAAGAATGGTCCTTAAAACCCTTTATTATCTAAAACTAACTGTCTCCTAATATCATTATTGGAATTTCTGTTTAAAATTTAACTAACTCTTTTAATATAGAGATAGGTAGTTAGAAGTACTCAAATAGACGATAAAATTGGTAGATACTATTAGATTCAAAACAGTTTTAGTTAATATTGACTTCATGTTATTTACGAGCCGTGAGTTTTATATAAAAAGCTTTAGTTTTTGCTAGATTATATATTTTTTTTTCAAAAAAAAATTGAAAGAATAACTCTACATTTTTATTAACAACTAATAGTTTTTTTTTTTCTAAAAAATTATAAATCATATTTTATTACATTTTAATAATTATCCTTAATAATTGACAAGTTATTTAATTACAATTATAACTCAAGTTTCAAACCAAGGAAATTAAAAAAAATAAACAAGAATCAAAGTTTTCTAATAGCACCGCTAGATGGAGATACCCATTATAAATAAATAGTGAAGAATAAAATATCTGTTAATCTACATCTACACCTAAGAGCAAAATATATCATACACTCTTACAATATTAAAAAAAAACACAAAATCATAAAATAGGTTTAGTTTTTGGAAAAACCAACCTGTAGAAAAAAAAAGGTTCATGAACGGGTTCCAAGTATTTCATTAGTTTTATAAAAATAATCTCAACCTCATTATAATGTGTGCGAATGATTCACTTCTTATCAATGCATTCAGGAAAAACTCACAGATCATCGCACGATATGCACTGATAACAGGTTCAATACACCTTATATGCAATGCTTAATCATAATGCAAATTATTTTAGTTCAATGTATTTATAGAAAATGCTAAAAAACGATATGAAGAGAACCTCATACCCCGCTCATAGCGGCTGGCTCAACCGATAATACCTCGGTCTCCCAGAAAATTTGCGTGATATATTATAGGTGGGCTTAGTAGGTAATATGACATCACATCACATTTCTTTAGACCTGGAAATGCATCTTAATTTTTTTTTAAGATCGATTATTTTTGAAATATCATCCTTGCAACACTGATAAGATATTAAAAAATATATATTTTAAAGTTATTTCTGTCAAGTAATTAATCATATTTTAACAAAATTATAGAGTCTTAAGCATAAACACGTATTATAAGAGAGAAGCTATGTGTACGCGCAGATATGGGTAAAAAAGGCAAGAAAGAGTAAAAAATACAGTAAATATAAATTAGTTAATCCACCCATGGTTAGTTTGGGTAGAATTTCTAAAATACTCTTTTTTTGGAATTGTCAAATCTCCTGATAGTACGTTTTTATTGATTCTTAAATTAAATTTGAAAAACTCAAATGATGGACATGAAATACCATAGTTTCATACAAACTTTCATCCAATATTAAATCTTGAGGGGTGAAATTTTCTGAAATTCTTTCTTAACAATATTTATATTTTAAAATAAAACCTGATTTCTAACATTCGGTTTCTAAACTCAATTATTTTGGATGAGCGTTGACAGTAAATCGGGACAAATGCATACATGTGTGCAATTTGTTTGTAATACACAAGTCACACCCACTGATAGCATAGATAAATTAATAATATTCGCAAAGCCTGTAATAGGTTATTGCTTTCAGATCCTTGGACTGACTGATAATGTGGGAGTTATTAACCTGAGGCTAAAGTATCGGACGACGACATTCAATTCTTCTGCATTATACTATAAGTAAAAATAGGAAAAGAATATTTTCATAACAATTAGTAAGGTAAAGTAAGTAATCTTCACAATAATTTGTATCCGCCGACTTTTGTTATAGACTTAACTTAAGATCCCATAACTTGCGATTTAACAAATTATATATGTAGAGCTAAATCACTCATAAATTTAAACCTATGGTAGTTTAAAGCGAAAAAATAACATAACAAGAGTGAAGAAAGAGAAGTACTTGAAATACTTAAGAGGGGGCGGTTAAGTTATGAAAAATGTGCCAGTACATACGAAGCCACGAGCAGAAAGTATTATTAAAAAATATATAAAAAAAGAGTGGGCTGAAGGTTTTGTTTGTATTCGTTTACATAACTGTTATGTATAACGAAACTGAATGAAGCACGAAAGAAACCAGAATCGGTGTTTCTTTCAAAAAGCTTAAATAATTTACCCAATTATGCAACACGAAACAAAATTTTTCTATTAAACAATAACGTAAAGTTGTATGAAATAAAAACGTTAACTAGAAACTTTTTACGACGTATTACGAGTACGAATTGTATTATCAATAAATTATTTTCTTATTCTTAATCATTCACGGTGACATAAATACGGAAGTGACTTTATTCTTCAATTTGCACGCTTGCGCAAAAGTTGCACAGATACACAGGCTGCTTGAATATAATATAACTATATTTTATTAAAATACATAATATATTACTATTATATGTTAGTATAATTGGAATAAATTTAAAGATTTTATTTAAAAATTACTAGCTATTGTATGTCATAACAGTGCTGTTTTAATGTCTAGTAATTAAATTAATGGGTAAATAATTCTTGTCCAAAACTAAATCCCGCTGTATATGTTCCGGTCTACTTGCACAGTTGCCTACAGCTACTTACATAACATTTAAATGATGTATTTTGGTACCAACCAATGGTATCGTATAATATACTCGAAAATAAAAGTTTTTATTGATTTGTTAAGTAATATTTGGATTATAAAATTGCGTTACTAATTGCGTATTTTTTATATTAATTTCTGAGAGGCAAACAATCAGACTGTACATTTGGTAGTTATCTCTTACAATCGTTCATATGCAAATACAATATGAGTAGAATTACATTGTTACCAATCCCGAGACACAGAGTAATGCACAGAATACTTGAAGAGGAAAAGAGGAGCTTAAAATAATAAAGGATATTGTTATCTCATTACAAAAAATATATATTAATACAACCCAAAAAAAAGGATTTAATTATTTACCAACGGTGTTATAGTACTTATATAATGGGAGTACTTATAAAATGTAGTTCCACTTTTTAGTAAGACGACTCCGGGAACAAAGCAATCGCTTCGCATCGCATTTAACCACCTGTGCATACTGTGTGGTCTTTATATTAAAATCATTTTCTGTCTTTTCCTGTCTTAAAGAAAAAATAAAGGCTATGTGTGAATCAATAATTACTTTTTTCATTAGGACTAAAGCTTAGAAAACTTAAAATAAAAAAAAATATGTAAAATTAATTATATTTTAATAAAAGAAAAAAATAAATTTAATTTTTAATAAATTTCTTAAAGAAATAATAAACATAATTAACACGACAAACAAACATAATTAACATTATATTAGTGATTGTTATTTTCTCAGAAGAAATGGCCGGTGGTCTCTGCTGACTCCGCAACACTCGTTCATTCATTAAATTTTATAATGAATTATCATTCACAATGAGTTAGATTGATTCGAGTATATTTAGAAAATGCCCTTTCAACATTGTTTATAAAACAACATTTATTTACGTATCATCAGTTCAGTTACTATCCGAATAATTCCTATAACAGCCAAGTTTTTGTAATCAATCCACCATTAGAGATTCAAATTGGTTCCTAGGGTTGACATTCAAATTAATTATTAACAATAATAACTTAGGTATTGAATTTCTAATATTTTCGTAGCGAACAATGTATCAGCATTATTTAAGCTGTTAGATAAGATACTACATACATATTATATAAACAATTTTCAAAACAAAATTCTTGTATCTAAAAATAGTGCAACTACTTTTCAGGCTCTATAGTTCCGGAGGCTGCATTCGGTCAATAACCCGGCCTTGCACGTGCGTTGTACACCCGCAGGAGGTTCTGGTGCCGCAAATAAAGCCTTGATTTAGATATCTCTTTATAGGTTTAAGCTTACTTTTCTATTAAAAATATTTTATAATAATAAATATGATAAATATTTCAACACATGGATAATCGATTCTGAATAGTGCTTCTGATAAGAAAAATATATTAGAAATGAAGAATATAGAAAATAATGTAGATTTTACGAGAATAACAGAAAGAGAGGAAAAAATTAAAAACAAATAAATTAGTTATCTAAAATATATAAGCTGATACTATTTTTGTGTATATTTGTGTGTATGTATGTATGTGTGTATTTAATATAAGTTGAAATTTTCTTCGTGTATACACGTGCGTGCGTCGACCTCGTTGACACTGCATTTTTTGATAATTTTATGTTTTCTATGGATTTGTTCTGCTTTCATTTTCATTTCTTTATTTTTATATACTTAAGATATATACAAACGAGAAATTGACGGTAAATAAAAAAATCGTAGTAAGTAATTAACTAGTTTGGAATAATATTTTTGACAAAATTAATATCAAATTTGTGTAGTTTGAATAGGTGTTTAATTAAGAATTAAAAATTAAAAATATTATAAAACTATATAAACTTGCATTATATCTTACTTTGTTTTAAAAAGGTAATAATCTTTTTGACTATAAAGTTTCCATCTTTACATGTTGACGAATTCATTTTTATTACAATATGTAACTCATATCTCAATACTTAAATGCCTTTAAGGAACAACAATATAATTTACACATTTTTTATTTATATTTAGCAAGACAGAATAAAAATTATTAAAAAAAATGAACTTAGAAAAATATATTTAAAAAAACACTTGAGAAAATAAATTAATTATGTAATTTAAATATAAATAATTAAGCAAATGTATAATTTAAATGCTTAATTTTTTTTTTTATGTCTCCTGCAACGATATGTACTAATAATATATTTAAGCATAGAATAATTCACATATCCCTAAGAGGTAAAAACTTCTTTATCTCAAGTTTCTAAATTGAATATAATTCTTACACCTTAGTGGCGCTTTCAGTACTTTAGTGTATGCAAACTCTAATTTGAAAAAGTCAAATGTTCTAAAATATTTGTCGTTCTATTTTCAAAGCGCTGGAGGCGTCGCAAGCGCAGGCGCCGGTGGATTCCACTGTCGCTTTCCGAGCTTTCTTCCGGACAGCCTTGGAATTTAGGGACAAAATAACTATAGAGACGTCGATTAGATTTTTAATTTTCTTCTGCTATAATGTACTTAAGTAAATTCTACATAAGTAAAATAATAGTAGTGCTTAAGTTATTTACATATAATTCATTTAGATTAAATAATAATATTTGATATTTAATTGAATAATTAAACTAAATTTGCTGATAATTAGACTAGACATTGCTAAATGAAGCCGAAAACGGTTCGACTGATTAGGATATAATGCGCACACGCATATTTAAATCGTACACTAAAAATTAAAGGTAATTTTACAGTTAAAAAGAATAATTATTATCAATTTCAAATTATCGTTCACTCCACATATGTCCTGTTCCATCAGGAGTGAATGAACTAAATGCGAGAAGACTCCAACTAGTACTTTCACCGGGGTGAAAGCCCTAGCTGAGGCCCTTGGCCCTTGAAAAACAACAATGGTCATCAGCGACAGAAAGAAGGTGAAAATTTTGTGTGAGTAATGTTTATCGGAGTAAATTATAAATTGCATGGGCGTTGTTTTGAATTTTTTTTAATAAATTCTTGAGTTTGTATTAGTAAAACGACAAAGTAGATAAATTTATAAGAATATGAAATAAATTATAAAATTATGAGACTGATAGTTGAACTTTGTAGGGTTTTTCGTGTTAAACTCATTAAAGACCATAAAAATTTAATGTTATGAAATATTTAGCTTAACTTTGAATTTAACTACTAAAAGCAGAATTAGAAAAATATAGTTCATATTCACTGTTTGTTATTCTTACCAAATTTCAAGTCTTATGTATTTCCAGATGTATATTGTGATGAGTCAGCACTTACACAAATAATAATAAACTACATATGTACATAGTTTCCTCTGAATAAATATAAAATAAATATTTAAAACATATTAACTGTAAAGTTTAAGATTTTTAATCGATTAATTTATATAAAAAAGAAGTATAAATCGTTACGAATAATCATGTTTATTGAATTATATTATTAAAACACCTATTTGCATAGTAATTTTCTTTAAAACAATGGCTAGGAAACGATTAAAATTGTTGTGATTCATTTTATATAGTTTTTTTTTTTATATTTACGGATACCTATTCATTAATTTACTTTTTTTTTATTTATTTACTATCCTCGTTCATTTTTGCTATTGTGATTAGTGTTTATCTATATATAAATATTTTTATCAAAAACTTTAAAACATCATCATCGATCAAACAATCTTGATTTTACTCTTAATCCTAATTTCTTAAGCTTATCTCAAAAACCAAGTACCAGGCCAGTAGGAATTGTTAGGAGTTTTTGTTGCTTTGGGAACAATCCCACGAGACCATACCGAGAATCGAGATATCAAAAAACCATATTCATCAAACACTCTTAACTCAAAGATATAGAGTTAAATTTACCCTGAACTTTCGTAATTAATTCACATGTAAGATCACGTAATTGAGTGGGATATCTTAATTGCTGTAACATAAATTTAAGTTTAAACTATACTACTTTTAAGAAGAAACACAATTGTCCCATACTTATAATACAGTAAATTATCATAATGTCTGTTTAATTTGACATTTTATCCCAAAAAATACGGAATTAAAAAAATTACTTTGGTATATTTGTTAGATTTGAGAAAAGAACCTCTTTCTTCTTAAAAAACCTACACTCATAAAAATTACCGATAAACATTTCTTGACTATACTTTTATATCTCACTTAGCCACTTAATGACAAAATTTAAAAGTTATTAGATTGTAAAACTTATCAATAATCCATTGATTGTAGCTTGACGTACCTACCTCCTAATACATGGTTTATACTCGTATTACCATCTTCGTTTATCGACCTCCTTATTATTGTCAAAATGTGAACAATTAATTTCCCTAGGACTATTATTATTTGTAAATTGTGTCTTAGTTTTTATGTAGTTTCTTTTATAAAATATTTATGAGTATCAACACTTAACCAGAATTAAATAGAATGTTTCTCATGACTCCATAGTTTGAACTAAAACGTGACTCAAATAAGATGCAAATATATTAAAATGCTATTCGAACGCGTCGATTGAAAGTAAAATTGTATGCACGACCCATTTCTAGATTTCCCAGAAGATGAAATCCTAGATTAGCTAAAACTACTTGGAGTGATATTCGAGAGAGTTTATTGATTTTAGTTTAGAAGCAGACTTATATTTATTTCATGGTACAGAGTAGTAATATAAGGTTATTTTCATTTTTAGAGAATTCTTCTGCATAAAAAATTTGTTTAAAAATAAAATTCCGATTTTTGTTAATTAGATTAAAAGTGCACGAGTTAGGAATTTTGTTAATTAGATTAAAAGTACACGAGTTAGGAAGTAAGTTTTTCTTTAGGTTTTGTTGTATATGGCTACAATACTAATATTACTGGATCAGAGTTAGTGTTAAAGTGTTAATGGACAGGGGTTCCTAACCCACCTCTATTAACCTTTTTTAACCTAACCCGCCATGCTAATCATTAGTTGTTAGTGGTAGTACACGTCACTGATAGTACATATCATTGGTGTAAAGATTATTGACTAGAATGCAGATATATAAATTTACAATAAGATAGCAAAAAAACAATCTTTACTATAAAATACCAGGAGATCATAAAGCAAGCAGAGAACATTCCACATAAATATTGAAGAATACGTGTGGGTCATCAAACACCGAAATCCGCATTTACATTCTATTCTGCTCTGGCGCAGGTAACCCCCCTCCCGTACCCCCGTAGTCTTACTTTCACTTTTCATTGTGGGGCAAACTATTCACTTTACAATAGAACCATTTGCACCCATTATTTACATAAAAACCAACCCTGTGGTGATAGTAATAAGAATTAAAATTATTCTAATGAATATATAAATTTGGAACTCTGTCGCTTTATGAATTTTATTCGAAAAATGGCCAAATAGTTGTCTATATGGTAGTGGAAAGTAAATCTTATAATATGACAAGTAAAGGGGATATTTCATTGTGATCTATAATGTTTTAATGCATTATGGCTTGCACAACATGCTTTGGTTGTTCCGCTAAGAGAGATTCGGAGCCTTATGACGGACTACGTTTTGATGTTATGAAATCGCACTGACATGAACCTTTGTCGATTGTTTTTGTATAGAAATTGCGATTCAAACGACTAATTGTTATTAAAAAGATTAAGAATTTATTTTATTGTTAACATCTTTAAAATAATTTAATATTAAATTATTTAAATTACAGTATAAATAAATAAACAGTTGGAAAATTTAAATTAAGGGCTCTATCTTTTAAAAAAATAATTATTAGACTAATCACAACGACCAGTTGCTTTAAGCATTTAAATTTCAAATTCATATAAGGATACAAAAAAATACTATTACAACATGTTGTGACTTGTTAAAAAAGGAAAAGAAGACGACCTACTTGCATATGAGTCAGAAAATCCGTTACGTCGTCTGTCTCACCGTAGTGTGCTATAGACGTTATAACTATGCTCGAAAAACTATCGATAACATTTAAATTATTCTTTTATCAAAATAAATAAATTAATTATGTTACATTTCAAATACATTAAATGAAAAGTTTTGATACGGGACACACAAACTAATACACAAACTATGATATATATGACAAATACTAATAAGGATTTATTTTTATTACAACGACAGTATTATTAACTTTAATAATTTTTTTTATATTTGAAAAAGCCTTTTTTTAAATATTTATTTCATATTTATTTTGTTGCATACTCTTGCATGTCTATAATATAATATTATGGAATGCACATCTTATGTCATAATTTACCATAGGATGTTTGCTTGCTTTAACAAACAACTTATGAATATGATTATTTCGGTGTAAGTAGCCTTTTAATTTGGAAGCGAACCGGATCCAGGATGGGTTCCTTCTTATTCACTTTCCCCGCACATTTATTTACATTAAAACAACTTCGACAAAACCAAACATCCTGTATATTTATCAAAACAATATAAATATACATAATATTAAGAATAAAATAGGTGTCTATAAACAATACTAAATTACTTATGATAATCTATGAGAATGAAAAATTTTGTTTCAATATCGTGATCCTGAAAATATGTATAAACAACTATAACAACAAAAAAATCAATAGGATTAAGTAAATATATTGAAATATGTAGAAATAAATAATAGACTTTGACATGGTAAATATATTTATGTTAATTAAGGAAATAGGCTATGGGATTAAATTACGTGACCATATAATTCTATACTACAATAATGTTTTTTTTGACTTCGTACTTTATCTTTAATTTATTGACGGAAAATAAAATTTATTTTTTATATTTATTCATGTACCTACCATAAATTAATTTTACGTAATTTGCGTATACTATAGCTTACACATAGCCCAAATAATTATTTTTATATGTATTAAAAATCTGATTTAGTTCTAAAGTTACTGAATTATTATTATGTAATTATTGTAGCGATAGAGTGTTATTAGCATAGAGTCACTTATGGAAGATATTAGAGTAAAAATCTTTAAAAAATGCAACAAAAAAAAACCATATACCTTTAGCTTAACTTATAACCAAAGCTGCTTTCTACAAAAATGACCCACTATGCGTCATTCATGCATACAAACAGGACATTACGTATCTATCACCGTATCTACTGTTTTACCCCTCTCAGAAAGGGTAATGATAATATGTTACATAAGTATTTAATTTCCACTTCCCCATGTAGGTAATTGGAATCAGTTGATCTTTTACCTTTACTTGTATATTTAAAAGTAGAACTTAGGAAATGTTTCAATGTTTTTTTTTTTGTATTGACTACGCTGTTAGCCACGTGGCTATTACAGCGTCACCGGGGAAGTAGGCGAGTACTGAGACCCGCCCTTGAAAAACCCGGGCCTGAGGGGCCCGGGGGGAAATGTATTAATGCTTGCAATCCGCTTTATATGAATTATAAAAGGTATTAATTTCAGAGCGATCAGATTATTGAAAAAGCAACAGATAACAAACTTGGAATATCAGAAAACGCACTAAACCTTTATTTAGGCTATTGAGGATGTATGTAGTAATGGTCTTTTTGAGGGGTTATGCTATATCCATGTCGTATCTTCCGGAAAAATGCTAAAAGTTCCGTCCATTCCACCATTTGGTTCACCGGTCTTAAACGACTTACCCGTGGTTTAAACCATTGCAGTCCTCAGAGCTAGTTCAGTGTGTCTTATTAAGTTAGTATTATTAACAGCTCTAACATCAAATTTCACTAAGAACAGCACTGAAGGAACGGTACCAGGATAGCATAACTTGATGGAAGACCAAGTTATCGCGAGGGGCTAACAATTGATTACATAAGCGAATCGCCAAATGTCGGTCAATTGTGTTGTAAGAGAGAAAGGTTGCATAAGACAACTTAGACGCTGAGATGAGACTTGCGAAATACTGTAGATGAAGTATTGCAGATGTTGCACTTAAGAATTGAATATTTATAAATATTTTAATTTCATAGTCAAAGGAAATATTATTAGTAAAAGTTTAATAGATATTATATATTTTTTATTTATAATATACATTAGATTGGTAAAGGAGAATTGCAAAAAGATACATAAAAAAATCACGTTTCTCTGATAAAGAGAAAATATTTCGTGCATTATCTTTATTACATCTCTATGAAAAAAATATTTTGTAATAATATTACAAATTCATATATTATTTCATGTAAACGTAATAAGTAAATAGTAATACTCAACAATATATAATATTTTAATTTGTGCCTACTACAGTTTCTGTAACTTTGACTGTCTATATTCTGTAAAAGGGGGGAGGAATGTAGGTTGCGCTACCCCCACCTGTCTAACTGGTTTAGCAGTTTGCTTAGATTTTATAACCTTTTTGCTGATTTTGACCAGGTTTGAAGTCTGATATAATATTAAATACATTAATATCATAAAATAAAAAACAAATAGGGTTTATTATCTTAGCTACTAAAAATATTACCTATTTTTAATATTTCAGCACTTTTAATCATAACTTAAAAAGGAAAATCGCTAGTTTATTTGGTAAAATTCTATAACCATTAATACGTTAACCAGTAAAAACCTCGTCGTTCTAAAGCGTCCTTGAGACTTTTGATATACCATACATTTATGTTCTGCTCGTACTTACATAGAATATCTTGCTCTGTTTTTTGTAGTTTAAGTATCTATCATTTTATTGTTTCATTTTAATATTTAAGAAAATAAGCCAGTAAACTTATAGCCTATTCAAAATAAACTCAATGTCCTATAATTTTTACTTAACTTTGAAAAAAAAAATTGTAATTATTATTTATAAATATTACATAAAATAAAGTCGTGTCCGTTACACTCTTTGTAACCTAAGAACGGCTAAACCGATTTGGTAGAAAATTGGTAGGGAGGTAACTTAGAACCAGAAGACGGAGACTTTTTATTCCGGTCGACCGCGTTCGGCATGGAATAATAATAAGCAAAAAGGAGTAAGAAGTAAACAAGTATGGTTGAAAATTTTACAATTAGAAAAGTGACAGCTAAACGTAATTTTGTCTATGGCTAGGTCTATGGTGGGGATCCCAATGGTCCCAACTGATAAGCCGTTAGATTAATTTCCAATCCGTCCCTCATTATATCACAAGGTCAACCCTTGAAAATATGTGGTCTGAATCTGGAAAATCAATGTATTTCCCATAGTTAATAATATGTGATATGTTCACGGTTCGGAAGACCGTATGCGTTGTTTGTTCTTGGGCCTGATAATAATTAAAAAAAATGTCGTGTATCATAACTGAAGAAAAAAAATAAAGCCTAAAAATTCCATTAAAGTATCGTTAAAATACTAGATTATTTTTATTTATCCTAATCTTAATACAAAAATTAAAACAAGTTCGTTGGTTCAACTATGTAGTTATATATAAATCGAAATCTTTTCTTTTTAATTTTTAAATATGAAATTAAATATTTGCCTTCTATGATAAAAATCTTTTATTTATAGAAATATTTTAATGTTTTTTTTTACATATAATATAACTAGTATATCCAGCGCGCTTTGCCGGACTTAATTTAAAGATGCATTAACTCAAAATACAAAACTCAATGTATATATCAACTCAAAATACACTGAACTAATTATTATTAAATATACAGAGATTTAGGGTAACTTTGGCTTTCAGAACAACATGGCAGTTGTATTCATTACCTTTATTTTATACATTTTAAAAGGTTTTTTATGTTTAATAAATAACCATTATTAGTTAGTATTAAATGATTCAAATATATACAAAAACAAAACTTTCTACAGAAAAATATATCCAAAGCAGATCTGAGATAATAATAGATGAAACAGTTAAAAAAATTCAATTTCACCTAAAGTAACAAAATATATGGACAGTAATTATTTAGGTCATTAATATCCACAGAATTTTCCAATTATGTATTTTATTAATCATGGAACAATGTTGTTAAAAGAAAAAACAAGAGTTTGAAAGCATCGAAATTTAAAGGGAACCTTTACAGATGCTATGTCTGTTAATATTGTGTGTCTTATAAATTGTAATATATACGTATATGTAGTGAAACTGATTTGTTATGAAAAAGTTTAGAAAAAGGATGGAATGACTGTCGTAAACTATAGGTACGGTTTATTATTGAAATAACGACGTTGTAAGAGAGAATTAAAAGAAAGAGAGACAGAGTAAGCCATAAATATAAAATGTATAAAGTAATATGATTTTGTATATGTAGAAGTGGTTTTAATTATCATTACGTCTAATTAATTATCATTAAAATATTATTAAAATGATTTTTTAGAATAATGGTTATATCTATAAAATACATTTATTCTGGCGCAATAAAAACTCCAAATAAAAATAAATAAAGAAACCACTACCTACTTTATTTTTCAGATAAGATTCTAACCACTTAAAAATACCCAAATTATACTTCTCTGGATTCATAAAATTAAAAGATATATTCAAACAGCGGCACAAAGTTACCCATGTTGTTGGTATGTTAGTCTAGTGATTAGTGGACCTGACCGTTTGAGCGAAACGTGTGGATTCGATTCCATCCATCATAAGAAAGACAGTTTGTGTGATCCACGTATTATTCTTGCATGTCTGATTATACTTCGGGTCCATTATTGATATATTTTTTGAAATCTCCATCGACATAAATATTATTCTGTTATATCAAAAAAGTAAAAAAAAATACTTTGTCTTTGATTTAACAACGAAAGATGGTTTACCTCAAATCCCCCTTAATTTTTTCATAATTTACAAGGTGTGACAAAAGTATACAAAAGTTCTTCTGAAGCGAGTCACATATTTTCTATTTAATACAAGACAAGTTGTTATTTTCTGTATCGCAATTTTCTTGTTTAAGCAAACAAAAAATACGTATGTGTTAAATATATTTGTTAAACAACGATTAAAATTAGTTATAAGATAAAAAAACTAAGTATGTATGTATAATAATAATACATTTAGACTTAAAGGTCTGTATTAAAAGAATAACAAATATTTTCTTTAAATAAATTTAGTAATATAAATAATAATTGCTAATTATATAAGTAATGTACTTGTCCCTTTTATTGTAAATAGATATCCAATTAAAATATTATACTGATATTATAAATAGAAACTTAACATATATAAATAAATGAAAAGGAGTATTTTACATTTCTTTTTATTATAAGAAATCAAATAAATTATGATATTATACTTATTATTTACCAACCTACATTTAAATGGTAATAGTTATAGCTTTACATATTCTCTTAAACCCGCCATAGAAGAAAATACCATTTTCCTGGTGTTTGTGTGCGAGCGTCCCTTTGTCTGTGTGCGGGTGAACGATCTCACTGTCGTGCGCCCGCGCACGCACTTTATTACTGTGCTTAGGGCTCGACCTTTACACTTTAGTTAGTTTTTATGAAAATAATTTTGATTTATAATTGGTATGGTTAATGTTAGGTAAGTTTGATTATGTAACAAGATTACTTGAAATTATAAGTTACTATACGTTATATGAATATATAAAAATATGTCAATCTTTTTATGAAGATCATCAATATCATTACAGAAATGTAATGATAATGATGATAGTTCTGAAATTATTACTTTAAATTTGAAGACAACATTTCATGAAAAATAACTCGTTATGTAATAATAGACGAATGCACAGTAATAATGGATCGGCCCTCTAACACGTGTCCCTCCTATCTTTGTGACCTACTTACAAACACAAACGAAGCGTCTGTGTTAGCCCTAATGCATCTACATGCAACAGTTTCGTGTGTGTGAGTCAAATTTGGACTAACTAGTTTTGTGTGTGTGCATGAAAACAATTTTGTTAGCATGGAACTGTGGTATAATAAGGATATTGAGTTATCTTTATGTGTTTATTTGTGTGGGTGAATTTTGGAGATTTCCTTTTGTATACGTATGGATTGATACGTGTGTGCGTGTGTTATTTTTTATGGCGCTGCGTGGGCGCGCCAGTTCCAAAGCGGAATATTTGCATAGACTTAATTTTTTAAAGGAATTTTGTCTATATCTCTTGAAGTAGTTCTGAATGCATTTATTTTATAAAATTTGGAATTTTCGCTTACAATATTTGTTGTGATATAAAATAAGCATGTCTAAGAGTTTAGAATTTAACATGTATTTTCTATTTTCAATAAGCATTTTAATGCAAAATAAAATTTGTATTATTCGATAAAATTGATTGCTGCGTTCAAACTGTATGAATTTATGAATTTTATTGTTATTCTTACACCTGTTTTTTATTATTCGTACATAAGCACCATATTTTATTGAAATATTTTATGATATCAAATAGACTTTGTTTTTTGATTTTTCCATTTTCTATTCCTTTACATACACTTTTTAAGTTTTACATCATAATTAAAGTTATTACAAAATAATATTAACTTTTATATTGTTTTTTAAATATTGTATTTTACACAATTTAAATTCTTGTATTATTTTACCATTAAAATGAAGAGAAAATTAATAAGTCATTAAAAATATTTCAACATTAATTAACAAATTATTGGTCAAGGGCAAATGTGAAGGGTCAAAGTAAACCAGAGTCATGTGAATGAAAAAATAAAGGGAGAAAAATAAAGAAAATTAACAAACGCAAATGACAAAGTCAAAGTCTGTCGTGCTAGATTTTACTTTGACGAGCTATATAATTGTGCTCGTATAACTACTACAATTTTTTGATAACTATTCTAATGGATGCTGTACAATGCTATACAATTTATAAGCGTCATATATTTAGTGCTTAAACTTAAAAATTAGATAAACAGAAGAATTATTTAGTCTTCCAAAATATTAATCAGCTTTTTCTATATTATAATTATACAATAAGTTACATATATATATTCATTTTGGGTATCATGAAAAAAAAAACTGGAATGTGTACGTCGTACTACGTCGTACCTACTCCAATAAAAAAATGACTACAAAACTCCATTAACATTTTTTCATGATTATCTTACTGAAAGTATACACGTCTCATAACGTACCAGCAATAGAAAAATAATTAGTAATGGCAAATTAGTCACCTACGGAATTCCATAGGGATACATTTTGGGTTCAAAACTGTTTCACATAGTCATGTATGACTTGTTCAATTATAACTTCATCAAAAACAAAATAATTACATTTACTGTGTATTATGTAATGTATTGTAAGCATATTATGGCTACAAATGAAATATTTAACAATGAAATACAACAAAAAAAAATTATGACTTTCGGTATTAGGGCAAATATGCAATTAAACGACATAATTAATATCCAAGCTTATCGTAGTGCAAATTATCGATACAATGTTTGTAATGGATATTTTAGATGAAGCAAGTTCATTTAGGTAAATCGCTTTCTTTATTTAAGTTTCAGGGATGCAACACAGTAATTTCGTAGCAAAATATAGAAGAAAATGTATTTAAATATAATATATAAAAACTTGACAAATGTATTACCGAAGAATTTACTTAAGTCGGTCTATTACTCCATACGTATATCTGGCCTCGTCTATTGTGTTCCAGTTGTTGGTACATCCAAAGCTAAAACTCAAACTCATCATATTTGAGAAGGGCATAAAGATTCCGATACATCATTTTAAATATACATATGGAATGCCAATTATTTTCGGTCCTCTAGGTGTTCATTTTAAATCTTACAGTACCATTTAACAATTTACTGCTTTGACCCCAATTGTTGAGTCTACTCTTTCTAATGTATATATAGTATAGTATAGTAGTATCGTCAGATAGCAGCGCTACTTTTCTACAGCCTATATGATAATAAACACCCAAAAAATCTCAAATATTTGTTCATTGTTACTATACTCGTGCAAAGTCTCATTTAAGAAGAAGCTTTTTTAACAAGATTCAACGGATTTAATGACAACTTTTCGACATTAATTCTTAAAACTTTTGAATAGAACCTATTTATAACGTCATGCAATTCACCACAACATATTTTATTTTATTGTAACTAACTAATATTTTATAATTGCTTTATTACTAAAATGAAAAATTTGGAGCTATATTCCCACAATATTCAGCAAAGTGTTTTGTATATTTACAGTGTAATTATTACACAATGAAGTAGATGTTATTTATTATTAATTATTAATATTATTTCCTTGCGACACCTAAATTCTAATTCAAACTTTAAAGTTTCTTAATTGAGTACAAAACAAACAAGTTTAATTTCTTATACGTATGTGGGATCAGTAGTTAAAAAGTTTTTTTTTTGTAGCAAATTGTATTAGTAAATTCATTGAAGTAAAATTTAAAAAATATGTATATTTTTTAATAAGTAACTTATTTCATTTCTAACTATTTGAAATAAATCATTCATGAAAACATGTCACACTAAGGTTCAAAGACTTAACCAGGGTTAAATGTTTGGCAAAAGCTTCTCGATAGGAATGCAGTTATTTTTAACTACGGTTAAATAGGACAACGGTTAGCGAGAAACGGGAAAGTTAGTTTAATGTTGTTACATATTACGTTTATTTTGACTATAAATATAGCAATAATGTTATTTTGATCATAAATATTTGGTTTATCCTACAGTTGCATAATTTAGAATATAATTCGACAAAATTCTCTATGGTATGGTGGCTATTAAATCTAGGTAAAAGAAATTTAAATATAACACCATCCCGATAAAGACGATCATATATAGAATGGTTAATTGTGGTACGACAGAAGTAGTTGGTATGTTGACGGGACTTTTTCCCAGAGATCTCGAGTTCGAATTCTTACTCGTATCGGTTTATTTTTTATTTTTTCAAACTCTAATAAAACAACAAAGCTATTATAAAATTAAAAAAATAAATAAAGATGTCTACAAGAGCAGGTCTATGATATCAAGAACGTAAGTCAGAGATCTTTAATAACATATTCTGTATGATATCATATCAAATATATATAAAACTAGTAATAATTCTGCGTTGCGTCCCGGTTTGCGTCGCGACGTCGGGACTGTAGGGTTGTCACCTATCTTTATTTACTTGTACCTACTAAAAAACAGATAAGTTTTTATTGTGACACTGCTGATCTGTGCAGGAGTCAAGCAACTTTCATATTTCTTAAGAGCCATCCTAAGAAATTATTGTGGTGCACCTTGTTCAATTTACTCCAGGTCAGTCAAATAGTATTTTATTGTTTTTAGTTATTTTGATTTTTTAATACGCATATTTTTTATAGACATATAAGTTGTTAATATACAACAATATAAAATGAAATTAGACTGAAAACAGAAATTGTTTTTTAAAAATATATATGAGCTAGCAACCCTAAAGTCGAGTGCATCGATATATTTAAGCGGCCTAATTTCTAAAGTGGGATGCATTTGTGGGGCAGCCCTGTCCCTCGGCGTACTATGTCTACAGTCACATTTACTTTCGTCTGAAACGATTTGAATAATTCTACCTATTAGGTTTTCAATTTTATATATTTTTCCACAATATTTCAATTTTTTTTTATACGGAACACAAAAATTATGCAAAAACTATGTACAGTAAATATATATTAATTATAAAGTAATTTTGTCAATGTCACAGCTACAAGAAACATCCTTCAAAAGTGATTAAGAATTTTATGTGTATTTGTTTTATTATTTTTCCTGTATTTATCGAAGTTATTGATTATATAGTCTTACTAGCTAAGTTTTTAAACAACTATTACCAGTATCAATATATGGTTCGTATATAACTATATCTCGTATCAAGATAGAATATTCAAATGCCAATAATAACACAAAGGTTTATATTATATTTATAGTACCATAATTATGTAACAAAAGAAAATATGTAATTCAATTTGAAGGGCCTGAAAAAACGACACATATTTGGTTATGTTTTTCGTATGCAATAAAATAAAATATTTAACAACTCGAAAACCGACATAAATTCTCAGGATTTTCTAAGAATGTAAACTTAATATGCTGTGTTCTGACCTTCTTGACTACACTGAAATTAAAAGGTTGATTTAAACGACGAGAAATGAAAAAAAACGTTGTCAGAAAACATAATGTTAGAACCAAAAACAATAACCTTCGCAGATGTAGAAAATTATTCTTTGAAGAAGATGTTTACTATCACATTTGTCTTCTAACTTCAAGAAAAACAATACAAATATATAAAAAAACAGAATCGCGTGCTTATAGGAAAATTCATGTTTCTATTGTTCTCATAATTATTTGCAAGGATCTTAGTACTTCCTTACCCTTATTATCGATTGTCTTCCGCAGCGTGGACAACGACTGCCCGTGGGAAAGTCCTTTACTCCCTTTTATTGAATATTATTTTAATATGATGAAAGATTTATAGTACATTACACTTTATAGTAAGTTCTTCAAATATATTCATATATGTATACCATATACTAGATAGATATAATTTAATTGTAATAATATAAAGGAAGTGCAATTTAGGTTTCATTTGACGTAATTTGATCAGGCCACAGTGTAATGTAAAAGAATACATGATAATTTTTGTTTTAATACCTTGTTTAGAAAGCTAAATATTTTTAATTTAGCCCTTAATAATTTTGAAATATTTTAAATGGTATACCTATGCTTAACATATACTGTTTTATATGATTTTACTGTTTTACTTCGACACACAATAGTTAAAAACAAAAAAAAAAGATAACTTTTGAATTTGGAATCAGTCATTTTTATACGATGGTTCATTGTGTCTTTCATTTTGGCACCAATACATTTTACGATATTAAATGGAATGGGGTGATAAAGAGAATAGAATCGCTGTGACTGCATTACACAAAGTAGATATGGAGCCAAATGCAATTTTTAAAACTGTCCATACACATGGTATTAGTCAAATGTTTGTATACCGGGCTATTAATACAATACGTAGCTATACGTAGGGCTATTAGTACAATACGTACAATGAGACTTCCCCTGTTTGCGACAGAGAAAGATCTGGCCCTCCACGTATTGTCAAGTTGGTCAAAGCAGCAAGGGAAAGAATTTGAAGAAATCCAGTCCGAAAGTAAAAGATTTTATCTTGGGAAAGGAAGATAGAACCTAGTACCATGTCGCGTATTTTAAGAGAGGACTTAGGATTTATAGATATAGGACCTATAAGAGATGCACTGGTCATTTTTTAACTGATAAATTAAAGATGTTTAGGGTGATAAAATCGAAACAACTACTGAAGCGGTACGCAAAAGTCACAGAAAAAAAATGTTTGCGAATGAGATTTTTTTTACAATTGAGCAACATTTGAACAAACAAACTGAAAGTTAAATATTTTGCTTAAATTTCTAAGGAAGCTTCCATATTAGTCGACAGAATGCAACGTGAGCATTATCCGACTTCAGTGATGGTTTGGTGGGGTGTTAGCTATGAAGGAGTGACAGAGCCATATCTTTGTGAAAAAGGTATCAAAACATCGGCACAAGTGTACCAAGATACCATTTTTGAGAAGGTAGTTAAGCCCCTTTATAACACCATGATCAATAACCAAGTATGGTCCTTAAAGCGAGAATCGGCGCTAGGTCATAAAGCTCGGTCCACGATGTCATGGTTGGAAGCGAACGTTACGAATTTAATCAGAGCTGAAGACTGTCCGTCGTCTAGTCCCGATCGTAATCCGCTGGATTATGATTTAAGCTCAGTTTTAGAGAGTACAGCCTGATCTAAACGCCATGGTAATTTGTAGTCGGCAGCGAAGAATTTCCCCATGGAAAGGGCGCGGGCTTCTGTATTGCAGGCAATGAACACCACCTCAAATGAGCTTTTATATTTTTAATTGTTTTATATTTGTGTATTAAACGAACACACTGTAAAAGTAATAAATGTTATTTGCAATATAAAAAAAAACTTTTTTTTCTTTGCTACAATATTTATGACAAGACTGGGTGTAACCAGTGAAGTTATTATCAAAACCTAATTAGTTATATATTCAACCGAATCTCGGTAACTGCTAGAATGTATATCCTAGTTGGTTCTGATATAATGATAACTGACAAATAAGATGAACTTTACATTATATTTATGTTGTACACTGTTTAGCAAAAAGACGATTTTTAAAACAAAAAAATAATATTCATATATTTTAAACTGTCTACTCTGTGTTAAATAAGTATCATATTAATATGAATATAGTGATTTTATAGAATGTCATATCAGCATTTCGTGACCGTTTTGTTAAATTTGAAAAAATGTAGTCAAATATATGATTTACTTGTAAGATATATTTATTTTAACTTTTTTGAGTGATACTTAAATATTTTAAAGGTTTCAACAGTTACCTACCTACCGGACACCTTTTACCTATTTATGTCTTATTTTATATACATGTTTTAAATGTGTTTAAAATAATTTTACACACCTTTTAATTAGAGAAATTGCATAATATTTTTACTGTTTGTATATACATTAAACACTATATATCGTCAGTAATTTAAAAGGTATCTGATTCCTGCTTATGAATTAATTATATAACAAATTTTAAATCTCAATTCACTTTTAATTATTTAAACATATACATCTCTTTATACTATAATATACTGTATTATATATATACATATATTCGTATATATATACGAATATATGTATATTTATACTTATGTATATGTATATCAAGGTGATCCATACAATAGATTATTTTCATCCGATGTGACTGCCAACGAACGAGTATTCGGCAAATATTTGTCAAATGTTTGATCCAATCCCACTAAATTTTGCTGGGAATTTGCGATTCAATATGGGACATATAATGGAATTCGATCCATTTTTTAAGGTTTCTTTCTTAATACAAACTTAATATTTGTAAATTAGTGTAACATAAAATAATCGACATAAAAAATAAAGTGATCTGCAGTTTAATTTTTGATGTGATTTTTAAAGTTGATAAATATTTTTATTAAAATACTTTTAATACATTCTTTATCAAGTTTTATCTCATTAAATAAGCTGACTGGCTAATTTATTTCTAGTGCGTTTAATTATAAAAATTGGCATACACCATTCATTACTGTAGCTAATGATATAAAACAATTATAAGTGTCTATTTGATTGTCTGCAAACTTCAGTTAAGGTATGTGACACATTGGTCTTTCAATTACAGACTTTTGTATTATTTAATTTTAGTACTAGCGTGTATTTTAATCATTAAAATATATTACAAAAAGTCTTTTTTTAATGTTACTTGTGGAAAGTAAATACGATATTTATTTGGTTTCGGGGACAGCCCCGTAAAATTCAATGAACCAAACGATTTAAAACAGGAACTCCCGTGGCAATAACGTAATCGCGCTACAACTTATTTTATGTCACAGACAAAACCACATGCAAAGGTTAGTATTTCTTTAGCTTATGTGTTATTCTGGGACATAATATGCTACAACATTATCAAGTTTCATCAAAATCCATTTAGTATTTTTTGCGTGATTGAGTAACAAACATCCACCAACCCAAACATCATATCTTTCGCATTTATAATATTAGCGCAAAGAAACCGTGGATCAAAAACAGAAGTAGCCGGTAGCTAGAATGACTCAATCCGATGCTCGTTGATATTTATCATTAAGTAGTGTGAGAAAAAGAATACAAACATATAATGTGTTATAAAATCATTTGCACGAGATTGTTCTAACAGACTAGAGAATTTTAGTTCCCTAAGATAAAACCTGTATATAAAAAAAACTATTATTGAGATTTTTTTTTCCTATTTCATCACTGTCCACAAAGATTGTAAGATTGATAAGTTGTCCAGAGTTTTCAGTTAATACGAGTTTACCAATTCAAACACAAGCATGCAAATATACAAATATAAACAAGAATTATATTAAGAGATTTTTTTTTTATTATTTTTTTACACTGCATCTAAAACCTTAACTTATCTGTTACAATTTTTTTTTCATTAAAATTAACAAAATATTGTGTACGGAACCTTATCATGTAGGTATATTATAAAAGTCTTCAAGTTTATTTCTGCATCCAAAGAATGCAGACAAACATGAATCACAGACACATACAGATATTAGATATATATAAAGTGATATTTATTGTGTGATGTTGCGAGGAACATAATTTATTATAAAGTAAAACACAGGACATAAAATTACTATTATTTTGGCACTATATATAGCTTTTTGAAAACTTATCTATTATCGTGGTAATTTCTTAGGTTTCCTTTCGTTCCTTCGTCTCTTAAGTTTCTTATGTGGTTCATAGGACCATGGAAGAGAGAGTAGTAGTTGTAAAAATAGTTGTAGTACCTAACAGTAATTGAAACAAAATTTTTGCTACATATTATTGTGGTTAATACTGCGGACGTACAACAGACGCATACATTTTATGTTGTAGTTGTGATATTTTCAAAATCTTTGAACATATGTCATTTCTCTTAACAGATACAGTTATAACTTAGTTGAAATTAAATTCAAGATAATAATTCTGATTGATTGTTCAAAGGAAAAGAGCGTGGGAAAATAATAAACAAACTAATTATCTATAATATCCTATATGTTATCAATGTTGTCTTTTTTCATAGAATTAGTTTTTTGTAATATTGGAAGAATATCTATGTCAATGTCAAAATATTGTTGTAAAAGTTTTTTGTAATAGAGTACCTACTTCAGGCTGTAGATGTAAAAGTGTTGAAGTATAAAATAAAAGATGTTTTATATTAAATAAGTATTTATTATATTATTCGCACCTACATTTACATTACAGTGTTATTGTCAAAAAGGCCACCTTTAGGAAAGTATAGCGTAACATGAAATAATAAAAAAACATCGGAAACAATAACAAAGTCTTTGGTTCTACGAAGAATGAAGGATAGCACCATTTTGAAAAAAAAATAAAATCAACAATTAAAAATTAAAAATTAAATAAGAAAAAGATTTGAAACTAGGTTTCTTGGCCTTTTACAATTTGGCCGATGCAGACCTGAGACAAGACTGAATTAAGATTTTTTCTCATTGAAATAATTTTACGACTATCAAATCTGACCTTAAATCAGGGTATAATTAAGAGAGTCTTGTCTTAAGTCTGTGGTCAATCAACATTTTCATCGACATATAAAATAATCCAAATATACAATTTATAAAAACACGATCATTTTTTTAGTCTTATTAATATATTTAAGTAGAAAATATATATTTCGTAGATTCACTTAACTATTAAAACGGGACGGAGTATCAGTTATATCTAAATTAAAATCTACAGACCAATGAACGATTAGACAAGAGCGCAGATTAAATGAATAAATAAAAAAAATGCTTGAAAAAAAAACTCATTGGTTTGCAGATATCTATTGCAGGACCCACGTGGTAACTATGTTTCGAGACCCGTTTTCTTAATACCAACTATAGAGTCGACTCTATTCTGTAAAATTAACACTTAGCAGCCTTTGACCCGTGCGTTAAGTTTCAGTTTCATTGTACTTTCCATACCGACCGTGTTTTTAGCTTACATCTATTTTAACATCAAGGTACGTAATAGGAATAAACATTTTAGAGTTCAACAAAATAATAATATACCATTTATTTCCTTATCCATCTTATTTACCTATTATGTACATGAAGAAAAATGTCTCGTCCTTAATTTCTAAGTTACAGTAACAATATACAAGTACAGAATATTTAAAGTTGGAAAATAGTATAAATAAATAAAGAATAAAGTCGTGTACAAAAACAGCACAAGATTTTTTTAAGCATTGAAAAAAAGAAAATTTATGAAAAAATACCGAAACAATACATGGATGTGATTAAGAACTAAAAATTATTTACAACCAATTTACATATCAATTACAATTAACTAATAACGTCTATAATTTACAAACGAAAACACAAGATTAAGTAAACGAACATAGAGTCAATTGAAAATAAAGATGTTTCTTTTTTTGTTTTAAAACATAATCAACACTGTTAGATCTAGCGACATCTATTATCAATTTATCTGTCAAAGAAATTATTTATATGAATTATAATAATTAAATACAAATAAAATTAAAATTAAATATCTTCGAGACTTTCCCTGGCAGTGCTGGATTGAGCTTGGCTTAAGTTAATTAAGGATTTTTGCCATCAATAACGTCATATAGTAAAACAGTGTTTTCATCTGACGAATATCAAAGAAAATTGCACATCAAAAATAATATTACTGTATAAGAATAATAAAATGAAAAATCTAGGAAAAATTTGTTTACTACGACTATTGTTTACAGATTAAAAAAACCGGCCAACATAATTGAGATCACATCCTTGAGGCCGTTTTTAAATCTGATATAAACTATGTGTAAATTTATATAAAAGTAAACGGTAAAAATCACAAAGTATTTCGCTACCTAGCAACCGACGTCACTTGTATAGTCTTGCACTTATCACGGTTCCACTTCATCTGAAACAAGAATACAACATTAGTATTGATTTCATCATTAAATTTTAATCATACCTTATAATAGATAACTTATTAACTACCGGATATTGGTTAGAGGTAGTGTTGCAACTGTTTTGGAGTTCAATATTTTGTATATGAAATTGTAAGCGTTTTATCAAGCATTGTAAGATTTTTTTGCATAGAGGAAGATAAGTAGTTTGATTAATAAATAACTTAATGCTAAACTAAACTAATAATCTAATAATATTTGATAGTAAAAAATATATTGAATACACATATCAACAAATCGTAACTGTGTAAACATTTTAAAAGAGAGCGCTGATTAAAACTATACTATCTTTTATCTCAAGACCCAAAAAAAATATTTCACGGTTACCAAAAAAATTAATTGACCATTCAAAATTACCCGAAATCTATGTCACTGTATACTTAAGATTGGTTATATAATCGCGGAAGCTTGCCGACCTACTTTCACAGTTGCGCAACAGTTGCACAACAGTCCCAGAGACCTAATGTCCTACTGACGGTGTTACGTCACGATTATTATATTTTTTTGAAGTTGAATGTTATTAGAAAGTGGGACGTGCGAAATGGTACGTAGAGTGATGCAACGTCCAATTTTCCTAAAATATCTGCTAATTTATTCTAAGCCAGGCCAGTTTTAATACTTTGAAGTTCAAGAGCTAATAGAACATGTACTTCTTTGCTTTGTATCCTAATAACGGAATCCTCCTGCGAAGGTATATAACAAAAATCATAATATTAGATAATAGAATGTTTTGCAACTTAATTTCAATACCGGAGGTTTTAAGAAAATTATATCATTTCTTTATTTATTTGTTTTTCAAGTTTATAACAAAGTTTTTCTGTACTTAACTTGATGATACATAATAAAATTTGGTTAACTTTCAAACTGCTTAATTGTTTTCAGATTATTGAAAGGAAAAGTTGTTGATTGTTATAATAATAACTGAAACTTTTAAATAAACTTAATTTAAGTATTACATAAAAGAAACAGGTTATTATATTAAAAAAATATGAAAAAAAAATAACAAAAAAAAGAGTTTAAACTACAAACTAAAATGCATTATAGTAAATAAAAGAACATTTTAAATAAAAAAAAAAAACAAAGTTAAAAGAATACATCATTTATAACGACTGTACAATTATACTACAGAGATGACTCTAGCGTTTCTGTCATAAAAAAATCACAGTTCGGGGCTCAATGACCCGGCAGTGCATGGCCGTTGCACTCAGATCACGTGTATGATAAGAATTAAGTGAAATAGATCATTGTAAATGGAAATTATTTATATTGATTACTAATAACACTTATATCACAACTTTGAAAAAATAATAAATGTTACAATAAAAGCTTAAATAATTAATAACAGTAGCTTAGTTCAATTAACATGAATTCTCGTTTTAATGAAAAAAAAATTTAGTATGCTAAAATAAAAAGATTTTATTCAAAAATGGTATAATGAAAAACCGGTCATAACTTTACATTTAAAAAAAGCTTTAAATCACAAATGCATATTCAATGACGTAACAAATCTTAAATGTAGGTTAAATTAATAAAAAAAAACATGGCGACTCCTGCGCACGCACACATGCGTGCAGTGAAAGTGGATACGGCTGTATTGTCATTCTGCGTTTGTCCGTCGATGCATGCGGACGTGCTGTGATCCATGCTTCACACTTATACATGATTATAAAAGCCGTTTTCCTTATATACATCTAAAGATTTAACTATGATTGCGTTAAAAAATGTCAATAAAACGTCAATAACTAAAATGCAGTTTGTACTTATACAAAAAATAATGCCTGAAACATTAATTATATGTTAGACTTATTTTTTGTAACTTATTCAGTTACAGAATGCAACATGGTTTAACGTATTCTTATATCTGAATATAAATAATTCCATGAATCAAAATGTATTTATCACACTGATTAGATTAAAAGAAAACTAATTGTGATTTGTCTTTGTATATAATTAATATTTATAGACTTTGTATGAAGTGACGCTGTGATTCAGGGGTCTTAGGTTAAATACGGTAATTTTTTTTCTGCTTATTTTAAAGTAATTCAATAACTAAATGAATAATATAGTCTGTTCTGTGAATTTAAAATATTTTTAATGAATTGACAATATTTGTTTAAACAGACAGCGTAACTGGTGGTTTTAAAACTCTATATAGAGCAACAGAATTTGTAGATCAAAACTATATTTTGTAAGCCCTAAATAATCAAGCGTCAAATTCTATTTGAACGGTTATAAAGGAAAGGATACTTTCATGGAGAATAACCGCCATAAGTTCACGAATACTCTTTTAAGTTGTTTATACAGTATGAAGTAAATTATTAATAAGAGGGTAATACAAAATTATTCAACAGTGTTAATTATTTTGTATCACTGCGTACATACTATACATCTTGACTGGTCAAAGATTCAATATCTATCAATATATCGTGTTTGTTTGTTTGTTGATAACGCATGTATGTCGATCATATCAATGCCCTAAATATCAACACTCGACATTGTATTTTTTAACTGTAATTGTTGTAAATAACTCACTAGTTATAACTAGAAATAAAACGTCATGTTAAATATGGTTTTAAACCTCCTTTTTGTTTTAATAACAAATAGCAAAATAATAGAAATAAACTTTTCGATCTTATATTGATATTATTAAATTCATTTTGTATAATTTGTAAGATAATTAATTCGCATTCTGTCTTAAAGCGCCTAACAATATTTCCTAATAGTATGTAATAATAATTATATTTTATATTTTATTTTACCATTAAGCTTATTTAAACACTATTAAATTATTATATTTCATGTAAGAAAATAAAAGAAATTGGTAAATAAATAAAAACATATCAATTGATAATTTACCATTATCACAATGTAATCAGCTCATTCATCACATTCATCCCACAGCTGCGCACAGATCCTCCACCTAAAAAGCGGTAAGAATAATTCCACCCTTGCGTTTTGTTGGTTATATATATAAAATATCTTGCATTTATATTTTAAAGTATTTTCATCAGATCAAAAAGTAAAAGTTGTGACTAACATTGGTCGAGCTAAGTACGACTTCAAAGTATTACAAATAAAATTGTATTATTAGGAATCCACGTGACAACTTAGGAAGTTCAAAGAAAAAAGTCTTGAAACTCTTTAACTGGTAGAAATATTTGTAATCTTAATCGTGAAATATACACGTGTATAAGGTTTGTTTTTCTTAAACGATACTAGCTTTTACTTACAAATTATTATTATATTTATTAACTATTTGACAACATTACTTACAATAACAGTACATAGTAATAGTTATTAGCCAAGTAGTAGTAGTACTGTTCTAGTTAGTTGGCACCATCAAACTAATATATGTTTAATTAGTAGTTAATAAATAGTACTAAAAATATAATAAGTTAATATATGGTAATTAAACAAGAAGATCATAAATTAACTTGTTTTGCTTACATAAAAAAATGTTACAAAGAAATCACTTTTACGATTTTCCTTACAAAATTGGTAAATTTAGCAACACGTGGAAATCCACGGTGTTAAGTACTACTTTAACGTGATTTAAATAAACTTAAATAAAAAATTGACGTATACTTCAAAAACTTACTAAAGATAACGGATAGCTATCTAAGATAAGCAATAAATTTAATCCAAGTTACAGTTATCTATTTCGTAGGAACTCTGTCAATCAATAGATTATTATTTTACTACCAACAGAATAGAGTTAAAGTAAAAGAAACCAATGATTAAATAGTAATGTATTAACTTCATTTATTAAATGGGTCAACATATTAAATATGTTTATATTTCGCAACTACCCAAAACTAATTTAAAAATATAATATGTTTTTAATATATGTGTGTAAAAAGCTATTGGAAATTGTATACATTTCCATAGAAGTATGAAATGAATAGTACTGGAAATAAGATGTAGTACATATAATATGTTGTAATACATATAATAATTATTTTTAGCGATATGACATCCTGTTCTTATCAATGATTCAACGCGGAATTAAATAATTATTAATTGAGTTTTATTTAACAAAGTAAATATAATTGTATAGTTTTATTTAACAAACTTAATATAATTGTATAGTTGGTACCTACAATACAATTATATTTACTTTTGTTAAATATAATTGTTAAATTACTTACTTTATTAAATTAATTTCAAACATTAATATGACATTACTCATGATTGTCATAGGCCAAAGATCACCTTAGGTTTTACTCAAATGTGCGAACTAAACTTATTTTGATTATGTTTCTAAAGCTCCTTAAAACTAATTCTCCCAAAAAAAAAACATTCTATAACATTTCATTTCTACTCCCAACCCAGTCCTAATCATTATAATTATTTTTATTTAGTACACAAACATTTTTAATGTTATTTATCTATAAGGAATATCATGTTTTATTATTGTAATTAATTAAATTTGGAAGGTATTATCCCAGTAGCATAGTTATATTATTTTATGGTTTATAGTACAGCATTTCTTATTTTTAAGTAAGTACAGCCTTTTAAGTGAAACAGCTATGAACAAGCATTAACAATTCGAAACAATAAATTATTTAGTTATATAGGCAAATTCTGGTAAAATTCTATTGTATTTGAAGACACCAAGCAATAATTAGACTTCGTTTTAAAATCCACACACAGTTTAGTTCAGGAATAATAAACTATTTTAAGTTTGAAAGGTCGTATTTCAAAATTTCTCTCGATTTCTCGAACTAACTTTCCAACTCCTGCGACATACGTTATACAATAATGCACCAAAATATATATATTAATTATAACCTTTATTTTTTTTATTTTTTAATCCTGTTCCAAAAAACAAAAGTAATGTAACTTAGTTAAAAACTACACAAATAGCGTGTCCACGTGACGTGAAGGCGATCGTTTGACACACATACTTGGGTTACGAAACGCGGCTACCTGTCTTACAACATATTGATAATATTTACGATTTTTATATATATATACTAGAAATTTCCAACACGGCTATAGTTTCAAAAGTAAATAATATTGTTATTCAGAAGTCAGAGGTTGAAAGATTAAATTAATATTAATTCAAATCTAAAAGTCTTCGTAATATTTAAATTCTAGTAAAATTAGACATTAAAATTAACATTACATTTGATAACCATTTTAGGTTAACACTAATAAATTTTAGTCATTAATTGAAGTACACTACATCTTATATCCATTATTCTTAAAAATTATTAACATTAGAATGTATTATATAATTTATTAAAAATATATAAGTTACTTTTTCACTCTCACATTCTGCCGTCCAAAAATACAAAAGGCAGATAAACGAAAAAAAGTGAAAGCCACGCACTCACACTCACGCAACACACGCACACTGAATCATTCCTTGTGTAAATCCTTGTGAGTAATATAAGGGCCGTGACAAACTGTTACAGATGAAATAAATTGTTTAGTTTAGTTTACATAATGTTGCTTAAAAATAAATGATATTGCACAGAATCTTTTGATGTCAGGGTGCTTTATGTAAAACCTTCATAATAACAAAAAAACTTCATTTCTTCAGTCCACAGTACGCTTTGTTGATTTTTGTTACATAACTTTAAAAAATAAGTTTTTTTTAGCCACGTTAAATTCGTAATGAATATAACTTATTAATTACGAATTTAACGTGGATAAAAAAAAAGGATAAAAAAAAATTTTTTTTTTTGATGAGTTTTTTTTAATACATTCGTAATTAATATAACTTATTGATTACGAATGCATTAAAAGAAAACTCATGATATAAAAGAGAAATGCTTATATTTTAGTTTTAGAAATTTTATTTTGTACTTTTAGGTAATAATTTATCAATATATAGAAATAATAGTGTGTGGAAAGCCTTATTTAAATCAGTGCTAATAGACTTAATTTCGTTCGTGTATATAGAGCACATTCGAATAATTAATAAATATTCTGGTCTCCTTTTAAAATATAGAGTATATTGTAGGTTTGAAATTCATAAACACTTATTTTATGTACGAAATCGTATAGCATTATAAAATTTGTTTGATGGAGTTCAAAAATCATACCAATGATAACAACCATTAATAAAAACATACTAACAAAAGTTTTGAAAAAAGGGATTATCGCCCAACGATTTAATTTAATATGATAGAGTTTTGATGCACATTACAGTTCGTGAAAAGTGTATAGTAATTAGAAAATTGTTATTTATAGCACAAGAGAGTATTATTAATTATAATAAAAATATTATTATTTAAAAACATAACACGGTTTAAGCTTTTCTTTTTTTAACTCGAAGGGACAAAAGATAGCCTTAAAAAGCCTAATGTTATTGTTCCGTAAGCAAACGTGAAATAGTTAAAATCAACAATTCAATCGAAAGGCTGGAAGTAGGACAGGCGAAATTTCGACCAACCCAATACTAAAACTCACCTTATGTTCTAGCGGTTAAAGTTGAATGTTCTATGAAAGTGTTATAGCGAAAATGAAAGTTATGAACCACGTTTTGCACAAACGAATTTGAATACGAGTTCTCAATTCTGTTCGCGTTCTTATTTTTTTCAAATATTGGTGTAGGTCCGTTTACGCATCTAGATTATTATAATAGGTTCTTTGTTTGTCATTTATATTTATTTTTAAATATTTTTAAACAATTTTCACTTACTAGTTAGTACTTTCTTATATTTTAACTAAATATTCAGTTTAACGATTCAATTAAAGGAACCCAAAAATTTAATATTTATTGAATGAGACCTAATTCAAATGGAAGCGATACCTAAACGGAACGTAAAGTAGTTCGAATGGTTTGGCCAAAGTTTTGGTTTATCAAACAATTGATAAAAAATCCTCCATTTAGAGGAAGCTGACATGTTACCAAGGCTACGGTGACCTTTACCCTAAATTATAGATAAGTTAATTAAGCAACGATGATTTGATGTTAATCAAATATTTCTTTCATAAAAGAAAACTTCTAAAAACTTATAATTTATTATAATAAAATCTTAAGCAGTTAATGCCAATTATGTTTTGATTAGATTGAACGGTTAAACGGTAAACTAGACAATATACAAGAAAATATATATTATGTTTTTTATATTACTATATGTAAAGAAAGAACTGACTTCTATGCTGGCCGGTATGCAGTTTGTGTTAACGCACATTCAAGTACATACTAAGATATCATAAACACATGGCTGGTTTGAATGTTCCCTATGGATTGTTAAGATCACAACGTGAAAATATAATACTTCAAAATACAACTTCAACTTCCTCTTTACTTCATAAGGTTGAAAGTTCAAACTACATTCCAAGTAAAAGGTTTAAAATATCCACAAACAATAACGTCCTTATTGAAAAGATTTAGTTAAAGGTAAAAAAAGTAAGCAGCCTCATTAGAAGATACTAAATTTAAACTAAATATACCAGGGACACATAAAATTATGTCTTTTAGAGTACACAAAATTGGTTTGAGAGATTAAGCAATTTTAATATTAAAAAAGATAATGTTGTATTTTGTTTTTATCAATAATAAGTATGTTAAGATAAAGAAATGGTTTAATAAATAATTTCTAATCTTTGAATGGCAAGATTTAGAAAACATAAAGGGTGACTCAAAGTGAAACATGTGACGCGGACACGTAAGCAAAAGAAAATTTATAACAAAAGAAAATAATCTAATAAAAGAAAAGCTAATTTAAAACAGGATGTGCTCCAGTAGACTACTACTATTTACAATTTTGTGAATTGTTCCAAAATTAAATTAAATTTCGTAATAGTAATTACATTTTTACAATCAAAGCATGAATTTGAAAATATTGACATTACATATATAATTATAACTACGGTATACTAACGCAAATTCTGTATGCTATTTCTTAAGTAATAACATACATATTATTCTTTACTATATATTTATATATGTTATATTATTGACGTAAAAAAGAAAATAAAGAATTATCATAAATAATAAAGAAAAGGAAGAAAGAGTAGATGAATAATAAATATTCAAAAATTGTCTTTTATTTTCTTAGTAATTCATTATAAAATGATATTCTTTTCAATTGCTATTAAGATGATAATTATAATTATTGCCTGTAGTAAATGAAGCTTTATAAAATATTTTATTTCTTGGTAAAATACGATATATGTTAAAATATTCGTTGATTTTATTGCGTATATTTTACAAATACTAAAATATGATTTATTACTTTACTATAAATATTATTTATAAAAAATATGTCTTATTGAACGCTACTCTAGGTAGAGTAAACGGTAAAACTATGGTTTAAGAGTTCTTAAACCATAGTTTTGCCGTTTCTATTATTATAAATAAAGATTTAACATAAAATATTTGGAGTCAATGTTGACTCTTTTAAACCTCCGAAAAATTGTATTTCATATAATAATGTAGTGGTTACATTATATAAAAAAATAATGTATAGAAAATATTTAAAAAACAGAATGTTTTTATTTAAAGAAATATATCTGATTTGACACCATAAAATGTTATCACATCAAATCTTACTTATAAACACAAATATTAATACAAAATACCATAGATATAACATAGCCTGAAATATAAGAAACTGTGAAATATCACAGTATTCAATATATTACACATAAAATGCACACTCACCTACGGTCAAAGCGAGTGATCCGGTCCATGAGGAGCTCCCAATTGCAGCATTGACCTGCAAAGTTCTGTTATCTCCGGATGATTCAGGTTGATAAGATGAACGTACATTTGTTTGTGGAGGCTGAGCTCCCCCGTCACTGCTTCGAGCCTCTTAAGCAATGAGTCCTTTTCTCTCAAAAGTGTTTTTACTTTTTCCTCAACTTCCCGGGACCGGACTTTTGCTTTTTCGCGGGATTTCCGAACGGCTATGTTGTTGCGTTCTCTCCTCCTTCTGTATTCGTCTGTGCCTTTATCTAGAACTTTTCCAGAAGAACGCCTTGGCGGAGGTGGTTTGTGTTTTAACATAGGTGGGAGAAGAGGTGCTCCAAGAGGAGGCAAAGGCGTAAAGCCTCCTCCGTATGGTCCACTGACTCCAACGGGAGGCTGAGGATTGTACTGGCCTGTATATTGGGCACACGACACTGATCTTCTAAAATCATGGGGTTCCGGAGGCTCCTCTTTTATGGGAGGCGCCTGTTCATGATTGTTGTTGGGTACAGGTGCGACGTAAGATGCCCCAGAATGAACAGGCTGAGGCATATATGCCAAGGTCCTAGGAAATGATCTCTGCTGAGGGGATCTTGCTCCAGGTAATATTTCCTGGAAAAGAGCCATCGTCTCCTCCCCCCGGAACTGATCCTCAATGAGGTGTTGTAAGTCCAGGCTGATTTCCTGTCCATTGAGCTCATCGAGGTCCGGAGGCGGGAAGGCATTTCGTTTGTCCTCATTGGTTTTTTTGAGGTCTGGTTGAGGAGGCGGCTGCGGCACCGCGGCTTGATCGTACATTTGCGGGGATTCCATACCGCCGGGGCCTAGTGGCCCAGCGGTTCCACTACGAGTCTCCACTTCACTGGTGTACACTAGAGCACATGCACCGTATGCACTCGCGCTAACGTGCGTTCGCTTCGGCGGTCGAGCGCGGACTGACGAAGCGCCCGCGCAAGCCTGCCCGGAAGGAAGCTGTAGCTGAAAGTTCGCAAGTAAAAGTTTTAAGGCTCGCGCACATTGGCGAGATCATTATGTAGACAATATTATCTATTAACCGTTGATTAAATTAAAATATTAAAAGTATTAGCGAGATAATTCCTTATTGTCTGATTTTATTACTACTCCTTAATAATAAATAAACACTTAAATTAAATTTCTTTTGCTTATTAATACATTTATAAATTATAAAAAAGGAGTTTCTTCATTTATTAATTAAATGTTATCTTATAAAACACAATGAAGGAATCTTTATATTTTAAAAAATACAAAGAAATCGATAACACTTATCAGTTGGGCTAACATCACGATCAACGATTACAAATACGAGATGCAGCACGGATCTACGTGGTAGCAGCAGTTTACGTAATGTGATAACGACATGTCTGATAGTGTGCTTGTTTGTGTGTTCAGTATTAAAGGCAACCAGTTTGTATATATTTTGATTACATTTGATAGTCCTCTGGCTTAATAGCTTCAGGTCTGTCTTTGAATCCACTATTCGAGAGTTTAATTCTCATAACGTTGAATTTATTACATAATGAATACTTATACTTATACGGGTTAAAACATTGAAGGAAAACATCTTTAAATAATCTGTTTTTCTGGGCATAAATTGTATAATATGTTTGTAACCCACCAATTCGCAATAGAGTAGTGGGGTAAATGATTTCCTTGCCCAAACGTATGGTCAAGATTTAGTAAATGTTCCAATTAAATGGAACTTAGGATACCAATAAATTATTTCCACAAGATATTTCTTTCTGTAATTTTAGTTAACTTTTGAATATTAAATAAACAAATTCAAAGGAAACAAACAAACTTTAGAAACATGTAGGTCCGCGTATGCAGGCATAACCAAAATTACAAATCTATTAGACAGGAAATTGAATACAATTAATGTAATAATATAGACCTGTCTGCTTGTTTTGTTGTCGTGAACACGTGTGATTGACCGAGTAAAATTCGAATTAGCAAGTATATGTCATTTGACACCAAGGTAAGCAATTATTATAGCGATTAAACATTAACGCATTGTTATTGTTTCATTGAAATTTCTTAGGAAAATTCTTAGTATTAAATTTTTTTTTGCTAACCCTTACCTTTTTATCTTACACTGAACAATGTAAAATTAAAAAATTAAAAGTTGGTCGGTGGTTGGTGTTTGTCGGTCCAAAAAAAGTTAATGAATTATTTGCATTAAGAAAAGAAAACCGAGAGTGCCTTCAGCAGCATCACATCATTTACTCCGAATATTTTCTTGGAATATATATATAAGTGCAGACTTAAATAATGATACTCATTATATTTCATTATGACTAATTACCATTATTTAATTAATTTATAATACGAATTGCATATTTAAGTAAATCTAATCATGATCTCATTAAGTAACTTTCTTTACATTTAATTTTTTATTCATATTTTTATTTTGAAGTCTAAAATTTGTATTTTATAATAAGTAGTACCTACTTATGTAATGTATGCCAAATTAATTAATTATAATCATTTTAGGTATAATAAAAATGGAAAATCATATTTTTACCTGCTCGAAAAAGTTTTCAAAGGAACAAGAAGATTAGTTACGTATTCTATTTGACCAAGAGAACTTGTATGACTTTTCTGGTTTTTCTTGTATAACTTGCTGAGGCAAAGTACCTAAAAGAGTCTAATAGGCAATATATTTGTGCATGGCACTAGGGCTTTATATTTTATGTTTATTTGAGATAAATAGTTTATGTATACTTATCCTAATCTTTCTCGTTTTTTGAAATATAAAAAATAAGATAATTCAAATAATAACCTGCACTTGGCTTGCCGATCATTAATGACACCAACCTTAATATTTAAATTCAAATCTGTTTCAAATAGACTCTTGATGTAAAAAGTTGAAAAGTTACATAATACGCAACTAGATTAGTAGGTAATCAGACAATCCGAAAATCACTTATCATAAAAATAATACATAATTCCATTTAAAATTCAAATTCAATCTAGTTCAATAGACTAATATCACATTTATTTTTTTCGATTACATAATTTAGTAAAGTACAAAATGTACTGTTCATTACAAAAATACAGATAAAGTGAAAAATAGTTTCAATAATATAAATAGGTTTCGTATTGGTGATACAAAAGTATTCATTAAAAAGTGTACAAGTGAAGTCAGTAATAGCCCACTGGTGGGGTTGCGGTGAACGGGTGTGATGCAATGCGCCGGCGCAATGTAGTCGCGCCGCTATGGATTGGTTATTAAGATAATGTATTTATTTTATATCCATCATATTTTCAGAATTTTTACGTTTTTTTCAATGAAAGTTTCTTCCGTAATTTCTTCACGAGTTTAACGTAATATATTATATTAAATTATATTTATCTAGTTTGATTTTAAAACAGTATAATAATAAAATAGGAATTGCATAATATTTCGAAAAAAATATATATTAATAATATTAAAAACATATTTTCAGAATATACAGAGATAGGATGAATTTAGTAACACTGTTTTAAATTATTAATTAATAATCCAAGCAATCAAACAACGACCAATCCAAAACGCCCGCATGTCTCAATGACTGGGTAAGTAGGCGAGCGACAGCAGAAAGTGGTCGAGTGACGCAACCGCGCTGGTAACCCAGTCCCCGCCACGCAACGCTAAGATACCAGGAGATGGAGAGTCACCTTTGAATCACCTTATGGTAACCTGTGTGAGGTATATGGTAAGTGTTATTGATAGTCCACAGTACGCAGAAGGTCCTTCAAAAGTTAGCAGTTAAAAATGTAAGGTAACGTAAATGTGGTAACTAAATCATTGTAATAGCATCTAAGTGATGAATAATAATAAGATTTGCGTGACAGTTTGTGTGTAGAGATTTAAAGTAATAAAGAAGTTTATTGTGTAGCCAAAGTGTTCTTGCTGTTTCTTCTAAATATACCGAGATTTAAATACATTGTTTAGAACTATGTGGGCAGGGATAGCAAATCATTAAATCTATATACATATATATCTCGACATGTTTAATGGCTAGATATAATTGAGTATTATAGTTTCGGCGATAACATAATTCAGTATATATGTAAGCCTTCAAGACTCCCACGTAGACCGAGTCATCACCTAGTGCCATAAAAACGAAGCTAGCCAAAACGTAGGTAATAATCAAAATAACTCTTATTAGTAAAGCTGTTAAGGTTTAAAGTTGAAAATAAACTACCATGGCGCTGGGGCGTCATAAGTTTAGCGCAAGTTACGCAACGCACTCTCACTTTCGCGAATGAGGTCTCTGCGGTCTAACGCCATCTTATACCACCGGACTTAGGGTAACCCAGACGGTCTATACAACCTACCTACATTTTTACAGTTATCCGTCTTTATATTATGTCTGGTGGTACTAGAACGGTAGAAGGGTAACTAGCTTTTCCTCCAAATCATGAGCGAAGTATTGTTTTGACCATTTCCAGATAACTACATTTATTAAAACATATGTAGTTATTCATGGCTTTTAAACAGTTAAGATATTTAACTATTTATACAAATGTGGCCCTTATCAAATACGACATACCTTAGATTACTGTTTAATGATACAAAAAATATATTTCTTCGGCGACATTCATGTGAGTCTCAAACGAAAGTGTGTCAGCGAACCCACACACCGACGAAGTAGGGATGAATTCAAACTTAACGCTTCACGATGAATGTAATCTAGCATGCGTTTAAAAGTTTAATTACTCTGTGTATTCTATCTACATTACATGTATTCTATTCTTATAATTTATTTACAAACTGTAAATTTAAATGCAAGTGGAATTTATTTAAGTTCCGGTTAAATATTCCGTAACTTTACATTTTCAAATACCAATGTTGTAAATCATAACGATGTAATTAAATAGTGTTCGAATTCGGTGATTTCAGATAGCCAGTTCGATTCTTTTTCTAAATTGAATAAAAGATGGGAAAGTATGACTCATGATTTTAATAATCGAAATATTTATTTTCATTTCTTTGTTTTAAAATATTGATAATAATTGTTTTAGAAAATTTTGATTCGAGCCATTTAACGTGTCTTTTTATGTATTATTTATTAAATATTTATTTTTTAAACAAATCAAATCGAAAGTACCAGGATGTCATGATTATCGAAGAGATGTTAACAGGACAGACAGCGATTTCCATACAATGTTTGTTTACAAATTAGTTAGTCAATCAGAACTAGTGGCCTATGAACTGCATTGTGAGTGACCTTGGGGCTATTTGGCCTATAATAATTACTTGTTTATATATATTGTCCGTTAAAAAAACGACTATTTTTATATTACAAGTAATCTATTTAAGACAGTTATGTGGGCATATTAAATTCATTGACATTAATTAAAAAATTAAAGGAAATTAAAATGAAGCCAGATTTAAAGAAGATAATAATATGTTTATGTAATGAAGGATAGTAATCTTCGTATTTAAATAAAAAGACTACTCGGATAAAAGATACTAATCAAACTATTATCTAGTGGTTTTATGTTAAAAAAGAAGCTGATATCTTTCACTAATGTAAATAATAAACACAGGCGTACAACGTCATATAACCAACAGACAGACAAAGATATCAAAAAAAACAATAAGAATTCTGAAATAAAACTATAATGAAGTTATCACACACACATGTATGTGACCTAAAACTGAACTAAAAATGCAAACAGTCTTTTTAACTTTGATGCCAGGGATGAACTCAGCGATCATTTTTGTTTATATAAATTTTTGATAGAGTTTATTTTGGGTCACTGATTTGTTTGCAAATCCTTATTTAATTAAATAAATAGTTGCAAAATATCTAAACTTATCTATAGTGCTGATCCGTAGCGTTGGTTTTTGGAGTTAAATCAGTTTCCAATATAGGTACCTAGCTAATCCAGTGGTTAGCAAAGACACCTAATGTATATAGACAGGGACAGGCATGTATGTGATGAGCATAGTTATCTGTATATCGTTTGGTTTGGTCGTTAATACGCAGTATACTGCGTATTTCTATGTATTTGTATCATTGTCTAATCCTCTTACCACAAGCAAATAATTTGCTTACTTAGGGTTAGATCAATGTGTGTAATTTGTCCTGTTATATTATATTTTATTTAATTAAAAACATAAGGAAATGTAACAAATACCTAAACCAAAAAAAAAATACAGCAGTTCAAAGCAGAAATTACAAAAGTAAATATGCAGCCTAAAAGACGTTTCACAAAGCACAAAGAAAATGTATTAAGCAGGGTAATAAACACACAAGAATAATGACAACCATAGTAGTAAAATGCTAAATTACCATAAGGTAGCGTTATTTTATAACAATAAATCGGTAATGTTCTTAAATATCGTTGAATTTACAAAGTAAAGACAAAATTTATAGTTAAAAAGAGACCAGTACAGAAGGTATCTACATATAATTTCGTACAAGTAAAAGCCGGCCCTGCATTTATCTATTAGTAGTTTGGATTGCCCTATTTAAGGGATTGCAACATAGGGACACACACACATGAGCGTTGATAATATAGATATGTATTTACGTTTCTTTTGCGTGTGTGTGTTGCAAAATAGGTTTTGTCTTTTAAATATTTATAACATAAAGTAATAAATTAATATTATATTTTGGCCTAATGTGAATAACTAGCCTAAGGTGAATAACTATCCTAAGTACCTACCGCTATTTTTGTTTATATTTCTAAGATCATGTACTTATTTTTATAATTGATATACAAAATCTTAAAAAAATAACAATAATAGCGTTACTATGTCAAATCATAGACCTTTTTGTTTATTACAGCTTAGGTATATTTTGTATCTCTTCTTCTTAAATATTTAATATGTTGGTGTAGAATAAAGCTCATTAACTTCAAATACACCATTGATACAACTTTGATATTATTAATTTTACTTATAACCTCTTTAAGTTAAATTAATAATATCACTGTTGATCCTATAAAATGAAAGAAATGTTTATATTATGTTATAACATAAACCATCTATTAATTCCTGTTAATTCGAATGAAATAACTAGAAGTCCACTTTTAATTGATCTGTAAAAACAATAGGTGCATATGCAAGCATAAAATCAAATAAATTCAATTTTGAACATAAAAAACAAAAGTCAAAAGAAATTCTACTAAGTATGAGACGAAAAATTGCAAAATTTCCTATATTAGAACAATGTTTGATTAAGTGGTTCAAATCTATTCCAACTACAAGCATCTTTATAAAACGCTATCATGTCTTTAAGATCATTTATCGAGCAATATAGAAACATGGTAGATGTGATATTCCCTTCCCTATTTATTATTTACTCTTTTCACAGACTCTACACAGACTCTTTTCTGTAGACTAAACCGTAAATAAATTTCAATTTGTAATATTTAAATTTGTAAATATTATTTTAATATTCAGCTATTCAGCCTTTCTTCTGGAGCATTCGGGTACAAATAGCTAAGTATTTATTAGCTAAATATTAAACACTCGATATGATATCGATTAGGGATTAAGTTAATTTCCTGTTAATCAAAATCAAAGTTTTGATATTTCGAGGCATTCATTGCACCTGCGAAGTGTCAAAAGAATGCTCTCCAAGAACTCATCATTGAGAAGAAACAACAATGAATCAAGAAAATGTTGCTTTACTTTATTAACTATTGATGTGAGATCAAATTGAATTTGAAACCAAAACCAAGTCGAAGACCAAAAGATGATCATAGATTAGTTTTACTGTGATACTATAGGCTATAATTTAATAATAATATACTGCATTGTATTATCTTATAAATGAAATAAGCTATACTTATATATAGTTATATATCATCATTAGATGTCATTATTGTATACATTTTAGACTTTGCTCTGTATGATAAAGGTCCATCTGAGACAGGAGTGAGGAGTGATGAGGATGATCACTCTGTACAGGTAGTATAAACTCTCACAGAAAATCTTCTGTGAGAGTTTATACTACCCTCGAGAGATTGCAGTACCCCGGCCAGGCCAGTCCATAAGAGGTGCATTCAAAAGACTTCACATAGGCTCTACCTACAACCGGAAAAAATAATGTTTTAAATATTTTGTTTTTGACGTAACAACTGCTTACTTTCTATATTATATGTAGGTTAGATTTGTATATATCCGTTAAGCGCCGTATAGAATGACTTAATTGTATGATCTCACGAGTTATAAACATTGTAAGATATTTTAATTACAATTTATCATAAGTTATTTTTATAGGTTTTATTTCATTGCTTACATATTGTAACAAACGTAATATGGTTTATAATTGATTGATATTTAAAGATATATGATAACATACTATGGGTGACAAAAATATGTACATTTTTGAAACTTAATTATTTAAATATTCCATCTAGTCAGACTAAAAATATATAAACAGACATGCTGCAATACTTTTATATACATAATAATTAAATAATATATTATATAACTTACTTGTTGCAATCCTAAGATGGTATCTGAGAGCTATTTATAGTTTCGTAATATGTCATAGTATAATTACAATAGTAGGATCATTTTATTATTTACAGTAGAAATGAAATAGAATTAAATAAAACATATATAAAATTGATTTCTAGAATAGATAGAAAACCTATTTTATTTTGGATTATAAATAAACTATAATATAATTGAACTTCTAAGACGAAATTAATATCAAACTAATTGGAAGTATACCTTTTGATAATTGAAATATTTTTATTTGCTTTGTCTATTAAGATAGAAGCACACAGATAATTAATTCAAATTATTAAGGTATACCTAACACATAACCCTATGAATTAGTGTCAACCTTAACTTAATCAGTAGGTATTTTTGGCTACAACTACACAAAGTTACAGCCAAAATTAACTTCTTAATAAAAGATTTCACTGCTTAAATATTAAATTACTTCTTTTTGTATTTGTTATAATCGGTAAATTTCTTCAAAGTTGCTTGAGCCTTTTTTGAAAATTGCAAGTTATAGTTACCTACACGAATTGCTAGTTTGATAATTTACAATCCTTTTCTTTACTTATTATTTCTATAATCGTTCTGAGCGATGTCACGTATCATGTTTTCGCTTGACTTTATAACGCATACTTCTTACATGCCATGCTACCCTGGTATTTGATTACGCAATAAATACTATAATAATAAAATAGACAGACAAATTCTTATAGGGAATGAATGTACAGAGAGCAAAAAGCATATTTTAATATCTTGAATACCATCTTCTTCAGAAAATAATTTTCAATTTATCTAATAATATATAGATGGTGAGGGTGGAATATAAGCTGATGGTGAACGTAAATTTAGCCTTACATTTCACAGGAAGACGAGATATCGGTGTTAGTTTAGTTATTAGTTAGTAAGTCAGTTAAATAGATATATCCATCGATTTTCTGGCAAACAAAACTATGACAGTGTCTTAGTGTCTACTCGGTCTGAGATAAAGCATGACGATACGCCGGCGCAGTCCGCTATTAATACGAGGGACTTCCTAGACACAACACGTAAAAGTTTTGGGTCATCTACCTTACAGTCGTGATTTGAAAGAATGTGACATTTTCTTGTTTCTTAAAATAAAGACAGCTCTAAATGATTCCTTGATTATCCAGTTTAAATGCGCGTAAGACAAACTTAATTTCTTTTCCAGCTCTTCATAGATCTGTGATTCTAAGGCTAATCTTGACCCTGTGACTGGCTGTTAACTTTGAAAACGAAGAAATGTTTTATATAAAAGTGACTTTACACAAAATTTTTTATTTCGACTTTTTAATTCGGGGACGACGACGTTTTTTGACTGGAACGGACTCGCAGGTGTTCAAGTCCTGCTCAGTGAGATACGCTTATAATTTTATAAAAGACTATATACATATGCGTGAGTTTAACTTAATTGATAAAACATTTTGGGACCTAAGTACCTATGTTAAACAGGTGCCTCGTGAAGCATTTCTTTTAATTTTTTGTGTTAGTTCATGTGCTATCCTAACTTTACGAAAATGTTTTAGAATTTTTATCACTCGTATAGTTATTTGATTTATGTTACAACAAAACGACTTACATAATATAAAAACCAAAACAGAATCATTCAATGTTATAATTACTAACTTTGTTAATAAGGAACGTCAATAAATATTTAAACCAAATTAATCAAATTAATTCTTGGATAAATACTAATTTTGGATATACCTAACTAATCTTCAGTAATAATATTTGGATGAAATAAATAAATATATACATATATATTTATATTTTACATTTTAAAGTTAATAAGTGAACATTTTAAATGATACCTTACAAATAATTTAATAATATTGAACTTTCTATTTTTATTATTATTTATGAATATTATTCGACAAAAAAGAATTTAAATATAAAAAAAGGTTTTGTAGAAAAACAAGCAACAAAAACTTGAGGTGTGAGAAAAATTTACATTACATTTAAGATGTGTTCATTTATGCACAGCGCCGTCTACCGGAGACAGCCATACTTATTATAATCACTCTACCTTTTCTTATCTCAAGCTCTTGTTGATAGATGGCAGCATTTTTACTATAAACGCGAATATATTTTATTTTTAAGGAGCCATATGCATTGTTTAAGTTAAATAATTACAATTTATTTTGATTCTTATAACAGCCCCAATAACAATAAATAAAAATAGAGTGGTTTATTGTAAGAAAATGTTTTGGAGATTTTTTGTACTAATACTATATTTATTAAGTTGTTTAGTATTAAGTATTGTTGCTAAAGAGTATTTTTTAAGTTGTAAATTCAAAATAAGGTCATCTATCGGATTCTTATTTACTAATTATATTTTTAGTAGTTTTCCTAGTAAATTAGTTTTTGATTTATTTAATAGATGGCACTTCCTTACATTGTTAATTTTTTGTCTGATATTTACTTATTATATTAAATATTAGTCGATACTTAATAATGTACTCATAAAAGATACAGAAACTATAGTGAAAAAAAACGAAATTAATAAAAGATTTAAAAAGTAGTGATAAAGAAATATACCAATAATTTCGAGTGTCTCTACAGACACTCGAAATTATTTCTTTATTTTTTTATATGGCATAACTTATACTTGTAAGAACGATTTAATCACTAAATATAATTAAGTTTATAAAAGAGAACAGGAACGTGTCCTTATGGCACCAGCTGAATGATGTCAATACAATATATGCAAAATTAAATACACAGATAATAAGGGCCAAATATTCACTACTAATATTATAAGCCGATAAGGTTGGTTACAATCTTATAATATTTTATAAAAGGAATGTTTTAAATGGACATAGACTATGATGTAATATAAAAATCCCGCTTAAATCAAGATCTACTAGAGACCTCATTTTCAAAACAAGGTAACCTGAAAAAATATCCTTTCTTACGATAGCTGAATTTCACGCAGAAGACGCGGGTAACCGATATTTTAAAATAATATTAAAACAATAGAAAAAGGGGAATAAAATATAAAAATACATTGTTTCCGCCCGGGATCGAACCGGGGACCTTCTGCGTGTTAGGCAGATGTGATAACCGCTACACCACGGAAACCGATAACAAGTTCGACATATTTTAGGAGCAGACTACTATTTATTTTATACTATCTGAATGGTATGTGCCATGGGTATATTTAGAAACATTAAAGAATTTTAAATTAAGACAGGAGCCATAAAATTCAAAATAAAAAAGTTTATGTTAATAAAAAACTTTATATACTCTTAAAATATTATATGTATTATATTATTTTACGATTCAAAAATTAATAAAATATTAGATCCAATTATAAAATAATAAGTATAATAATAGTTATTATTATACTTAGTTTGGCCATAAATACTGTTACAATTAAAAATTACAAATATTACATTTGGATTTGGAATCTGTCATTTTTATACGATTGTTCATTGTGTTTTCTCATTTTGGCACCAATACATTGTACAATATTTTGCGATATTAAAATGGAGGGGGGTGATAAAGAGAACAGAATCGCTGTGATTGCAACACACAAAGTAGGTATGGAGCCAAATGCAATTTTTAAAACTCTCCATACATTTGGTAACGTTTGTGTAGCGGGCTATTAATAGGTACAATGAGACTTCCAGCGGTACACGTAGTGTTCGTACGAAAAAGGTGGTCAAAGCAGTAAGGAAAAGAATTCGAAGAAACCCTGTCCAAAAGCAAAAGATTTTATCTCGGAAAATGAAGATAACACCTAGAACCATGTCGCGTATTTTAAGAAATGACTTAGGACTTGCAGCCTATAACAGACGCACTGGTCATTTCTTAACTGATAAATTCAAGATGAATAGGGTGGTAAAATCGAAACAACTATTGAAGTGGTACGCAAAGGGAGGTCACGGAAAATTTTCGTTTACGGATGAGAAAATTCTTAGGCTGGCGTTTACATTCGTGTCGTTGGAGTTTTGGTTTGAATATGATCTCATTTTAAAGGGGTTGGTTTTCCCTTTCTTTTAATACTATTCCCAGCACGAGCAAACGCGTAGTTTTTTTTTTAGTTTTTTTTTAACTTTGTAGAGTAACTTACCATATTTTTACCAATTATAGCACAAAAACACAATGTTTAAATAACACTTCAAATCTATGCAATAAATTTATATAAATATAGAATGGAAAATAAACTGATACGGGCAGTGATTCGAACCCGCGACTACTGCGAAACCGTCCCGTCGCTCTACCAACTGAGCTATCATATCGCTGTCCGTCTAGGTGAATTAAGCATTCTATATGTGATCGTTTTTATCGGGACGGTGGTGACATCTATTAGGTTTCTTTCGAAAATCCTAACCAATGTTTCTAACTTTGCAGTATAGACAAACATTGAAAAGATGCTACTACCGAAATTAATGATTGAAAATATCTATAAACATGTATAGCCATGTTAAGCTTATTTCAATTTATATAAATATAGATTAATGCTTAATTTACCGAGTCACTAAAACGATACACACGATTTGCATATAAAAAAAATTTTTTTCTTAGTTACAATATTTATGGTAAGACTAGTTATAATAAAATAATAACATATTGGTACTTTTCTATATGATATTTTTATTTAATAATACTGATTTTAAAATACATATCTTAAATATATGTAGTTACTTAGTAATAAAAAGCTTCCTTATATGTATAATATACTTGTTATAAAATAGTTTTCCGAAATCATAAATTTATTTAAAAATATAAAAAATATTATAATATTTATCAAAATACATAATTTCTTGAATGTTATTTATTACTAGTAATGTAACTATTTAGTAAGTTTCTGGCCGTTACATTTTAAATGCATCAGAAATGTAACCCAAATATTTTTTAAGTAAATGTTTGTATTGTTGTTTTCCAAAACAAAATGGCACTCTGGAAGAACCGTTCACCTTACGTTCATTTTTGTTTGACACCTTCACTCCTGATCTTCTGCGAGATCTATTCTAACTCTTCTCGAGGCACTTGCACGCAGCTAAAAATTTTTAAATCTCGGCCAAACAGTTCCCCATCACCAAGTGTCTGTGGCAGTGGTTGGTTAAGAGTCTCCGGAAGAAACAGTACAGTTACACCGGCTACCAGGCTTAGGAAACCCATGATGGTCAGCGGGAGGGCTCTTGAGTAGGAAGCCTATATTATACAAACATTTTAAGTTAGTGGTATATCTAAAAGTAAAAAGTACGATCAACCCAATTTGCAATACAGTGGAGTGGATGAGGAACTTAATAACTGTATATGTAGGAATTTAATAGCTGTAACAGTAGAAACTGTAGATTGTATGACCTCTAAAATGTATGCAGATTTCCTCATAACTTTTTCTTTCATTGGACCGATAAATATTCATCATTTAAATAATTAAATATGTGGTGTACGCATAATTTTAAACAAGAATAAAAAAATTAAGACGAGAAATTTTAGGAGTAACCCAACTCAAATTCAACGCGATTAAGGGAAGCATCACTTGTATCACAAGAAATAATCTAGAGGCGTTTACGAGCAATAGGAAATATCTATATACTCGGTAAATGAAAGTCAAATTGAATATCGCAAAGTTACTTGTAAACGTTTTGTTACTTGCTTTAACGCCAGGATAGGAAATCATTTTTGCATCGAATTGTGATGGGTGATGAAAAGTTTATCAAAATTTATCATAAAAACTCGATGCAGGAAAATCGTCGCTTTCACCTGGCCGGTCTATCAACACCAAGGTGGCTTGGGCAAGAAGGTCATGATCTGTGTCTGGTGGGACTAGAACGATATTGTGTATTATGAACCTTTGAAGTCTGGTGAAACAACAGTTTTTAACAGTTATTAACAAATACACAATATTATCGCCAATAAATGGTCAATTTAAATCACGCAGTAATCGATGGAAGAAGGCTAGAATACATGGCAAAGTGATTTTACTACACAACCATGCTCCATCTCACATAACAAAACCAGTAAAAAACATCTTGAAATCACATGGATGGGACATCCTTTCGCGTCCGTCTAAAAACTAACGTGTTTTTTTACCAAAAAATTCAGGCATCGTCTCTTATTTTATTGAGTAAATTTCAAAGCATTTGTAGAATTTTTATCGCCCTCGTTGTCAATTTAGACTAAAATTATTTGCTTTTTTGCTATTCGCTATCTGTATGTTGACTAACAAAATGATAAATACCTACCAAAGAGACGATGTACGGACATGCGAGTAGGCCGATTCCAGATATAAAGGATGCACCCGCCATGGCCTGTGCGCGTAGCACGGTTGGTAAAAGCTCGCCAATTTGAACGTAGAATACTGCGAACGACGCCGCCACGCACAACCTCCCCACCATCGCCAAAAATACTGTTATCCAAGGCCAAGCTGGAAGTGTATGACGGATAAGCAGAAATTTCATTATTCAATTTACTAAGCGCTAGGTTAACTCGCACACTAATTTAGCTTGTAAGTAGGCGTGTGCTTCAGTGTGATTAGTGGAAACATTTACTCGCTATTTTTTTGAGTTCCTATAGCGCGCTGTAGATTAGATAATGAAATGAGCATATTAGAAAGCACTTGGCAAAGCTTATAGCATTCTATCCAGATTTTTGTTTTAGCGTTTAGTGGACATGGCTACTAGGATTGGTCCTTTTTTCGATAAAATTGTTTCTGAGAAAAAAATACTTCTGTAACCAAACCTTTGTATTTTCTTAACCAACATGTAGAATACTTTTAGTTTTAAAAATTCGCTTATATTAGCATAAGAAAAAACAAAACCTAAGCTAGGCAATTTGATAATTCAACAATATTTACTAAAAATACCTTCAGGAACCAGAGCACAGCTCAAACAAGAAATTCCTCCAATGCTAATAAAAGCGCACAGCACCCAGCGCCTGCCGTACCTGTCCATACATTTCCACGCGATGAAGTACGATGGAAGTTCTACTGCCCCTCCTAGACAAATGATAAAAAATTAAAATATATAGAACAATATATAACAGGTATATAGAAAAAAAACGAGCCAAGATCCTTAATATGCTGTAATTAGTAAATTCAAACAAAAACTAGTCTTTTTTTGCGAAAATGTGTGTGTGTGTGTAAATAATAAAAAGTGTTTCAGGAACCATAACTACGACTAACTAAATATATAAATGTATTACCGATAAAAAATGCCAGATAGTCGTTTACTCCCAAATTCGATGTGTTATAGCTCAAACTATTATAAACTACGCCAATTGCTATCCAATTAATTGTCAATAAAATGAACTTTTTTCTTATGTTTGGATACCTAAATACGTCTAGTGGCGACGCTTTGCAGTCACCTTCAGAATTCTGATCATCTACTCTTTTTCTTTCTAATATATCCTCTTCTTGGTCTTTTATAAGAATCCTATTCACAAACTGCATGGATTTTCTTCTAAATGTATGAATTTTTGATGAAGGATCAGTTTTTGTAGATTTTTCAACTTCGTAGGTAGTATCATTAGGATTTAATTCCTCATTATTTTTACTTTTCGGTTTTCGTATAGGGTATACATTATCTCCATCAGCTTCTATTGCTGGTTCCTTATTATCCACATTACTAACAATAATCGTTGGTGTATATGGTAACATATTATTTATTCTTCTGTTTATAAATTCATACATTTCTTGTTGAGACTGAATCTGTCCGTTTTGGACAATTAGAATTTCTGCCTCCTCCTCTTCTGCTTTTACTCTTTTCTACAAGAGTTGTTTTAAAACAATTTATTTAGTTGTTATATAATATGTACAAATTTACCTACATATAAATTACTTATCCTTAATGCTTACATGTATTTCTAATAAAAACCCGCGTTCTAAGTGAATACCATTCCTTTTTGCAAGGTTCCTTAGTACATTCTCTGCGTCAGCGATACGACCTCTACCCACCAACCAGCGAGGAGACTCGGGAATCAACCAATAGTATCTATAACATTTTTTTCTTTTAATAAAATGCATCTATTTATTACTTTATATCACCTTATTTTTTTTTACAAACCCAAACAACAGGACAAAAGGCAAACTGGTAGCGAGGGACAAATAAAACCAGTCTTGGCACAGATATGCCAATAGGGCCAGTAAGCACATTCCACCTCCGAACAACATGCCGACCACTATCCCTGCAATACATTGAACTTAAAAAAACCATAAATAAACTAAGAAGACTTTTAAAATATATATTTTTTGCTTTAAAGGTTGAAAAAATTATCATATATTCATTAAAAATAACATAAATATAAATAACAAGATAGCATCACCATTTTTCTATTATGATTGCTTTTTAATAAAACATGTCGTATTTATGATGTAGGTACATTTTAATTCAAATATATTAAAAGCCTTATATTTTAATAAGACAAATTGATAGTTTTAATAGCAAATACTATAATTTGGTATCTTATTGAAGCTAGGTAATGTTCGAAAATATGATAAAGTTTCATTAAGTCGACCGAAAAACTTAGAAAAACACTTCTACATAGTCATTTTCCAGATTAGTTTATTATGTGTATTGAAAAATATTAATGAAAGGTTTATAAACTTAATTACTTTTATATATACAATGATAACTCGAAGTCTTACCCGTGGACGTTCTTCGTTGAGGAGGCATTAGCTCCAAGGCTAGTATAAAAGGCTGCTGATATAGTGCAGGGAAGAATAGCCCTCCAGCAACCCTAAGTGCAATGTAGCCCCAGTAGCTTCCGGGAAAGGAAGCCGCTATAGATATAGGTACTTCAAGTGCTATCATAAGAAGAATTGTTGGTCTCCTACCGTATCTGAAAAAAAAAGAAACTTTGTATTAGGTACAGCTAGTTACATAGATTTTTAAAATATTTAATTTTATAATGATTATTGATAAACTTTTACCTATCTGACAACAGGCCAAAGAATACATTTCCAAAAATAGAACCCACCCAGAACAATGTGTTGCTGGTCCTTGGTAACCACTCCTTGTCACAAACTAAAGAAAACTAAAAAACACAAAAAGTACTTAAAATATAAAGTAAAATTAAACTTAAAAACAAGCCAGATAGCATTTGTTGCTTCACAGCGGATTGATTGCTTTACATAAAATAAAATTAATTCTATAATATAAAGGTTACTTCACAGTGTTTTCACTTTTCGACAATAGATATTTAATTTTCTGTATTTTTTGTTTTAATCTATTATTATATTTATATATTATATATGTAGAATATGACGAGAGTGAAACTTCTTATACTTTATCAGTTATTATATTTTTTTAAGGGAATCAATTGTAGCGTCGCCATACCAAAGAAAAGTAAAACTATTGCCTGCAAATTAAATGAGTAAACAAATTATTTAAACTTATAATTAAATGTTACACCACACGGTCATCCTGATTCTTCATCTGTCCCAGATAAATCAGATTTATAGTTTCTCCATAGCTTCATAACATCAGCTGAGCTGGTAGTATTAATCAGACTTTCAACATTACAACTTTCTTTATAGTATATCTGTTGTTTCCTTTATTCCTCATTATTAAATGAATGAATTACCTTATAAGGTTTTAAAAATTTTGGATATAACTTACTGTCTTGGGTCAATTGCGTGTTATTAATAGCTACTAGATCACCTACATTATCTTCTTTCCGTTTTCTATTAAAACTTTTTCTATTTTAATTCTATATTTCTTAGATACATAATTTTCCTTTTGCTCTTAGTTCTAATCTATTTTCATAACAAAATGCATTTTTTTTTCCTTTATTAATGTTTATATCTCTTCACCTCTATTTCTCATTGGTACACCTATAAGCAGTTCAAAAAGTGTCATGCTAATACAATAATCGGGTCATTTATACAAAGTTTACCCAAGACATCTATAATGCTCAGGTGAATACGCTTAACTTGTAAATTACCACGGGGTTGTCTAGTCGTGACACGGAGGTGTTCAAGAGCTTGTTGTTGCATTATTAGCTTATTTCGGCTTTCCTCAGTTTTTAACATCATTACAGAGTATATCCAAGTAAATTTTTGTAAACCTGTCAATAAAAGTCAGTACGTATTAGTAATTCTATTTTTTTGAGGTAAGTGGGCCAAGATGATCGATATGGTAATTTGACAGTGGTTTTTTTTCATTTTTCTAACGGATGTAAATATCCATCCTTTTCTTCTCTTTTGTGTGATATTAGTTTAAGACCTGGAAATCGCGTGAAGTGCCATTTCAGGTCACTTGTGTGGAGCGCAATTTTCAGGTTTTCAATAAAATATTCCCGGTTAGTTAATTCCTCAGTCTTACTTATTCAAAAATGTCCTTATTCGTGATTGCTTCTGACGATTTCATATTGCATCTGCTTCTACGACTACAATGAATTTTCTTCTGTTTTTTTTTGTAGGTAGGTAAGTATTTTTGTTAGTAGGTAAGTATCCCGTCAATCAAAATAAAATCTTCGTATGGTTCTTTTTCTGGGATTCGTTTTATTATGACCAGCTGTGTATCTTAGTTTTGAGCTGTCTTAATTCGTGTCGAGATTTCGGTAAGTAAAAGACAAATTTAAATAAGGTTCTATACATATTTAGTCAAAACAAAATTGAGTCAAAGGTCTAGCGAAAACTACATAAATTTTAACAATTTTTCTGAAGTTACCAGGGAGACCAAGAAATGACTGTAATCCTTTTTTTTCATTTAGGTATTTGAACTTACGTAAAATACTGCTTTTATTTTTTCTTCTTTCTATTATCTATTTCTATTATATAACCTAACAATTCGACTTTCTTCTTCGTAAAGTGATTTTTTCTCCAATTGAATTGGAATACAAATTCTTCAGCTCTTTTTAACACTTCTTTTAGTTTTGTTATTCCTTCATTTTCATCCTCCGTTGGTAAAATAAGAACATCAAGAGAAGCCAGAACGATACCTTGAGATATTAGATCTTGAAAAATATTATTGACAAATCTTTGAAAAACTAAAGATGCTGAGCAGAGTGCAAAGGGCATCTTCAATAATTCATACTAACCTCGAGGTGTTACAAATAATGTGTATTTTTTACTATCTTTATGGAAATTGACATGAAGAAATCCTTCTTTTAAATCTATCCAGACATGAATAATTTAGCTTCTTTTTATCCACTTCACTTGGTCTCCTATTAGCAGTAAAGAAAATCTCTCTTTTATAACCTTCTTATTTAATCAATACACAATCTATATTGACCACTCTTCTTCTTAATAAGTAAGATCGGACTTGCAAAATCTGATTTACTAGGTTGAATAATCTTCTGTTAGATTCAATCATCTATCTGCTGATTAATAATACTTTTTACCAGTAGATGAGGGTTTTGATAAATAGCATTTTCATCGGTAATTATGATATTTAGTTAAATATTACTGTGTTTGTGGAATTGTACTCTTTTATTATTGTCTTTATACTTTCAATAAACTTTGCTTTTTGTATATCTAGATCGTCGTGCAAATTCTTCTCTTCTGTGAGCAACTTTTGGTGGTTTTTTTTTTCTACGGTTATGCAATATGATGTAAAGTTAATATTAATATCGTTCAAGATATGATTTCGTAAAATTAAGTTGACAGGTATGGCTTCATGTTTCATAATATCGAAAACAGTGCTTATGAAGCAATCATCGATCTGTAATTTAGCAACAAAACTTCCCTCTGTATGTATTTCCTTTTCTTCAATACTACTTAGATTTTAGATATTTTAGTATTTTTCTCGTATTGCAGTTTGATTCGCAAAGAAATTACAGTTAATTTTATCAAAAAATATCAGGGTATATAATTTTTTTTTCAAATTACATAAAATTATACGTTGCCTTACCTCGGTTACCAAAGTCCTAGCGTAATGTTCAGTGTTGAACGTCCAACCATTCTGGCATGGCACTGGGTCTCTTCTAATTCCTGATATTACATCTTGTATATGTCCTGTCTAAAACTTAGTATTATTTAATTTTGCAGTGACAAATAATAAGCTTACATAAAGACCTCATTCTAAAATAAACTTTATATTTGACTCACTAAAACCGACCGTAACTACAGTACTTATATTATAGAGATTTGAAGTCATTTCAGAATTATTATGACAATGTACATTAATACATGTTGTAATTAATCACTTTTATCAAATGGAAATTATTGTAAATAAATTAGGAATATTATTTTGAAAGTAATAATCACCTGTCCGTTACTATCTTCAATTAGTCTGGGTGGTGTAAATTCTTTTACTTTTATCATCTGGGTCTTACCACCATTTTGAATCAACTGTGATCTGAAATAAACAAAATATAAGACGGAAGATCTAAGACCGTTCATTAACATGTAAAAAGAATGAATGAAGAATGGTTATTTATATCTACTATCTGTAACGTTAATATTAATTCTGATAACGCCTAAACACAATGTGTTTTGCAGCCAAAATGTAAGTGAAGTACCTGGCAGTCGACCAAAGTGATTGCGTACTATCATTTAAATACTCGAAGTATATTCGTGTTTACATCATGTTAAAGGCCTCATTGTGAGCTAGTACAAGTAGTTTCTTCCAAAAATAAATCAATGTAAACTTCGAACATTGAGTTACCTCTCGGTAATATAACTCCCAAGAGCAGCATATAAAGTTTGGACATCAATATTGTAACTTCTACAGGTTTCGTATACGCCATGCTCTCCTGGTATCGTCAGGTTACGCAGCCATTCATCCGGTAGGGCCAATTCTTCTAGCTCTTGAGGTGGAGCGCACCAGTGACCAGGAGTGGCGTTCGTAAAGACCTAGATATTAATTTTAAAAATATTGTGACTTTAAAATATTTTATTTAATGTACCTGATTATCTAATCTATACGATTTATATCTTACCCGCCACAATTAATTAGTAGAAAATGACAACATACATACTCATTAATAAAAAAAAACTTGCAGAACTACTTCTTACGTTGAAGTTATATTTGTTCTATGGTTAGCCTATTTGCATTAGATTTACAATACTCGTTTCAAATAATTATTCATTTTATTACATGGCCTCTTATAAAGAGGAAGAGGATATTTATAAATATATATTACTAATGATAAGTAAATATATTGAGTATAAAATTTAACTTTCTATTTAAAAAAAGGCTCTATTGATATTCCAGTCCTCCTCCTTCCTCTTCAATTGAAGAAATATCTTTTTTTTATTCATAATTTATAACGAAAAAGTATTTAATATATTCACTGCTGTCTTGTTGATTAGCATATGAAAACATTTTTTTTTACGTTACGTTTAATATATTTCGCAGCAGTCTTAAGTCTCATGCGGTCGTGTTCCCATTAGTAATCAAAACCTCAGTTTAAAAGAACAAGAACAATTATAGGCAGCAAGGTCAATTTTATTTAAATGTGAAGGTAGGTTAATAAATATCCATGATAAATATCGTCATTAATAAAAACTGACAACTAATGATCGCAGCATATACATAACTAAAAGTTGTTATTTAAGAGACTACAGCATATTTATGAGAACGTATTTACCGACATTGACATTGTGATGCTAATAATTGTATAGTAAAAATAACTTAACATTCATTGCTGGTGAGAGATAGCATCTCCATATTTAATAGGACCGAGTATACCTATAGACTTTTCTGCTTTTTTATGAGTAATGAGTAAATATTTCTATATTTATCTATAAAAAACGAGGAGATGGCCTACCTCATGCCCATACACCATTTGAAAGATAAGATGCTAGTGCGATCCATTGAGGAACAGAGAGGGAGCACTGAGAGTAGGATACAAGGAATTGAAAAATAAGGTGGTTCCTCAATCCAGCTACCATAATACATGATAAAATAACTTGCAGTAAATAAAAAAGATTTTTGTAATTATTATTAACTCTTGCATGTTTTTATATATAACTAACAGGCCAAACTTAAACAACTTTACTTCTTCTCTTTATGCAATATCAGCTGATCGGACTTTTTTTACTTCCAACTTCTAACCTAACTTTAGTTATAAAATAAAATAGTGTAGGAATTTTTAATCTTCATAACACAAAAATTATTTTAAGAAAATGTATAAATATCGTATCTTGTTAAACAATAATATTTATTGACTACCTTCTTTTATACATTGCCCATATGGTGCCTATATGTAAGTTATGATTTGTAATTTCAATTTATTCAGGATACCAAAAAGTTTGAGAAGACTCGAATAATCACATAATAAGAAAATATATGTTATTATGTATATCAAGGTGGATTTACATATTTAAATATTTAAAGGAGTTGGTTTCTGATTATATATTTATTTATACATTTTCCACTTTGAGTCAATATCAGTGATCACTTACGTACTTACTTATTGTACGTCAAATGGAAGTGTCAGGAGGGCCCATTTCGATACCTGATTTATAGAAATAATCCCTTCTGTAAAGACACTTTAAAGTTTAATGTTTAAGCTATGAGGGTTCCAAACACGTCCTGGTCTGACAAAAACCGCACAACAAACTCAGATATTTTTTATTGTGATAACTGTTTCACAAACTTCAATCTTGCAAGCAATTTTTTAAAAACTAGAACCGTCGCAATCAATAGGAAATGAAAAATAATGATTTCAGGTAGCAAAAATAATAAAAAAAAACAGTTTCCATATTAGTTAATCGCCGTATTTTTTTAACCGCATATGCAGCAGAATTAAGTCTGCTTGACAAATTAAATATATGAGAACTATTGCAATTTTTTCAATAAAGTAGTAGATTTAATCAAGTCTTATTCCCCATTGTTTAATTGTTCATTGGTTCTAATTTTTCTAAAGTTTGGTAAAATAAATTTGACGTTTTTCGTTTTCCGTTTTTTTTTTATTTGAGCAACCAATTTAAATTACCTTTAAATCATTGTACAATATCTGAAAGATCATTGTTTACATTATCAACAATAGGTAGTCGTCTATTAACCTTAAAAATAAGAGAAATATCATCAACAGATAACACTATCCCAGGTTTTTCCCTCACTAGATGAGGTAAGTCATTTATGACTTACCTCCTTACTTACCTTATGAAAGCGATCGAGTCGAATTTCTGCCAACCCTCACTGCCTGCTCTGCTGAAGCCGGATGGATCCCTGGCCCACACAGCAACAGAGAAAGCGAATGTACTTGCTTCTCTGTTTGCTGATAATTCGCATCTAGACACTGGCAATGCTTCTCCAGCACACCTTCCTCACTGCGGTATTTCGATGCCTGAAATCCGCATCACTAACAAAGAGGTATGGAGAACATTGTGTCGTTTAGATGTGAATAAAGCCAGTGGTCCTGATGGTATACCAGCCATTCTGCTCAAGACATGCGCAGCTGAGTTGTCTCCTGTACTGACATGTCTGTATCGCCTCTCTTTCATGACTGGAATAGTGCCGAAATCCTGGAAGCCTGCTAATGTGCAACCCGTGCCCAAAAAAGGCAGCCGTGCCGACCCTGTCAATTACAGACCGATTTCAATCACCTCCATACTCTGCAAGATTATGGAGCGTGTATTGAACTCGCGCCTACTAGCATACCTAGAAGGTAACGATCTCCTCAGTGACCGACAGTACGGGTTTCGCCGTAATAGGTCTACTGGGGACCTCCTAGTGTATGCTACTCACATTTTAGGCGAGGCCATCGAGAAGAACGGAGAAGCGGTCGCCGTCTCTCTGGACGTCTCGAGGGCATTTGACAGGGTCTGGCATGCGAGCCTTATATGCAAGCTTTCAGCGTACGGTATATCTCCTGGTCTGATCGGCTGGGTAACGGACTTTCTGAGCCACAGATATCTCCGAGTAGTTGTCGACGCGTGTTCCTCGGAACCCCTGACAATAAATGCCGGAGTGCCTCAGGGGTCCGTTCTTTCTGCAACTCTGTTTCTGCTGCACATTAATGATCTGTTGAAGCCTGGTATCTATGGGTATGCAGACGACAGCACAGTTGTAGAAAGATATCTGCCGAGTACTCGGACTAGTCGAGATCAAGTACAGTCTGAAAGAGAAGCCATGGTGCAACGTTTGAATGACAAACTTCAGGCAGTCTCCGCATGGAGCAATGCCAACCTTGTCAAGTTCAACGCCACCAAAACGCAGACGTGTCTATTCACCGCCAAAAGGAGCCCTTTCACCTTGGCTCCTACTTTCCAGAATGTATCCTTGGAATACAGTGACCGGCTTCAGTTGTTAGGCTTAGAGATTTCCTCGAACCTCAACTTTGGTCGGTTCATTGAGTCCAGAGCAAGAGCAGCAGCAGCAAAGCTTGCCGTTCTTGCGAAGGTTCGGCAGTACTTTACACCGGGACAGCTTCTTGTTTTATACAAAGCACAGATCCGGTCGTGTGTAGAGTACTGTGGACACATATTTGCTGGTGCCGCAAAGTCTCATCTTGCGGTTCTGGACTCAATTGAGAGGCGAGCAAAGAGGCTTATAGGCGATCCCGAATTGGTCGAAGCCGACCTCCAAAGCCTTGAACACAGGCGTAAAATTGCTAGCCTCTCAGTATTCTATAGGATACATTTTGGTGAGTGTGCGCAGGAATTACACGAGTTAATTCCCCCGTCCCCCTTTCATCACCGGACGTCCCGACGCGCGGCAGGTATCCATCCTTTTGTTGTGGACATTCCACCTGTCCGAACGAAGCGCTTTGCTTCCTCATTTTTAGTGCGTACAGCGAAGGACTGGAACAAATTGCCTGCGTCGGTATTTCCGGCCAAATATAATGTGGGTGTCTTCAAGAGAAGAGTGAATAGGTTGCTAGGGCAATGCGACTTACCATCTAAGACTACATTCCACTTACCATCAGGTGGAATGTAGTCAAGCATTGCCCTAGATCATATAAAAAAAAAAAAAATGTAAATGAAGTACAAGAAAAATCCTAACGTAGAACCCTGCGGCACACCTATTTTTACCAATGAATCGGGAAAGGCTTTCTATTTACATCTACTTTTGGAATTCTATCATTAACATATGAACTAAACAAATCTAGAGACATGTTTCTAACTCCATAATGTTCTAACATTTTTATGAGGATTTCATGTTGAACGCAGACGAATGCCTTAGATAAAGCACAGAAATTGCCAAGTGCATCCTGTGATTCTTCCCAGGTTTCAAATATATTTAGTAATACTACAGTACTACAGCATCTGTTGTAGACCGACCGGGAGTAATACCAAACTGGTTTTTGTCCAAGAGATTGTTTTTACTGAAATGTGCTACAAGGTGATTAGGCATTATATTTTCAAAGATGTAAGATCTTGTAAATAGGTAAGACTAAAATCGGTCTATAGTTACTTTGATCTAATGAACTTTCAGCTTTAAATAGTAGAGCTATTTTACTTTGTTTCATTAAATCAGAAAATATTCTAAGCAATTATTAAATATGAATGCTAAGTCTGTCGCAACAATGTCAAGTATGGACTTAAGTATGTTAAGTACAACAGTTAAGTATTCCCCAAAGATCACTGGTCTTTATTACGCTAATTAATTTAAATACTTTAACTACTTGAGCTTTAACTTTTCTGAAGCTAAAACTGGTAACAAATTAATCTACATTGTCTTTAAGTAAACTCATATTATCATCAACTCAACTCATATTATCATTATCTATTATAGAAATATCATTATATAAGAACAATTGTCTATTATATTAAGAAATCGCCTGTGTCTCTGTACTATTCTCCAAAATGTTGTTCGAGCGAATTCATAAATAAGCGCTAGTATATTTAATACAAATGCTTATGACGTACAAGAAAACAGAGTTAAAATATATCACATACGTAATAAGATACGAGTCCTATTGTGAAATACGCACTGTGTGACGTATAAGATCAGATAAATTACAAACAGATTACGCTTTTGCAACCGGACTATGATCACTATCCAATCTTTCAACCACTCAACCACATATCAAAGTTTATACTAAGATAAAATTTTATGTTTTTAATACGACTATTTACCTACTTGTGAATGTATTATTGGTACGAGTATAACAGCATAAGCTACATTTTCCAGCATATTTGTGTATTCAATTATCGTCAATCCTCATAACAAATAATAACATTGCATTAAAGATATTTTTTTTATCTGTTTGTTCGCAGTTTATGTATAAGATAAATTTCAATAAAAAAATTAGTTGTTATAAATTATTTTAATTTTATATATAAACTATTTTTACAAATACTCATAACATTGGAAATTTCTCTTTTATTCAATGAAAATCGCAAAAAATTAAGATTATTAATTTGTCATAATTTAGATTAATAATTTATGTAGGTATATTACCTTGGATTATGATAAATTTTAATAATGTTATAGGTAGTTGAATTATAACTGGATTCAATTTATAGAATTTTCAAAGCGAAAATAATTTAGAACAGCAAATAGGTACATGTAACAAAATAACAAGGTCAAATTTATCATGGATATGAATATTTACACTAATATAATAAAGTTAAAGTACTTGTTATATTGAAGTTGAGTCAGTTTTTATTTTTTTTTTTTCAATTCGTTGATCTCTAAGCCTAATTAGAAAAAAAATAATTGGCAGTCCTACAAAGTGTACTAAAACTTTCTTTAAATGTGCATATGCGGTACTGTTTCTTAGAAACGGTATTTGAAATGCTTAATAATTTAATTATTTCTTTAGTGGAAAAAAAAAAAACATTACCGGATTTTTATTTTATTTTCACTTAATTTTTTTCTTGTCAAAATGGTTATCAAACTATTTTAAAAAATCTCGATGATTTAGATAGATAATTCATTCCATTCTTTTATTGTTTTTTATTTGCCCATTATCCGTTATAAACAAGTTTTAATTAGGTATTAATCGATTGACGTTATTCCGCTCTGATTGTTTTGTATGAAGCCATTATTCTACATTAATTAATTATAAAAGCGCACTTATATTAAATAATTTAACTTTCAAATAGCAGTATACACAACCTATTTTTACATTTTATACAACATAAATTTTATTTACTTTGTAGTTGCAATTGCATTTGATTAGGTATATTTTTTTCAAATAATACATTCCAATTCTAATGTAAAGAAACGGATTAAATTGTCGTAAATTTTATATTTTATTATAATGTAACTTTTCAATATGTTGTAATAATTGTAAACACGTTCAAAATAACATTCACAAATTATTAATCCAAAAAAAAATCTTCAATTCTTACCTGTGAGAAAACCAAAAATGATGTAGGTATAGCTGCAAGACCACACAGTAAGTAAAAAAGAAAGATGTGCCAATAGCCTTTCCTCGTGGCCAGCACTGCCGCTTGATCCAACTCATGGGTCCAGGTCATATTTGAGTTTTTCATTGAAAAAGTTTTACCTTAAAGTTCTTGAGGAAGTAGGTCCAATTTTTATTTCACTCATTTTTTACCACTTAAAAATAAAAAAAAAACTAAAAATATTGTAGAAACCGTTTTCTTATTGTAATTCACAGTCAATATATATAACTTATTGTCGAAATATAAAAAATTAGGCAAAAAGATTTCTGATTTATATATTATACGCTTATAAGAAATATCGATAATGTTTAAAGTACGTATATTTATTTTTTAAAGTTAAAATTCAAAACCACAACATACAAAAACAATGTATCACTTAATTTAACGAAACGCAAATCTCATTTGAACGGCACGTTCGCTCGAACATAATAATGGAGTAGTACTAAGCGGCGCAGGCGCAAGTCGTGACACGATTACGTTCTACACATCTTAGACAATGGATACATATCATTGTTCTTGGCTTTACTCTTTCATTTTATTTATGTTGTAAATTCAAACTAAAGTTAATATACTAGCTCATTATATATATAAGAAATATTATAAGACGATGATATAAAGATTATTTATTATAACATAGGAACTTTCTGATACTTACAACAGATTCTTAAAAACTCATTAAACATTTTAATTGCAGGTCTACGTCGACTGTCTTACCTATTAATTAAAGGGTATAGGTATATACCTAATATACTTAATATTTATTAAAAATCAACAGAACAGATTATCCAAACACAAAATTGGATCTGTCCCACCAGAAAACAGATAGGTACTATAAAATCCACTAGCATCATGGAACAATCAATGCTAATATTTTGGTCCCACAATTTCCATTTGAGATATGATATACATATTATAGTGTAATAAACCTTGAAATAACATGTATACAAACACTTAAAAATATATATATTAATACCTACGAGTTATCTGAGATGTGGATAGTTGTGATAACACAACCTAAATTTTGCTAATCACCTAATAATATGATTGAGGAGCCGTGATATATTATTACGCAATAATTATTTTATTATCGTAGTGTAATTGATTTATCCTATTGTATAAAATACATTTGTTTTTTTATTAAAATAATAATATTTTAACATTCCTTTTTCGTTTGCATTGTCTTTATAAATAAGTGCTGTTAGACGGCTCTATTCGGGTTTTCGACTGACATCCCCTGTAAAGTCAAAACAATTTACTACTAGTACATGCATAATACTTGGCCTAAGACTAGAATAATATATCTTACATGTAGTGTAACTGCCTTACAGTAAAGGTACTGTAAGGCATAACTAAGGATAACTCCTTTATTTTGCAATATTCAGAAAACAGATTTCAAATATTACAAAACAAATAACACTTAATGAAATAGAAAACATAATTTTAGAATTAATATCGTGTAGGAAACGAGAATAGAGAGACATTAAAAATAATATTGATAAGTTTTATTTGTGAAAATAATCTGGAACACCCTTGATAAGACATTATACCAAAACCTAACTAAATATTACTCAGTATACTAGATACAATAATAGTTTTCTTGTCATTAATATGAAAACTATTACTTATCAACATACACATTATTTGCATATATTTTTTCATTTTAACTGCAAAAAAACTATTTCTTTGGAGTTGAGATTTTATTTTTTTTAATTGAGAGAATTATTTCTTGAAGGGTTTTACAAAGAAATGAGCGTGTCAACATTTTTTTATATTTATTTGTTTTAGAACATGAACTGTTACAATGAAAATTAATCTTTCTTTGATGCTACCCCAAATAAAAAATTAGGATTTTTGTCACAACATCTTCAATCCAACGCTAAATTATTATAAACACTTCAGCCGTTCCACTAATTCATAAATAATCTAACATCAAACTTTGTTTCAATCACCGTTAACTGTTTCAATCACCGTTATTATTTTCCATTGAGAGCCTTCACCATATTTTAAAACAATATCGAACGTATCTAAAGCTTTTCTATATAGAAAACGTCAAACTTTCTGGATGAAAATATCATCTTCAAGAGGTATCTAATATAATATAATTCAATAGTTTCAATAATTATTAGTGACCTAACAGGACGCTAACTGGAAAAAAAGTAAATTAAACGTTGATGAAGAATACAAAAATTATAACTGTTTTAGCGATAAATAACGAAATGGATCGAACATTATTTCAAAAGCAATATGAACGTAGCAATATGAATCTTAAAAACGTTAAAAGCATAACGACACGAGTAATTTTAGTAAAAGTGGAAGAAGAAAAAAATGCTTATACTAATATTAATATTTTTAATATGGAAGGCTTTGAATCCAAATTTAGTTAATGTTTAAGCGAGACGTTTTGAAAAGTATTTGATGCTTAGGTAGATAATAAAGAAATTTATGTTGGTGAAATTATTTATGGATATGTGAAAGGCATAAATGAAGAATATGGTACGATAACCACAATACAGATAGTGAATCCTGGTAATAATAAACACTTGGCTTATGAAAAAGATAAAACTAACTTTATTACCTAAAATAGTGGCCACAATTGTATTTCCGTGATCACTTTGCATTATGTTGCATAAGAATATCCTTAGCAAAAAGCATACACCAAGGAGTCTCCTCTATATCCAGGTCGAGGCATCCATTTTATCAACAGAAAAAAGTAAGTGTTTAAAACTAACCCTTGATGCAGGCCCACTGAGTCACTTACTTAACTCCACATACTCAAATGGCACACTCTACTCTTATAAAATGGAAAAAAAAATATCGGCGGGGATGATTTTGAAATCTAGAGCTAGGTAATTGGGCTAAGGGAAGGTTGTAATTATGTATTAATTAACTCTAGGTTGCAAGTCCCAAAATACAGCACAAATAGTGCAGTTATTATATATTGAGTATAGCTATACCCACATACGAATATACTGGTATAGCTATACAATAGAATTAATTTTACAATAATGTAAAATCGATAGATTTTATAATGTTAAAATATGTCCATTTATTAAAATATAAAATTTTCACTGATCGATTTCTATACATGGAAAATATTAAAAAAAACATAATGGGGGGAAATAATTAAAATAAAACCTTTACATAAGCAAGAGAACCCAAAACAATGTATTTTTCATTTTGTCTGTTCGGGTGTATGTTTGTATGCCTGTGTATGTCTGTGTATGTCTGTCTGTATGTTTGTGCACGCTAATCTCAAAAACGGATTAACCAGATTAGATGCAGTTTTCGGGAATATTTTGTCATAAACTTCACTTTACATTTAGTGGTTAACTAATAAAGAAGTTAATAATATCTTATTTTCGCACCATTGCGGCAAGACATTTTTCCAAAATTTTAATTATGGTCCTCCCCTTCGAGAATAATAATATCCTATCCGATAAAAAATACGAAATTTAACTACTAAAAAACTCCTCTGTTAAAAAATATCTGCGATTAAAAATAAAAAAATTATATAAAAATAAACTAGAAATAAGAAACAAGGTACGTTTTATCGAAATCGAAATCTATACGTATGAAGTCTCAGGCACATCTAGTTGGTAACTAAATATGAATGTTTAATAATATCCTTATTGTGAGCGCTGAATATAAAAATTTTATTTATTTACCATTTAATCTTATTTGATCAAGTTGATTATTTATTCAAAGTATAAAGTGGTGTGGCGTGAGTGGCGTGTTGAATGTATAAATTATAAAAACATAGGTTTTTTATTCCCAAAGCGATAAAAATATTTAGACTTATTAGTTTAACTTTAACTTACAAAGCATTGAATGTTATTTAATACATTTAGATAACATTCGTTATAAATATATAAATAATATTTCTAGCATAAGAAACGCATAAGACAAGTGCGGAGTTGACTTCCAATTGTCTAGGCGGTAAATTACAGTTAAACTTCCGGATATGCCTGACTTATGTCGGTCGGGAGTGACAAAATCAATTGTTTTTTAAATATAATACTCTCTATCCGTTTGTGATTCAGTTCCCATAGATTATTCATTATTAGTTTCAATCTGTGCTATGCATAAATGTTCCACAATCCACTAAATGTCTGTTTATGTAACTTCACAATGCTTATTCACTGCGTAGGAAAATATAGATGTGGAGGCACACCCCATAATTCTGGAAAATTATTTATTACTTGGCTCCTCGCACACAAAGATACGCTTTGAATGTTATCTCATTTCTTATATTAACGTTTCGGAGCTCCATTTACCGCATTTATCTATTATCGTATATTCTGAGCGCCTTTGCCTTCCAAGAGAAATAACATCCTCCTTACCGAATTCACCATTAATAAACTTATGAACAAGAATGTCATAAAAAACAGCAAAACTAATTTCCGAGAAAAATTAAAAACTCGAAGACTAAATTCCAAAAAGCTACTATGTACTTATAGAATTATGACGCGTCACACCATTCAGCGTATTCTGACCCAGAATGACATAGATCGCTATTTGCCGCACTCTATACCGACATCATAACCGTAATCAGGAACAATATATCATTGATGGAAAGTTTTTATATAAATTCAAAGTTATTTTCTAATTTAAATGAACGGATTCCAAATAGTGTGTCAAATTAGATGTGAAATTATTATTTTTAGATGTCATAATTAGCCAAATTATTAGCTGACTTAAAGTGTAAATAATAAGATAGCGCATTTACTACCAGTTTAGAGTTTACCAGATTATATAAATGGAACAACTTTTAATGTTTTTATTTTTGGTTACATATACAGATAATAACTATTACATGATTTAAAAAAAATTAGCTCCGCGCTCGAGGGAGTTGCACTACGTTCTAACCCTCAGGAACTCTAAAACAAAACCACAGGACAACGAGGAGGTGGTAGTTTGGGAAGGCCCTTCCGCGACTTCTCGTCCTTCTTCCTGACCCTTTTTTGGCCGAGGGGGTAGTTCGGGGGTAGTTACGGCTGGGGAAGGAAGCGTCGGGCATACTCCCACCTCCTTCTTCCCAGCCTACCCCTACGGAGCGGGTCAGTGGTAGGGGCTAGCTCCGTGACCCGCTCCGCGGCCTCCTTTGCGGCAATGACTTGTTCGCAAAAGGAGCCATGGTGGCCGAAACGTCCTCACTGTCGAGCATTTTTGAAATGACGCTCGACAGCGACACTGCTGCCGACCACGACCGCTAGCTCTTCTCGCTGCCGCCTTCCCACGCCGCACAATCCTCACACGAGCCACAGGACTCGGCTCGTCACAGTGGTGAAAGCAGGGGGTCGCCTCTCTCCTCGCCACCTTGTGCAGATACCCCCCATAGCATCCGTGCCGCGAGAGCATCTGCACAAGGCGGAACGGCAACGAATCCCGTGCCAGCGGTCCACCGCGGTAGTAGCACCCCAACAGTGAAAAAACCGGCGGCCGGAGACTCCAACTGTCGTTTTCACCGCTGGATCAGGATATTTGGTGCCCCTGCCATGATACTAGTCGCTTCAGGCGCTTCGCCCCTGGCACGAGCGTCGACCCGATGCCAGTATACTGCACCGTGGACCGCCGCCTGGAGCTCCCAGGAGGGGTTACTTGCTAGCAATGTTGCCGCAACGACGCCGTACGGTACCCCCTAATCACCCTCACCGCGATTGCCGCAAGAGGACCTTAGAGTCGCGGGTGAGGGCTCCCGACCATATGGAGGCTCCGTAAGATGACGACGCACAACCGCTTGCAGGGAGCACCCGGCCCTCCGACGTTAGGGTCCGTTAGGGTCACCAAATCGTTGTAGGATGTACATTTCCTACCTTCTCCACGCCTCAAACTCCGTTTAATTGTATAGGTCGGAGTGGTGTCAACCTATGAGAAACTCCTGCTCTAAAGCTGTTTTTCTCTCATGTAGTTAAAAGGGCTTATATATCGTTCTTGTCTAGATTCCAGGTCACTCTGGAATTGCTGGAAACGAAACAGAATTCATGCGCCAAAGCCACATTCCAAATTGGTGTACTTGATCACTTCGAAAACTCATGTAAAGATCTCCGTCCTCTAGTAAAAAATCAGAAAAATATATGACATCCTTCCCTGTGAAATCCCTCGTTCTATAAATGTTCAACGTTAGTCCTCACTGTACATTTTTTTGTGAATAATTTTAAATTAATAACATTAAGTTGTAAATAACCCATGTGTCTATACTAGGGTAATTAGTTGTACTTAGTGTAATTTTATAGTGTTCTTTCGTCACGTAGACCCAAAAAGTTATATATTAAAGAAATTCTTATTTTTACCATGCTGTTACCATTACATTTTATGGTAGCAGCGGCAGTTCAATGATATTATTTAATATACCGTTTAATGAGCATAAGGTAGATAGTTCACTACCGAGCAAATTGTTTATTATTATATAAATAAGATTTCTACTATTATTGTATATAATAAATCTTGTTAATCCATTAGATGCTGTCAAACTCGGCTAAGGTTTTAAGGATTTTAGACATATAATTCGGTTCTTGAGCTACGTTTAAACGTATATTACTTGATGTATTTACAGTATAATTAATTCCTTATAATATCTTAATTAACTGCTTCAATGCCGATTTCCGATGACTATAAGCTAAAAAAATACATTTTGGAAAAGAATTACAAACAGGATAAGAGAATCACGAAACTAGTTCTAATTTACTCACTTGTAAGTAATTTCTAGTTTCTTCTCTTGAATTGAAGTTTAGATTCGTGGTATCCAATTCCAGCCTTAATTCCATTTTTTATTAAATATTTAATTAAAATGTAAAAAAAAATTATAATTATTTACTCGTATTTTTTGTTCAAGTTCATATGTAGTTTTTGTAGTTATTATCCTATAATTCCTAATTTTAATAAAATTCTAATAATAGTTGTGACTTTTTATACAAATGGACATTACGCATTTATAAAATTCCTACTTAACACAGTCAGTAGAATCGATAAATGTAATTATTAAAGTGCGCATATACAAACAATGCATTAGCAAAGACAATCAAATAGAATTTAATGCAATTTAGAACATAGTACAGTAAGGTGTTGCGTAAAAAGAAAATACGTTAAACAATATAACTAAAATAGTTTAAGTGGAGTTCGATCTATATTAAATATGCAATTTTTTTGAACATCCAACTAAATATAAAAAGAAAATATATTGCAGTATCGAAGTACTAGACCGTAAGACAAAACATTAAACAAAAATATATAAAACAATGGAATGAGATAAGATTATATTACAAGTGTTTTATATTTCATGGTCATTTGGTATTAACTAATACTATCATCATTAATATTAATAAAGTGAATTTAAATCTATTAGTATCAAACTGCAAGTAATTACTAGCAACTTTAGATTAATTCAGCAATATTAAGATACATATTGTCTTTTCCCTATCATAGAAAATAACATTTAAAATGAAGTCATTTACCACTACATACTTAGAAAATAATTTTGTAGACCAAAGTTTACAAACTGCCCTCTTGCCTCTTAATATTCTTCAATACATCTACTTTCTTTCCAGATATCGAATTTCTAACAACTTTGTTTATCTCCAAACTTACTTTTATAATGGTATCAGTTGCTGTTACATTTGTATCTTAATCTACTTACATCATTTTCATGATCGAAAAGAAACTCTTTTTATTGAAAAAAGCACATTTTTTTTAGATTTTTCAATAACTTTTAACTTATTGATCTATAGCATCAATTGCATAATTATATTCCTGAACAATATGTATCATAGAAAAACTTTCCTGAACTTTATCCTTAACGTTCAAAAAATTGTTGGTATCCTACCGAAAACTTCTCCAAAAATGTTAAAAATGTGGATGAATTGTAATTGGACTTACCTTGGATTACATTTTTTACTTTATGCTGTACTCGTGTCGTTATACATATATGTTTCATTCATTACTATTGATATAAAAAGAATAATCAGCATTTTTTATATATTCACTATGATTTATTATGACGTAAATATTATCTGTACATTTCTATACGTTAATTTGCTGAAGAAATGTCTGAAGATGTGGATTTCTCATTTACGTTTTTACTCCTTCACATCATCGAGGGAGATTAATGCAAACATAAAAGAATTTCATTTAAAGGAATTGTTCGACGTTTATTTAATCATTTTGGATACTTTTAGTACAACCAAAATCTTGTTTCAGTTTCCAGTAAGAATATTACTAGGTTTTTTTACCAGAAATGCTGACTTTTTCAATTTTTTTTACAAAAAAGTTCTGTTACAGGTGTTACTGCATATTATCGACTCCTTTACTCACAGTTTGGTCTGCGTTCAATTTTTTATAGAGCTGGGTAAATTAAATGCTGAAGGCAATACATTGGTGGGTTCCTGTTTTTACATTTTTGATATCTAATCTGAGTTAAAAAGTCTTAACCTAATAATCGTGCTGTTTTCACTAACTTTCAGATTTGTGGTTATGTGGAATCTTACATACTTTTTTGGATATTAAAAAATATTTTCCTCATGACATTCTGCATTGTAGAGTGTGAAGAGTTCTATACTTATATTCAGGAAGCTGAGAGAACGTCCATCCTTCTCTTCAAACATTGCAAATGCTTAGGTAATTATATAAAAAGTTTGCTAACTTATTTATTTTTATTTTTTATTTATTTAAACTTACTGCACATACAATTATTACAAGAAATTACAATAGTAATAAGTTGATAAAGTAAGAAATTTTCGTGCAAAGGCGGTCTTATCGCTTAAAAGCGATCTCTTACAGACAACCCTTGATGAATAATGAAAATTTGCGAGGTCATAGGATAGTGCAAGCACACTACAACAAGAATAAGAATTTATACATAAGAACACCATAAAAATTAAAACTATCGTTTTTAATTATATAAGCAATTAAAAAATAATGATACTTGAATGAATGAACTTAAGGTCAACATACTGTGGAATGTTCTTATTCCATCATAAGAAAAAGGGGGCAGTGGATAATAACAGAGTTACTTGATACTACATCTATATTTGCTCAAGTCTTATACATTTTTGTCTACTTAATAAGTAATGTTATATCAATTGGCACTTGGCGTCAATTAACTCTCTAAAGTCACTCCTTTTTAGGGATGGGACATATGTAGTGATGTGACGATCGATTCGCCACAATACCATAGAATATAACTTTTACAAGAAAGTAGTAGACAAATTTGAATAGACTTTTGGTATCAATCATTAAACTAGTTTTTATTTTTCAAAATCATTTGACGTAGAAAATATACTTATATTGTTAATAGAAATCTTAAAAATTCTGCTAGAAATAAAAAATAAGTAAATAGGTAATAGTAAAACAGTCCTAAAAAATTGCGACTCTAGATGGAAAAATATTCTTGAGACTTTTTAAAAATTTTAGATAAAACCATGACATAGTAACTTAAATTTTTACTATAATATTATTATTAAACCCTTATTGGTTCTGACTTGCCATATTCATATTCTGGGTTCATTTAAAAATGTATACTAACAGATATAACATGGTTTGTGTGTTCTCCAAACTTTAAGACACAATTATTTACAAAAGTAAAAGACAAAAAACGTAGTATTAATGTAAAGAAATACAATCAAATTACAAACAATTAAATGCAATCTCTGCGGTAGAATAAAATTTTGAGCGACGCAAGCGTAATACGTACGTGTAGGCTAGCGTACAGTAACAATAAATTACGTTTGCTGGAACTCATTTTTAATATGTTGTGTATAATATTGATTTACTTAATATTCAATATTGGTTATGCTAAACATCTTTAAAAAAATACTGGCAATTTATTAGAAATTCTTGTAAACTGGTGGCTACATATTCGTCCGCCGTAAAAATTCGTAGTTTTAGTTTAAGTGATCATATCTTTCTTATAAATCTTCCCAAGTTAAGATTTTACTATCTAAAGGTATAAGAAACTGCTGCGTTTTAAAGAATTGATATATCAATTAACACATACTCAACCTTCTCATATATTGAAATTATTTTACAATAACGAAATAAAGCGCGATGGTTTTCGTTTCTTTAACTTTACAAAGTTAGCTGTAAATGAAGGTTCTGGACTACATACTTTACCTATTTTTATATAAAGAATGACCACATTTAAAATTTATTGTTCCACAAAGTTTAGAGAGTATTTCGACAAAAGAAGTAAGGAAAAAGGTATATGGTACAAAATTATTCAAGGTCAGCCTCCTCATTTACCTAAGTTTATAGAAGAAAATATTTGCAGGAAATACATCACCAACGCACATAGATTGCGTTCAGAGCATTTTCCATAAAAAAAAATGCTTTTTGATAAAAAGAGCAGAATCCCCCAACTGTGACAAATGCAGCTTGTTGGACGATGCACAAAACATATTAAATACAAGGCGGAAAGAGAATCATTGATCAAACAATTTGAAATTAATAAACATAATGTAAGTGTATTTTATACGTTTTAAGAGAGCCATTATCTGATCCAGCAAAAGTATTATTTATTTTGGTCATAAGTCATCAATGATAATCTTTCCGTTTCTTTGATTTAGTAAGAGTTAGGGTATGATTGGGCTGTCATGTCTATGCAGACAAATGCCCTAAAAATATAAAAAAAAAAATTAAAAAAACTTTACAAGGTAAAATTTGTTTAAGCATTCTATTACGTTCACCCATAGCTTGTAAGACCATATGAAATAAATGAATGCCCAAAAGAAATATATCTATAAATAAAATATATAATTAAATTCATGACAATGGACTGGTAGTGGATCATTGGCTACTTTTTAACCCGAAAACATACAAGGTGGGCTAAAAGTAACGCCACAATTCTACAACAGAGTTACTGACAACAGTCACTGGCACACAGACAGTGTCACTGAAATTGAAATATTTTAATATTTTTTTAAGTAACCTTTTCCCGCTGGGCAAAGGTTAGCTTTTTGTATAAACTTATTTACTCTAACTGATTATGTAAAAAGTCTTGTATCAATATTTCACCAAACAAACTTCGTAGACTCAATTCAGTTTGACATAAAATTACTATTCAAAAAGTTTTTTTATTTCAGGTATCAAGAAATTGTTCAAGAATGTCCGAAGGGTTAACAAAACTAAGTTTAGTAAAATGACAGCATTTGATATTCTGGTAGTAGACGCCACACTGCCTCAGGGCTTTTTGGGTCAATTTGCTGTTTATACCATTGTACTGCTACAATTCACGTTTTAATAAATGCTTCTAGAATTGATCATTATTTTTTTTAATATGGTTTATATATAAATACTATTAAGTTAATAACTGTACAAGACAAGTGTGACAAGACTTACAAATTTACTGCCACTCTATGTCTCACACTTCCAGAAACAATCAGTAAAATTAAAGCTGATTTAGGATCAGTACTTAACTGGTGTAAATCATTTGGTCTCAAAGTGAATCCTACGAAGGCTTAAGTCAATTATTATCGGTAGCTCTAGATTGTTATCCCCAAATTGACCGCTTATAACTACCACCCCTAATATTTGACGGTGTAGAAGTATCATTTAATGATTCGATAAGAAATCTGGAAGTAAGTTTCAATCATCATATCAATATCAATCAGAATATTTACTATATTTTATGGTTGTATTTGTACTATACATATTAAGTTGCATGTAATATAGTACATAAGTAAAATTATCGCCTCCTATTTTTTATCACCATACAACTCAAATAATAATATACTGCTGCAGGCACAGATGCGTGCTTAGATGCGTGCCATGAAGTTCTGGAGGAGCCTTTATATATGATATTCAATGAGCTTTCCCCCAGGCTTAGAAGGAGACTTATCGGAATTTGGATTATTTGGCAATCTTAAAGAAAATATTTTTTAAATATTTTAGGAGATTAGAGGCATATTAGTGACTTGCTCGTTTTTGATGGAGTATTCTGGTACAGGATCCGAGGCGTAGGTCTAAGGCAATTAAACCACACAGACACAATATGACAATTCTTATATTAAATGTAGGTAATCAATTATCACAAATTACTTAGTAGGTATACAATTATCAGAGTTCCGTGAACCACCGATCCCGTTTGGGGGTCCGAACTGTAAGGCTCTCAATAATCAATTCGATTAACATTCCACCGGAACACGTGGGTGCGTGCGCGCACACTCGTACTCAACTAGTAATAGCCGCCTCCCCAGCGCGGCGCTCGGTGTTATGTCTTCCGTCAACTGTCATTTGTCAGTTTAAAAATTAACTAAATAGTCTTGTGCGCCGTCATATTTAATAGGATAAATAATATTCATATTTAGTTAGACCATAAAAGTAATTACATGTTATCCTTTATAATTACTTGTATGGTCTAGAAAAAATCCTGTAACTATAGGACGACTGGACCATTTGAGATAATATTAACCAAAAATATACTTATCTACTATTCATTACAAACAAAAGTATATAGGTAGGCATAGATTGCACTGTAGTCATGTTATTCATTCTATATGCGTTCCAACATATTGATTACAATTAAAAAATGTAATGAATGACCGCACTGGCGACATTTGAACAATAAATATCAATAAATATGAGTACTGATAATTATTACTTCTCGAGTCAAAATTACGCCTAAAAGCAAATGACCCATTTAATTACTTCATATTTGGAGTATTCTCAGCTCCCTTTTTTGCTGGAATTAACATTTTACACTCAATAATTCGTAGAGGATAATTGTATATTGGAAATCCACAAAAGAAGGTATTTTTTTATAAATTATTTTTGGCAAGGTACATATTATATTTAATAAGTATACATACATAGCATACACCTAATTTAAATTATGATACTTAAGTTACCAAAAAGCAGAAAAACATGAAAACAAATTGTAATCACAGTAAATAATCCGAAAATCCATTTCACTCGATTTATGTCCCTGATAGTTTAGACTAAGAGGACTATTTGAAGTATCATGGTTATAATTGAGTCCACGGAGAAAAAGTAAAACAATAGCTGTATGACAAAACAAAATATGGTCTAAAACATCACAGAATACATTCCGGCTATCCATTCATAGGAGAATTTTACGCTGTGACCTGGGCCTGACCATTCAACTAACCCAGACTAACAGCTGAAGGAAAATACTACTTAACGCTATTCTGTATTCTTCCGGGGGTATTGCTGCTACCAAGTCCTTGTTCTAACTCTTGATTGACTTGACTATTTAACTATGTCAAACTACAATTATTATAATAAGAGCAAAATTTTATAAAAATAATTCATTGTTAAATATTAAAATGTGTTATGTAAATGTCTAGACTAAACTCCATTTCAGAACTTTCAACTCATGCATAAAAAGTTAACTTCTGTCAAATTGAAAAATTACCCTACTTTACACTATTCACTAAACGAATAGCCGATTTTGTAATTGATTGTAAATAATAATGATTAAATTCCTAAGATTTCACCGATGTGTAAAACAACAGTAAATAGTTAAGCAAGCAATATACAAAAAAAAACAATTATGGCAGCTCTTCGCAAAAAAAAACCACAAAAATAACAAATATAATAATTAGTGGGTAGCCTTATAAAAGGCGTCTTTTAATTGGCGTCAGCGTCTTTTCCATGATGTCGGATAGTCAGAAATAATTCCCCGCCATCACCTTCCTGGAAGACGGGAATCCGTAACGAATTATTTTCAATAAAAAAAAAGAGAAGATAATTCCACATTGATAAATTATGGTTGATTTATACTTTCTAATGATGTCAAACAATTTCTTTTACTTTTATTAACAAATTGGTTATGTTACCCATATGCCATTTTATGATTAAATTTATCGATCATAAGAACTCAAATTTAGTTGAGTTCATACGTGGTTTGTCTTTAATGTGCTATTTAGTTTAATTTTCAAAATGGAAAATGACGAAATTTTGAGTATATTAAATCCGATTTACATTATAAGTGTAATATTTTGTACAAAAAAATACAAATTAAATAAGAACAAAATTTCGCAAACCACAACTTTATGTCTTATTCCTACAATTATAGGAAACATTACTGTTTATTTATTGCTTTACTTTAATTTGAACTCTTTTCAAAATCGTTTGAGCGGTAGTTCCGTTTATATTATTTACTTCACCGTCTACTTCTTGTTTGCTATCAATCACACCGTTTATAGTATTCTCAATATCCTCAACAGTGAATCTCACGTAAAAGTTGTCATGAAACTACAGCAAATCGATTTCATTTTGAATGAATTGACTGACAAAAGAAAATTAAAGTTATTGATTCGTATAACCGTGTTAACCTTATTATTACTGTACGTCTTATTATTATCTATGAAATTAATTATCGATCCGCTCTGGGCTTGGGTACGAGGTTTGTTTATAATAATGACAGTAGTTTTTGATCTGGAGTTATTTTATACGGCTTATATAATATTCTTTCTCGCTCGGAAAGTCGACCACTGGGCCAGAAATATGACCTTTAAAATAGGAACCATATCTATAAGAGAAATGTTAAGAAACGAAGTTAATGAAAAGGATATTATGTATGATGTATTTAGAAATATACTTGACACAGCAACAATTTTGAACATTAATTCGCAAGTTACGGTAAAATTTGGAAATATTAATGAATCAAGATCTCGAAACTCGTTTAAAAAATATATATACTTACAGATTTTCAATCATTTTTTGATGCAGTTTTTTTACTCCCTGGCATTCATACAAATTTGGTTAGAATGGTCACAGAATGAAAAGAAAACAGTAAATATTATTTATAATGATTATAGATATACTTATTGAGTATAGTCATAAATTTACTTCTAAAGTTCATATTTGTCATTAAAAGTCGCTAAATTTAATATTTACCAATTTTTTTTTCTTTATAGATGTTGGATGACGCACTATCCAGCCATACTTTTGGAGTTTTACTTTGGATATCGAAAGGATTTTTGATAGAGATAGTTCTATGCGTTTGCTGTGAATATTTTTATTGCAAAATTAGACATGCTAAAGTTATCATTCTGTTTTATAGAAGCCGTTCATATACTTGTAAGTTCTAAGTTTTTACTGCAATATTCAGCAGATATTCTTGTTTTAAAGTTATATGTTTCTGAAACTTTCTAAGATAAATCTTTCACGTATATTTTTTAGATACAGACAGACGGTTTGCCAAGAAAATTCTTCGAGTTATAAATATTCACTTTAGAAAGACATGTATCTACGGAGTTTTTACTGTGGAAGCTGTGTTGTTGTTAAATTTGGTGTCATTATTGGCACATTACACGGTTATATTATTACAAATTGCAATTTAAATATTAATAAAAATAAATTTGCCTTTTTAATTTTATTGCATTACCTAAAGTTTTACATACTTTATTTGTTGGTATTAATCAAACAGGCAATATGTATGAAAATAAAAACGTCACAACTGGATAAAAAATAAATAAAAATAAAAAAATTAGAAACAACTAAACAAAAAAACTCAATTTAGAGACATTAAACGATTTTGAAGGAAAAGATCATATTATGGTTTTTAATCGTAATAGTAATTCTAGCCAGACTAAGTTTATAATAAAAGCAAGTGTTTTGTTGGATTTTTTACCTTTTCGCAATAACATTATATATATTACATACATATAGTTGCTATGTCGGTAAGTTAGCAAGTTTGAATATATATGGTGATCATCGAAAAAAATTTGATCTTATATATTTTTTAATAATGGATCTATCAATATTCTAAATTTATCACATTTCTGTTTGATGTTAAAGAAATGTCTGGAATACCTAAGAACAGAGATATTTAGTCGGATAGTACTAAGGACTGCGGTAAGCTTAGGTGTCGGAATGAAAAAATTCAACTACCATGACCAGATGTGTATTATGATATAGATAAGCGACGTAATATAACTTTTATTCAAACGCAAATTGTAGCAGGACAATGGTATAAACAGCTATTTGACCCAGGAAGTGCAGTGGCAGTGCAGCGTCCACTTCTAAAACTCCAAAAGCTGTCAGTTTTGCGAACTTAACGTTGTTGATCCTTCGGAGATGCTTAAACATTTTTATTTGACCTTCATTGGAACAAATAGGACTTATATAAAAACCAAACACTTATACCATTTGATGAAATATTATAAAATATTATTTTAATGGATTATAATTTATTTTAAGCACACACTGGCATAATTACCAGAGTATTTGGGGTTTGTGAATAAAAGTATAGTGATCCTTTCGGCTTCTTGAATGCAGGCATAAAATTTTTCACACTCCCTAATGTAGAAAGTGGTTAGGCAAATGGTCTTGAAGATCCAACAAAATGTATACAACTCCCAAACAATTCCGATTAGCTAACATATAAAAATGAAAGTAATATTATGACAGGTGTGTAAAAATAATCTACAAAAAGGTTTGAAGATTACTGGTTAAGAGAGATATAAATGCAAATCTTAGTTTTGAAGTAAACAATTAGAACATTTTACTTTCTTTATTTACAGTAAGCATCATTAAAACAAGTTTTTTTATAAAAGGTTTAAATAATTTTATTTGAAAGTTATTTTCCTATCATATTCATGAGTGTTGGTAAATAAGCTTTTGATTCCAGTAAATTTTTAAGATTCACTTTCGAGAGCCAGAATGAAAATGATTTTTACATACTTACAGATGTATTGCTCATTACGCCTAATTTACCCAACTCTATAAAAAACTGAACGTACAACAAACTAGTTATAAAAGTTTGGACAATGGACAGCGAGACCTGAAACAAAATCTTGTAAAAATATAAACAGTATTTTGAACGTTAAACATTGGGGTTGGTTAATGCATTTAAAAAATATATTACTACCGGTATTTGATATAAGATTTTAATTCTTTTAAATGCATCCAAGATATTTAAATAAACGTAAAATAATTTCTTTAAACGAAATTCTAACATTGTCGTATCAATTTCCGTCGATGACATTGTTGAACAGAAACCCACTTTAGAAATCCATATTTCAGTACATTGCCGTAATAACTTAATATATAGAAAAGTACAGATTATATGGACATCATAGTAAATGAAACACAATATATAAATAATATAAATTGCATTACTAAGACTTACAGTAACCGAAGTTAAAGAAATATAAGTAGAAAAAAGTAAAACGTAATACATAAAATAAAATGCGAAGAAAACCCAATTATAAATCATCCAACTTTTTAACATCCGTGAACATTCCTTTGAAAGAGTTTTAGTAATTTTTTGAATATCAAGAATAAAACTTATCGATATTTTTTTTTTGTAGATATTATGAATCAGAACAATAACCCCAGCAGTGCTGCTAACCACCACATTGAAAATTACTGAAAAATTTAGATTATTTGTGCTTTGTCCATTTGGAAGAAAGTCGATCCGAGCATGAAATTTGTGTAAATAAATTAAGACACAAATAAAACAAATACAGATTCCATAGTAAATGTAACTTTGCGGGTAAATTAAGTTATTACGTATTCTATACCCGGAAAGAAAAAACAAGTATTGAAGAAGAAATAGAGGCCACAAGGCCGTTTGCAAATTTTCATCTATAAAATTATTTTCCAAAAAATTATTTTGATTCATTTTGATATTTAATATTTCACAATACGGACAAGTCTCTATACGTCTGTATACTTTTACAATGCAGCTGAAGTACACGTCTACTACAACTTGTAAGTAATTGGTTGTGTGTTATAAATTCATTGCCTTACATACATTGCCATACATAATAATCAATAATATTAATCAAGTATGTGCATAAAATATAGTCTAGTTGAAGGGTAATCGCGACAACCGGGTATACATCTATACATATAATAAAATCGTCACTGAGCCATTCCTGTACATGGAATCAAAAAAAAAACATAGGGGGCTTTATAAGAGCAAGAGAACCCAAAACAATGGTTTTTCAGTTTGTCTGTATGTCTGTTTGTCTGTATGTCTGTATGTCTGTATGTCTGTTTGTCTGTATGTCTGTATGTCTGTATGTCTGTATGTCTGTATGTCTGTATGTCTGTATGTCTGTATGTCTGTATGTCTGTATGTCTGTATGTCTGTATGTCTGTATGTCTGTATGTCTGTATGTTTGTGCACGCTAATCACAGAAACGGCTTAACCAATTTGAATGCGGTTCTAATCATTAAAATAATGTTTTGTTATTTGTAGTGTAAAGTTTGTGAAGTACCAGGCAGACATAAATGCTCGGGGCGTCATTGAGTTACGAGTGACAAGGACAACAACAGTTTTACATGCTCTACGCTATTCTCACGACGCGACGCAAAGCTTGAACGGATTGAGTCATTTACTTTGTCGCTTGCCACAACTCAAAGGCGGTAGCGATAGCGAGTATGATTATAAGGGCTTGGCCCATAAATATCTTACAATTTATTTATTTATTTTTTTTACTGACCTTATAAGATGCCAAAATTCAACGATCACCACTGTCAACCACACATAGTGCATCTGAATCGGACATCGACAGGACTGAAGCCATTAACATTGAACAGCTTGGTGATAGTCCACCACCAAATTATCTTCAACAACGACAAAAGAAAGGCAGAGAGCACGAATTCGAGGACGAACTATCCGATTTTAAAAAGAAATGAAAGACATGATTTCTGCACTATTTGCGGCACAACAAGCTGAGTTAAAAAAAATTGCAACTGCACAACTGGAGATAAAACAAACCAACACCAACATAGAGAGCACTATTGCGTTCTTCGCAGCGCAAAATGAGGAATTAAAGAAAAAAAAATTGAACAGCTGGAAACACAAACAAAAAAAGATGGAGATAATATGATTGTTCTAGAAGATCAAATTGAGGCCTTGCAGAGGGAGCATTGGAAGTCTAATATCGAAATCAAAAATATGCCAAAATTACCTGAGGAATCAAGAGAAGAATTAACTAACATGGTGGTACGCCTATCGAAAACCCTAAATTATGACATTAAAAAGGAAGCTCGAAAACATAAACAGAATGAAAGCGAAAATAGACGCAAAGAAATCAAATACACCTATAGTGGTTGAACTGTCATCCACAATTGTAAAAACAGAAATCATAAAATCTACCAAGGTCTTTAATAATAAACACAAAGATAAACTGCGAGCTAAGCACCTAGGAGCAACTAAAGATGTAGAAACTGCCGTGTTTATCTCCGAGCAGCTCACCCGAAAAGGAGCAAGACTACACTTTGTCGCCCGGGATCTCGTAAAATTAAGGGACTACAAGTTCTGCTGGACCGCTTTCGGACGTGCTTACCTTAGGAAGAATGAGAACTTGCCGGTGATCTTAGTTAGAAATGAAACGCAGGTACACAACTTAATGCTAGCATGACTACCTGATAAATGGACCCTTTATGTCATTTTGCTTCCTATAAAGGAAAATATGAATCAAAAGTCTACACATAAGTGTAGACTTTTCATTGTTTTTTGTATATTTTCAAATGTGTAAATGGATTTTTCTTACACACTTCTATGAAATATTACCGCTACTTTGTAACAACAACACAGCTCATAATTTAAATATGGTATATTTCCGTATTTCATCATCATTTGTCTACAATTGCAAACACCTTTACAACACGAACATTTTTGTATTTTTCATACACTCACAGGACGTCACACGCACATATACTAATAGAAACTCTAAGGATGATTCACTTGCTCACTCAACTCTAGGTATCCAGCACCAAATATTAAGAGCCACTGCCTATTTTACGCAGCTAGCATATACGTTAACTAACATAAATAATATACTAGTAATCTGGCAAAGAACGCATAAACTTAACCACCCCAACTATTATGGATAACTTGTTATTAAACACTAACGAAATAGACAATATTTTTTTATTTTTTTTTTATACAAAACTAGGTTAATGCTTGACTACATTCCACCTGATAGTAAGTGAAATGTAGTCATAGGTGGTAACGCGCATTAACCTAGCAGCCTATTCACTCTCCTCTTGTAGGAGACACCCACATTATATTTTGCCGGAAATACCGACGCAGGCAGATTGTTCCAGTCCTTCGCTGTACGCACTAAAAAAGACGAAGCATAGCGCTTCGTTCGGACAGGTGGTGTTTCCACAACGTAGGGATGGATACCTGCCGTGCGTCGGGACGTCCGGCAAAGGAACGGGGATGGGGGAATTAGGTCGTGTAATTCCTGCGCACACTCGCCAAAATGTATCCTATGGAATACTTTGAGGCTAGCAATTCTACGCCTGTGTTCAAGGCTGTGGAGTTTGGCGTCAACCAATTTAGGGTCGCCAATAAGCCTCTTTGCTCGCCTCTCAATTGAGTCCAGAACCGCAAGATGAGTCTTTGCGGCACCAGAAAATATGTGGCCACAGTACTCTCTACACACGACCGGATCTGTGCTTTGTATAATACAAGAAGCTGTCCTGGTGTAAAGTACTGTCGCACCTTCGCAAGTACGGCAAGCTTTCCTGCAGCTGCAAGTTTTGCTCTAGACTCAATGTATCGACCAAAGTTGAGATTCGAGGAGACCTCTAAGCCTAACAACTGAAGCCAGTCACTGTATTTTAAGGATACATTCTGGAAAGTAGAAACAATATACAAATAGCCCATTCTGAAGACAGGTACGCGTAAATAGCTCAGACTTTACGATAGTTTCGCAAAACATTAACAGCATATATATAAAATATTTGACGATTTGCAAGTAAATTTATCCCAATTTAAATTTGATACCGATCTCATAGTACTGACTGAATGTTGGATTGGTCCCAATAAATCCGTACCCCAAATGGACAATCACACAAACTTTTCTTCTACTAAACACTTGAATCACAGCGATGGTGTTGTTGTCTATATGAAAAACACTCGTAAATGTGATACTAAAGAAATAATTATAAGGCATTTATCCTGTCTGCAAGTCACTGTTGACAATCCTACTGTACTATGTTTTTATCGCTCTCCATCTAACAGTAACGCTGAAAATTTCATTAATTCTCTGGATACTTATTTGACTAATATAAAGTCTCGGAAAAATATTATAATAACCGGAGACGTCTACATAAATTTAATAAAAAAACCGAAGGAAACATCCCAGGAACAGAAAAATAGGCTCTCTTACCTAAATATGCTGGCCATACATGGCTTACTTCCAGATCATACACTGCCCACTAGGAAAAGTAACTGTCTTGACCACTTTATACTGAAACTAGAAAGATGTAAAAATACTCCATTTATCAGTTCTTGATACAACAGTTACTGATCATCATATGATATTCTTGAAACATATCATGATATCATACTCGTATTCCAGAAAATTTTACCCGAGTAAACTTCATATTGTAGGAAAAAAATATAAAAACGATAACAATGAAGAAAAATGTAAACAAAATTTGAAAACTTTGTAATAAATTATACTGTAATTGGGACACATTTATATGACCTTTATTTTATAAATATACTTACAAGTATTAACATAGAGGTATAAACATTTCGCGAAATAATTTTTTGCTTTCGAACAGGAATTCATCGAATTCTTTCCTACATTGCTTTCATTGCCTGTATTCTACAAATACTATGTGGTAACATCTTTTTTCTGTCAAAAGCAGTGTCACAAACAGGAAGTTTTATTATACCTGTCAATAGTCCGGTACACAAACATTCGACTAATACCAGTAAAGTTTCAAAAAATGCATTATGGTTATACTTAAACTGGTTTTCTTTCCTGTATGTAATGCTTTCACAATGGAAATAAATAAACACAATGGAAATTCAACAATATATTACGGATTTTAAACGAAAAAATCATTAATCATCAATCATTATGTTTTTTAATCGTAATAGTAATTCTAGCCAGACTCAATTTATAATAAAATTAAGTGTTTTGTTGGTCTTTTTTATCTTTTCGAAATAACATTATATATATTACATATATATAATAGCTATGTCGGTAAGTTAGCAAGTTTGAATATATGTGGTGATCATCGAAAATTTTGATCCTATATATTTTTATAATAATGAGTCTATCAATATTCTAAATTTATCATATTTCTGTTTGATGTTAAAGAAATGTCTGGAATACCAAAGAACAGAGATATTTAGCCGGTTAGTACTAAGGACTGCCGTAAGCTTAGGTGTCGGAATGAAAAAATTCAACTACCACGACCAGATGTGTATTATGATATAGATAAGCGACGTAATATAACTTTTATTCAAACGCAAATTGTAGCAGAACAATGGTATAAACAGCTATTTCACCCAGGAAGTGCAGTGGCAGTGTAGCGTCCACTGCTAAAACTCCAAAAGCTTTCAGTTTTGCGAACTTAACGTTGTTGATTCTTCGGAGATGCTTAAGCATTTTTATTCTACCTTCATTGGAACAAATAGGACTTATATAAAAACCAAACACTTATACCATTTGATGAAATATTATAAAATATTATTTTAATGGATTATAATTTATTTTAATCTATTTTATAAATTATCTGTATCGTTAGACGCACGCACTGGCATAATTACCAGAGTATTTGGGGTTTGTGAATAGAAGTATAGTGATCCTTTCGGCTTCTTGAATGCAGGCATAAAATTTTTCACATTCCCTAATGTAGAAAGTGGTTAGGCAAACGGTCTTGAAGATCCAACAAAATGTATACAACTCCCAAACAATTCCGATTAGCTAACATATAAAAATGAAAGTAATATTATGACAGGTGTGTAAACATAATCTACAAAAGGGCTTGAAGATTACTGGTTAAGAGATATATAAATGCAAATCTCACTGTTTAAGTAAACAATTACAACATTTTACTTTCTTCATTTACAGTAAGCATCATTAAAATAAGTTTTTTTATAAAAGTTTTAAAAAAATATATCTGAATGTGGTGTTGGTAAATAAGCTTTTGATTCTAGTCAATTTTAAAGATTCACTTTCGAGGGCCAGAATGAAAATGATTTCTACATACTTACAGATGTATTGCTCATTACGCCTAATTTACCCAACTCTATAAAAAACTGAACGTACAACAAACTAGCTATAAAAGTTTGGACAATGGACAGCAAGACCTGAAACAAAATCTTGTTTTAATATAAACAATATTTTGAACGTTGAACATTAAGGTTGGTTAATGAATTTAAAATATATATAACTACCGGTATTTGATATAAGATTTTAATTCTTTTAAATGCATCCAAGATATTTAAATAAACGTAAAATAATTTCTTTAAACGAAATTCTAACATTGTCGTATCAATTTCCGTCGATGACATTGTTGAACAGAAACCCACTTTAGAAATCCATATTTCAGTACATTGCCGTAATAACTTAATATATAGAAAAGTACATATTATATGGACATCATAGTAAATGACAAACAATATATAAATAATATAAATTGCATTACTTAGACTTACAATAACAGAAGTTAAAGAAATATAAGTAGAAAAAAGTAAAACGTAATACATAAAATAAAATGCGAAGAAAATCCAATTATAAATCATCCAACTTTTTAACATCCATGTAGATTCATTTGAAAGAGTTTTAGTAATTTTTTGAATATCAAGAATAAAACTTATCGATATTTTATTTTTGTATATATTATGCATAAGAATAATAACCCCAGCGGTGCTGCTAACCACCACATTGAAAATTACTGAAAAATTTATATTATTTGTGCTTTGTCCATTTGGAAGAAAGTCGATCCGAGCATGAAATTTGTGTAAATAAATTAAGACACAAATAAAACAAATACAGAATCCATAGTAAATGTAACTTTGCGGATAAATTAAGTTATTACGTATTCTATATCCGGAAAGAAAAAACAAGTATTGAAGAAGAAACAGAGGCCACAAGGCAGTTTGCAAATTTTCATCTATAAAATTATTTTCCAAATAATTATTTTGATTCATTTTGATATTTAATATATCACAATACGGACAAGTCTCTATACGCCTGTATATTTTCACAATGCAGCTGCAGTACACGTCTACTACAACTGGTAAGTAATTGATAGTTTGATATAAATTTATTGCCTTAACATAATAATCAATAATATTAATCAAGTATGTTTACAAAATATAGTATAGTTAAAGGGTAAATCGCGACAACCGGTATACATATATAAATATATGCATCGAATTTTATGCAAGGTCTTTTATCGACAGAACCACGTATTGTGTGTGTTTGAATAGGTCTCTGAATGTTTTACGGTTTCATCATTTAAGGTCTTTCGTAATCATGTGGTTAATCTATTTCACTTAAAGAACTTAACAATGTTTTTCTGATTTTTTTGAATGATAAAGTTTAGGTAACATATATTGTTAGTTTTAAAAGGGCTCAGTAAAAAAAAATCTTATAAATATTATGTGTTTTCAATAGTTTCTTCCATGAAATAATGGATAGTTCAAAATGTTTAGCCTTCCGCCACTTGAAAATACTTTTTATTCAGTTACTGATAAGGTAGTGCCCGGTTCATTTATTCATCATCACTTATGTTATAGGATATTTTTATTTAAATATTTTCAAACAAAACAGTAAACATTGAATTTTGACTTGAAGTATATTAGACGAGATATTTAGATTATTTAAATAAGCGCGGCTGTGCAGGGCTATGGGAACCCAGTATCACTGCGACCTTAAATATCTATTGTGATCGACATTGCCTACAGTTCTCTATAAAGGTCTGGCCCTCTGAGATATTGCAGAATTTCCTTTGCAGTGTTGTCTCGGACATCCACTGGGTCCAGGATGTGTTTCCCCAGGGTGTCACTGCGTGGTAGTACCTACAAGCTTTTTCATGCGCTAATTTGAGGTTCGCTAGGTGTTTATTCAGATAGCAGTGCCCTGTAAGCGTTCTGGTTATGATACGTAGATTATTCCTGCTCAGCCCAATGCGCTCCTTAGCTGCTTTCGCATTAAAGGGTTTGATGAGGGCTTTGGAATGTTTGAGGCCAACGATCTCCTCACATCGCCTTATAGCCTCACACCTAGTGAGGTTATTTAGGGTCATGCAAACTAGGCTGTTTGGAACACCACATATCGGTTCTGGACCGTATGTTTTGCTCTCAGCTCCTGCACGGGCTAGCTCGTCAGAAATCTCGTTACCGATATGGACCTCGTTGCCCGGGACCCATCTTAGAACCACTCTGTTTTTGCAGCCCAGGGTGTTCAACTTCATCAGGCAGTCAAACACCAGTTTCGAGTTTTAAACTCCGCAGGCGCATCATTGAGGGCAGTAATTGCCCTCCTGTTTGAAAGCATTGACTCTACCCACTTCACCGTGGTCGGGTCTGTTTGTTTACACATAAGGCCCTTGACCAGGGATCTAACAGGCGTGTTGTCAAAAGCACCCTCCACATCTAGGAAAGCTCCTAAGGCAATTTCACGGTCCTTAAGCGCCTTTTCGATTTTGTCGACCAAGTTGAGAAGGGCAGTTTCCGTAGACCTGCCCTTGCGATAGGCGTGTTGTGAGGGGTGGATAGGTTTTGCCCTTAGAATACTTTCTCTGATGTATAAATCGAGTATTTTTTCCAGCATTTTGAGAAGGAATGAAGTAAGGCTTTTTGGTAGAAAGGCTTTCGCTGTACTGTAGTCCTTCCTGCCAGCTTTTGGTATAAAAATATCCTTTGCGTTTTTTCAACAAGAAGGAATATAACCACAGGCAAAACTTGCTCTGTAGTTTTGATGAGACGCGGCCGCAGTGTCTTCAGCCAATTTTGGAGGAGTGCTGGAAAGATACTGTCCAGTCCACATGCTTTATATGGTTTGAAAGAGTCCACGGCCCATTCCAGTTGGTTCGGGCGGATTTTTGTAGCGGCTTTTCTCCAGTCCTCAGTGCGAGTTCTATGTTGCAAGCCGGTACTCTTCCCATTCGCGAGTCCGTTTAGTCCTATTGAATAACCTAAACTTTTGCAGCTTTTAGCTCCACCATGGTACCTTCCTCTTTGATGTTTTTGTTTTCAGCGGGCAGCTATCAGAGTAGGCAAAACGTATGCCTTCCTCTAATATTCTCCTCCTTCACCTCTATTTTCAGGCCATCAGGTGTCTGGCAGACAGGTCCTCAAGATTATGCTTTAACTTGTCACAATAGGACTCCCAGTTTGTAGATCTAGGATTCCGATATGACATGATTTGGTTATCGATGGACGCCATGAATCCGAACGCAATGTGTCGATGGTAAGACATCGAGGTTTCGTTACTTACACGCCAGTCAGTGATATGCCTCGGTTATAACTATGCAAAGGTTATAATCAGGACCTCAGCTCTGGATTTCGTTACAAAAGTAGGTTTATTGCCTCGGTTCAGTAAGAAGAGGTTATTTACTAATAAAAAGTCATGGAGCAACTCACCTCTTCTATTTATATTGCTACTTCCCCAAGTCGTATGGTGGGCAATCGCGTCGCATCCCACCAGGAGCTCAGCGTGGTGCTTGCGCGCGTATTCAAGGACCCGCTCAAGCTCCTCAGCGAGGTTACTTTTCTCTCCGGGAAGGTAGGCCGAGCAAATAATGTCTCGGGAACCACTCCACCCTTTGAGATTGCAGAACGACGCAACCAAGTCGTCGGTGCACAGCTCTGAAATTTGTAGAAGCTGTATGTTCTTGTGGTACATAATGCATGCTCTGGGCTTAGTGCCAGTGCCATTAGTGTCGACAAGTATCTTACCAGCGGTGTTGAGTCCTAGAATTTTGGTGCCACGAATCCAGGGCTCTTGAAGTAATGCGAGGATAGCTTTCCCCTCTTTGAGGCAGTACTATGGAGTACATGGCACAGCGGTCGCAGACACAACATGGTGAAGGTTAGCCTGGAGGAGCCCCGCTGTTTCCCTAGTAGTGGCCATTATTTACCGGAGCAAGGTTTGCGCCGCCCGGTAGGCTTTGGTTTGGGCTTTTGCTGCGGTCCCATCGGTCCACAGTCAGCTCTACGTCTGCTCCGTGCCGCAAGATTACCCCTGTAGGCACCCCACCGGAATGTTTTTGCACTCTGTCAGAACCAAGAGGCGGTCGCACCGGATGAGTCCGGGTGTTCGCCTCACTGGCTAGCTTCGTGCTGCCAGCCTGGGGGCGTGCAATCCGCTCCCCAGTGGGTTGTGGCTCGATCCTGCTCGGCCCGGACTTAGGATCTGTTTCCTGACCACTCTTGACCTTAAAAGTGATGCTTTTAAAGTCAAGAGCCGCCACGAAGTTCCAGTTACGGAGTGCCCCCACAGAGGGCTCATTCATGGCGAACGTGACTAAGTGACCATTCTCCACAGCCCTACTGTGCAAAACCCTCCACAGCCCGACATCCAGACCGGTGTTTTGCTTGGGCAGGACTAGCAGAGCCTGCTCCACATTCTCCACCTTACTGGTGGGTAGGAAGGTTCCTACCCACCAGTAAGGTGATGGCCGATTTGGGCAGTTCACTCTCGGGTATGATTGAGAGCTGTGCCCCGTCCCATGGCGAGAGTTTAGAGATTACCCCCACAACCCAGTCTTTTGAGGCCTGATCCATACATGTGATCAGTATACAGCCAGGGTTGTGGGTGAAACCTCCAAATTTTGGTTTAACGATCTCTGATTCGATGCCAATGATGGCTTGAACCAGAGTGCTATGAACCAACTTAATTTGGCCCATCTGGTTTGACCGCCCTAGCATCCTCTTCTAGTGGTTTTCTGCCCGGAATTTCGGCCCAGGTCTTACGGCACAGGGTTAAGGCCTCTTCAGCGCTTACACCCGATGCTTTCAGCCTTTGAAACCGTTTCCGAGCGGCTAGTGATAGTCGGAGTGGTCGACTTGCAGGGTCAGTCTGGGCGGTCCCAGAAGTCTTTCCGGAGTCAGTACTGCCTCTAGCTTCTTCCTGGCTCGTCCCGACGCCTTCTGCATGTTCATTCTCCGAGGAGGCAGTAAGCTCCACTTCCCTCGCAAATGTGTTTCCCTCCATTGGCTGGGGGGAAGATAAAAGTAACTTTTCAATGTCAATTTCTTCTATATAAGTCCCACGAGTACCTAGGGAAGTAAAGGCCGCTGACCGGAAGAGCCCAGCTTGCCGGCCAGAAGGGCATTGGATAAAACCCGAGGCGCCCCGGTATCGGGTGGCATCGTTTGCGACTATATTACCATACAGCCATGCATCCTTGGGCACGGTTGGCATGACACCATGGATAGGGTTTTGGAGCGGGTGTTGACAGGAGTTGTGAGATTGTCATGAGGGTGTACTGTTATGCAGATGACACCCTCGTAACAGCGAGGGGGGGAGCTTTGCGGAGGCGGCCAGGCTGGCAACAGTCGGTGCTACGCTGGTGGCGGACCGTATAGGGCTGTTGGGACTCAGGGTTTCGGTCTCAAAGACTGAAGCCCTACTGTTCCACGGCCCTCGCCGGGGTCCCCCTCGTCAGGCATCCATCTTCTTCCAGGGTTCGGAGGTTGCGGTTAAGGCTCAGATGAAATATCTGGGCCTTACCCTGGACGGCAGGTGGCGTTTCGGGGCTCATTTCTCCTCTTTGGCCCCGAAACTCGTTTCCGCCGCAGCTGCCTTAGGTAGGCTTTTGCCCAACGTCGGAGGGCCGGGTGCTCCGTGCCGGCGGTTGTACGCCGGCATCTTACGGAGCATGGCCCTCTACGGTGTCCCCATATGGTCGGGAGCCCTCACCCGCGACTCTAAGGTCCTCCTGCGACAATCGCAGAGGACCATCGCGGTGACGGTGATCAGGGGGTACCGTACGGTGTCGTTTACTGCGGCGACACTGCTAGCAAGTGAGCCCCCCTGGGAGCTCCAGGCGGAGGTCCACGCTGCAGTGTACTGGCACCGGGCCGACGCTCGTGCCAGGGACGAAGCGCCTGAGGTGGCTAGGATCAGGGCAGGGGCGCAAAATGTCCTGATCCCGGCGGTGGAAGCGAGAGTTGGAGTCTCCGGCCGCCGGTTATTTCACTGTTGGGGTGCTGCTTCCGCACCTCAAGCGGTGGGTGGACCGGCGGCAAGGGACTCTGACGTTCCGCCTTGAGCAGATACTCTCGGGGCACGGATGCTTCGGGGGCTATCTGCACAAAGTGGCGAGGAGAGAGGCGACCCCCTGTTGTCACCACTGTGATGAGCCACAGGACTCGGCTCGTCACACCCTGGAGGAGTGTGTGGCGTGGGACCGCCAGCGAGAAGAGTTGGCGGTCGTGGTCGGCAGCAGTGTCTCGCTGTTGAGCGTCATTCCAAAGATGCTCGACAGTGAGGACGTTTGGGTCGCCATGGCCTCCTTCTGCGAACAAGTCATTGCCGCAAAGGAGGCCGCGGAGCGGGTCAGGGAGCTAGCCTCTACCGCTGACCCGCTCAGTAGGGGTAGGCTGGGAAGAAGGAGGCGGGAGTATGCCCGCCGCTTCCTTCCCCAGCCGTAGTGCCTGGGCGGGAGAGGGGGGTGACCTCTCCCACCCATCATAGGCCTACGAGGTGAGGGTGTCCCTAAGTTGATCGGGGCCCCTCGCAGGGGGTTCCGCCGGAGCGTCACGGTGGGTGCGAAAGCGATCCCGTGGCGTTCCACTATGGCGATGAGGTCAACCGTTGGTTTTTTAGTGGGTAGCCTTAAAAATGGCAGCGTCCTCTATGCTGCCGGGTAGTCCCACATACCCCCTCGGCCATCACCTTCCTGGCCGCTGGGATGATGCGTAACGAATTTTTCCAACGATAAAAAAAAAAAAAAAAAAGGGAGTTGTGAGATTGTAGGGAGTGGTGAAGGTGGATGGGTTGGCATGTTGGATGTAGAGTTTCGGCTCTGGGTTTTAGTTACGTTTGTTCCTGAGGCGATCAAACCAATAACAGGTAACACTGGAAGGAACACGGGAAGGAGAACTCCACCAATCTTGCTATGAGGATCTAAACAACTTTTGCGCTAATCTCAAATCTATTTGGAAGCTGTTTTCAGGAATATATTGTCACAGTCTTGCATTTAAATCGTTTAAGAGATAAAAAAGTTATGTCAATCACGTAATAGATACCATGCAAATCTTCGTCTTCTACATATACATGTAGTCAATCAAAAATATATAGCCAGGGTGTGAAGGGATAACTAACCGAATCCATTTCTAACATTTTTGAAATTTTTATCCGTTTATCTGTTTTTCTTTCAGTTGTGCACGTAACACGAGAAAAAATATGGCTAATGTAAATAACTTTTATACATAGAAACGAGCGTCACTCTGAGTAACATTTAGTTTTTAACTTTCATTGCACACTCTTCACTCTATCAAAAGATGTACATTGATATGTACAATATTAATAAACGATACCTAGAACAAGCTATAACAAGTTTCTTTTAATTGTTTTTAAAACTGCTCTTACTTGAAATATTATACAAATAACACACATGAAAAAAACTGTGTGCCCGGGTGTCATTTAAGTTCAATAACAAGAGGAACGTCTAGCAAAGAAGTTGCCAGAAGCAGTTGTAGAGAGCGCCTAGATCTTAGGTGTCCTAGACGGGTAAATTACATGCCATTAGCGGATTGACAACAAGTTGTGATTGAATAACACACACAAACAAAATGTAATTATTATTCCTAATTTAAAAAAAAAACCATACTTATTGATGTTATTCTAAATTGATTATATAGATAGTCCATCTATACTTAGATTATTATATTGGTAGGATCGATATATTTAATAATTAAAGTGTATACTACGTACACGAACAAAATTATAGCGAAAGCTTACAATATAATTTTGACGCTCAAGGAAACCTCACATAACAGTTTTGTAATATATTAGGAGTGAAGTTCAATCCATAATATATTACATTATAATATCAATTAAATAATTATGTATAATAAAATGTATTATATATATATATAATAGCTTTGCCTGCAATTACTGAAAAGTACCAGGTTCAAAAATATGAGTTCTGGATCGGAAGACAAAACGAATTAACACAATAACACAAATCAGTGGAATAATTTAAGTTTATATTATAAGTTATGAATAGTGTATACTCACGTGGTATTAATTATTAGTAACACTATTAATAACATTAAAGTAAATTCAAACGTACGAGTTTTAAATTAATTGTTATTTATAAAGTACCTTAGACTTTTGCAAGTAATAATAAATAATAATAGGGTTGATTATAATAATAATTGCAGTATTGCTTATTAATATTGTAAGTAATATTGAGACGGGTATCATTTCCACTGTATTGTATAAAATCGAATTTTCATAAAAAAATGAAGTCATTTAAAAATACTTACTTAGAAAACAACTTTGTAGATCAAAGTTTACAAACTGCTCTCTGGCCTCTTAATCTGCTTCAATACATTTTCTTTCTTTCCAGATATAGATTTCGTTATAACTTTGTATATTTGCAAAATTACTTTTATTACGTTATTTGTGGCTGTTTTGCTTGTCTCCAAATGTATTTACTTCATTTCCATAGTCGAAAAGAAGCCATATCTATAAAAACAAGCACAAGTCTAGTAGACTTTTCATTGAAATTTAAGTCATCACTGTCTTGCATAAATTGCATTACTATTTATATCAATACTATTTATAGTAGAAAAACTTCTCTGAACTTTATTCTAAATATTCAAAAAATCATTAGTATTCTTTCAAAAACTTCACCTAAGATGTTAAAAATCTGGATGAAATTTAGTCGTATTTATCTTGGATTTCATTTTTTGTTCTATATTTGCCTAGCTGCTTCATTCATATATTTTTCATACTTTGTCGTTAGTGTTTATAGTTCAATCACAGTCTTTTATATATTTTCTATGATTTATTATGACGTAAACATAATTTGTACATTTTTATATATCAATTTGTTAAAAGAATGTCTTAAGATGTGGATTTCACATCAAAGTTTTTGTTTCACCATCTCATCAACGGATATTGATATAAGCATGAGAGAATATCGTTTAAAAGAATTATTTGACGTTTATTGCATCATTTTGGATGCTTTTAATTCGATAACAAAATTATTTCAATTTCCCGTAAGCATATTACTATTTTTATGTTAATTATTGCACTATTCTTTTTGTTTATTTATTTAATACTGAAAGTTTTATTTCAGGTGTTGCTTCACAGCATCGATTCTTTTGCTGGCAGTTTGGTCTTTGTTCAATTTTTTATAGAGCTTGGTAAACTGAAGGTCACCAGCAATACGTCTGTGGGTTCATATATTATTTTATCGAAACATGATTATTATTACCTATCATACCATTATTCTTATATTTCTTCTAAAACTTTCAGATTATTGGTTCAGTGGAATCTTATGCATTTTTTTGGATGTTGAAAAATATATGCATCTTAACTTTCTGCGTCACAGAGTGTGAAAAGTTCTATACAAGCATCCTGGAAGCCGAGAAAACTTCTATCCTTCTTTATAAAAAAAATAAATGCTTAGGTAATTACAAAATTATATATATTCCTTTTGTACAAAAAATATCAAATAGAACCTATTCATTTCATAAAAATTTAAACATTTACACGACAAAGAAGAAAATTGACGACAATTTTCAATGGGAACTGTAACGTTAAAAATAATTTTAATTTGAAGATTATATGAAATTAATTGTGTTTTTCGTAATTAGTACTATACTTATATATTTTTAATCCGAATGTCTAAACTCTTCACAAACATAATTAATTGTATATGATGAATGAATAATGAAATAGCACTTGCGTCATTAATAATAACTTCAGACGAGCGGCAAACTCGTCTACCATCAAAAATAGATGTATCATCGATAACGTTTAGTGATTTCAATAAATAATTAATAATTTAGAAAAAGTCAAGTTTACCTTCTCCGTGATTAAGTGTAAGAACCATATTTCAATGAATAATTAATATTTCATAGAAGTAGCATCGATAAGTGAACAATTATGTTTTATGATTTAGTAGGTTATTGAAAAGTCTGAAGAATATTTTTTTACTTATCGACACTAATTCTATAAAAAAGGCTATTATATATTCTATATAAGATAAAAGTAGCTCATGTTGGTACATGAGCTTCTTTTATCTTAAAAAAATACAAAGTTACCATGTGCTAAGTACCTACAGCTACGATTTTAATCAATTTGGTATTTCAAATGGAGTGCACTTAATTTACTATTTTAGTATTAGGGAGTAGTATCTACTCCCTATTCACAGACAGTAAAACAAAACCGCAAGCAAAAGTTAGTTCCTGACATGTAAATTGTATCAGGTTATTTATTATAACCAATTATTTTCTCGAAAAATGTTTTATAAACAAATAATATCCATCTAAATAAATTACATTATACAATTACAATCGTTACTAACATAGGTATGAAGAAATTATTTAAAAACATCCGAAGAGTAAACAGAACTAAGTTTAGTAAAATGACAGCGTGTGGAATCCTGATAGTAGACGCCACGCTGCCTCTGCGCTTCTTGGGTCAGTTCGCTGTTTATACCATTGTACTGCTGCAGTTTACGTTTGAATAAAAACTAAGCGACGAGGTATTTTTGTTTTAGTCGTACCATAAACTATTGAAATTCCAATAATTAAAATATTTTTATCATTGACTCAGTAATGTAAATTACTTTGTCAATAATAATAGAGATGTTTATTATCAGATATTTACATAATTCAATATATATACATTATTCGATAAACATAATACTATATCAAGTACAAGTTAAATTATTATAGTTAACTCAAATTTGAGCCTCAAAATATTGTAATAAGTATTATATCAAATAGATTATATAAAATAAATTATTGTTATTATTTAGACATAAAATGTTTTTCTGAAAGCAATAACGTTTATCACAAAGTGCATGGCAAGTAAATTAAAATATATTTTACAACTTTAATAAAATTGGTTATCTTATAAAATTAGAATTCTTAAAAAAGCAGTTGCTTTTGAATTCTTTATAATTTAAATTACTGTATTGTACTAAAGTAAAATAATCTTACTGGTTTTAAGTATGAATCGTTTGTAAAAAATAACTTGTGGTTAAATGAAATAGATATTTTTAGGATTCCTGTAAAAGTTTAATTAAAATAATAAGAATTCAAAGTAATAACAACAATTATATATTTCACATAATTTAATACCACGAAATCCAGATTACAACATTAAAACTAATTTAGTAATAAAAGTATGACACAAACTGAGAAATCCACCACAGTAATAAAAAGTACTCAAACATTGACAATCACTATTCACACCTACAGAGCTTGCGCTCTCTAGGACACAATAATCCATAAAGTTAATACTTGTTTAATAATTTATAGGAATTGCTCCCTACTAATTATTTAAATATACCCTGGACTCCTGACAATACATAAAAGGATGACTTTTTTCGATTGCAAGGAAAATGATTCATTTCATATAGATCATTTACGTCCTTTTCCTAAAAGAAGCAATAGAAACTACAAATTCATATTTATGATACAATTTCAAATTTTTACACGTAGCATATTCTAATGACAAATAGCATTTAGCATCTATGCACTTCCGTTATAACCTTCAATAAGGATCTATTCCTCATACTCACTATTATACCGTTGTTCGTACGTTGACGATGGTGTTTATAAAATTTTCAGAGCTTATTCCTTTATTAAGCGGTCCCCCAAGGCAGAGACTTCCATAAGTACATAGTAATATTTGTATTCTTTTTAGAGGTCTTATTGTATCGGGGGTTTTTTAATTATTATTTTTTTCTGCTTTTAGCTGTTGCCCGTGATTCTTTATGACTATGATCGTAAGTCATATAGATATACAGTCTACGTGGACGCAGTCACGGGCAACAGCTATCCCTAATAAAGTACTTTACCTCAGTAAGTAAGTGTAAAAACCTTTTGACCTTCATAACAAGGCTTTTTTTGTATACATCTGATAATTGCATAAGAACCTCTCCCCCGCACGAATAAAACGTCAATATCTTTGAGACGACTGTTTCTATTTCAATCAAACATAGATAAAAGCCATCTCGACGAGCATAGCTTTCGATTAAAAAAACCGAATTCAAATCCGTCCACGCGTTTGGCCACAAATTTTCCACAGACAGATACACAGATACGCAGATTGACAGGTCAAACTTATAACACCCCTTTTTTGTTGGGGGTTAAAAATAATTTGATATAAGTGTAGTTAAAAAGATAATAATTTAAACTAATACGAATTGTCCTTAAAAATTAAATAGTGAAAAGAGCTAGGGTAATATTAAATTGTTAAAATAAAACAAAATAATATTTTATATACTCATTTAAGTACCTCATTTTGTTAAGTAGCATAAAAAGTAGTTGTTTTATTTAGTTTCGAACAATAATGTGTAGGAAATTACAACATGAAAGTAGTTTGCATTAATATTAAATAATAATAAGAATAAAAAAAATACTACTATTAATAATAGTAACAATTACTAATTTGCATCTTCATTCTCCATATTTTTTTTTTCCTTCTTCGTCCTTAAATCATAATAAATCTCTTCTAACTTCCTATTTCTCGTTTCGGGTACTACCAATACCACATACACAGCTGTTAATAGACACATTGCTCCGAAGCAATAGAATACCACTTGAATCCCAACACTTTTAATAATGGCTTTGAAGAATAAAAGTTGAAAAAAGTCTGCTATAGAAGATATTGACATTGTAGTTGCAAGCACGGAGCCTCGATACTGTAACACAAATAACATTTACTTATTTTGAAATATATCTAAAACTATAAATTTTTGTTCCTTAAGCTTTTCCAATATCTTAAAACTACCTTAAAAGAGAAGATTTCCCCTACTATCACAGATGATATTGGCAAAAGCCCAGATGCGTCACAGAAAATGCACAAGCACAGTGTAAATACAGGGATCCATCCGGGAGGGTTGAGATGTTGGAACACGAACCAAGTTGCCAGAATACACATACTGAGACCAGAAATAGCGGTGCTTACGAAGAGTAGTGGCTAAAAAAATTCTTCGCATAATCTTGATTCATGTTAAACAGTGTCATTATTAAAACCAGATTAAATTACTATAACAATTTATAATTGATAAACAAAGACATTAAAAACAGAGTAACAAATAATAACAATAATATCAGATATCAATTTACTGTGTATCAATCAATTACCCGCCGTCCAATTCTCTCAATAGGTCCTGAAGCAAGTAGCGAACCACAAAATTGCACAGCTCCAAGCACCATGGCCTGCTGATTGGGACTCAGCTTAAGACCTGTTTGTTCCGAACCCAAGTTAAATATGTCTCCAGCAAAGTTCATTACAGGAACAGCTCCACAAAATTCCCTAGATAATACAGCTACGAAAGATATTTGAAATGCTCGGCGAAGAATTTTTTCGGTCACTGCAAGAAATTAGTAGAATAATCATATAAATATATATATATGTATACGGCCCTGAATATAAGATGTTTTGAAAAAGCGAGCCAGCATGAAAGTGTATAGTAAATAAATAATTTATAATAAGCAATTTAAAAAATTATAATTAAAATAAAATATATTTAGTTTATGACTTGAAAAAAAAACACTTCTAAAGTTGTTGATTTATAACCCTGTAATCCTCTTATTGATTATAATGTTCTGGTTTTGCTTTTTTGTTTTTTATACTGTCGATTAGTTTGCGGTTTGCTCTTATAGTAACAAATTAACCGTTGACGACTAAGGACGCTTTCTTATAGCAAGTAAGAAAAGAAATAAAAAAAAATCTTCCAAATATTAGTCGTAATTGGAAACTACCCTTTCAATATAACCAAATATAACATCAAAATTCAAGAATAATTTAATTTGATTCCGCTTAAATTCTTAAAATTCAAAAGTTGGGGTAAAAGTATTTCTTGAATAAATAACAATATTTTTGAATATCATCGGACCTAATGTCATCTTATAGATGTCATGGTTTCAGAAAGATTCGCATGTACACATAATATTGAATATTAATTTTGGTACCTTGGTTATATATCTATCACATTTATAATATTTTATTTTTAATTTAAATTTTAGTTTTTATTTAGGTTTCGATTAGAGATAGAATATATGAAATCAAATTTATTTTCTAATTTATTATTATTTAAACCATTGTTTTGTTACTGCAGAAGCAAAAATTTGCTGTTTATTCCAAATTTTAATAAAACTACATATAACTATGTATATAAGTTAATGACAATAAACCTGAACTTACAAATATTTATCATTATAAAATTCCCACTACCATCATATTTTTTTTGTTCTTTTTTTATTTCCTGTATTTCATCTATGATCGTAAGATCATGTTCTCTTCTGCATCTAAGCCACATAAGAGATTTTGAAGCTTCCTAGAAAATACAAAACATCTAAATGTCACTTAACTGTATTTTTGATTGAAATTTTACTAAGTCAAATTATAAAAAAAAAATAATTTGCTGTCAAAACGAATGTTAACCTTTCTGAATGTATGTGTGTGTTTTATGAGAATCTATAAACTAAATAACCCTTATAATATATTTTTCGAAAAACAGATGAATGAGTTTCGTCTAGAAATTGTTTCTAACTCACCTCCTCTTTTCCTTGTTTTATCAGATACGAAGGGGACTCTGGCATCATCAAAAATACTACAAAATGAACAGCTGGTATGGCCATAAACACTATCAAGACTACTTGGTAACTGCATATGTCTCCGATTACATAAGCAAACGAACATCCTGTGGTGAAGGAAATAGTTCCCTAAAATTTCATGTATTTGTAAATGGACTGAAATATTTGATAATGAATTTTCATCAAAAAATTTGCGCAAATTAGGAAAAATATATATTTAAAAAATATATCAGGTTTCTCACCCAGCAGCCTAAAGCACCTCTGATACTATCTTCACTAATTTCCTTAATGTACGTAGGACAAGTCACACAGCTGCCAGCCATAATAATCCCGACCAGACTCCTCGCAGTAAGAAACACCCAAATATTCATCGAACATAATTTTAAAAGCCAGACAGCCTATAAAAAGAAGAAAAATAGTATGTTCAGTATAATTAGCCCAAACAAATATTTTTAAATTGCTATTTTAACACTCACAACACAGATCGCAGACATTAATAGAAGTCCTACTTTTCTTCCATATCGATCTCCAACAGCAGCCATTAAGTAAGTGGTGGGCACACATACTAAATATGGTAAGGATGCCATCCAGGATATCTGATATAAATAGATTAATTAGGCATAAATATAAGACTTTCAGAGCAACATGCATGCACCCATATGCCACGTTTTAGAATCCGTTATAAGTTACACGTTTTAGAATCCGTTATAAGTTACACGTTTTAGAATCCGTTATAAGTTACACGTTTTAGAATCCGTTATAAGTAATCATATAGGCAATTAAAATTAAAAAATATGAATTACAAAACATTATAGAAACAAAAGATTTATTAGAGGCTTGAGAAAAATGAATAGATTTGGTTGTTTCAATTTTTAACATTCATGACAGGTAAAAGTGAGTAAAATCAAAATGAAACACTTACCTCCACGTCTGTCAAAGGTACTCCCTTGGGTGATTTAGTTGATTGTAAGAGAAGCGTCGTGGGTGACATCCATCCTATGGTGTTCCCATAACAGAACATTGGTATAGATACTGAAAATAATATCAAAATGTTTTGGCTATCTCATTACATTTTGTAACGTAACGTAAAATAACATAACTTACTTAATAATACGCATAATATTTGGTTACATTGGCTTCCTTCCGGAATCAATGAAAACGGCTTCATATCTAAAGATAGTATCTTTTCTCTTCTTAACTTAACTCAATTCTGTCAGTAAAGGTTAGCCTGAAAGAGATCATTACTTAACAGTATCTTTAAGACAACCTGTGAATGAGAACAATCCCATAAATAAAAGCAAACTAACTAACCTGTGTGTGTGTAACTGGAGAACGTGGACAACACGTGCCGTCTCGGCACTTGGCCTCGGCAGGTACAACACATTTATTAATTTGAATTAACACGTACAATTTAAATTCACCTCTACGTAAGCAAATATTTGTTATTATCTATAAACGTATTAACCATTTAAAAAATAAGTTAGCATAAGTAAAAATCTTCAACACAAACAAATCTGCAACCTGGTCGTGTTGAAGAGGAGTCCGTCCCCCTCGCTCCAATAATTGTACTATTATTGTTTAGCCTTCCTTCCTATAATATTCTATATATAACCGTTTTTGTCATTATAAATATAATAATATAACACATTTTTAATTAAAGCTTATACGAAACTCAACTATTAAAATAAAGAAAACAAAAACCATTAAAATGTAAGTGTTCGCACGTTTAAAAAAGTATGATAATTAAATTCAAATATTTTGTATAACAATTTCCTAGTTCACAATGAAAGTATATGAAATGTTCTTAAAAAAAAAAAAATTTCATGGTTTGTTCTGAGAACACTTTTTGTTTTAAAAATGTAAACACGTATGACATTATTTGTTGACACAGTTGTCACCTTTACGTCTGGTTTACATAACACACTCTGATAAATCTTTCATGGTTAGTTATTTGATAACCAATGCTTTTATATACAAAGGAAACATGAACAGCAGAAACGTGCCTCCGATATTTGAGGTGTTTTAGAGGCTTCGTAATGATGATTGTAATTTTCATATTTTATTTATATCTTTTCCACTTTGAATCATTATCAGTGATCACTTGTTTCCGTTAAAATGGAAGTCAGGAGGGTTTCGATACCAGATTCGTAATAACCCCTTCTATTATTGTAATGTTGTATTATTGTATAGTTTATGACTACTAACAATATTTCCAATAGACGGGCTATCAAAAGCAATACTATAGTCATATTTTTGTCATATCGTATGCTTACCATAAATAAATAAAAAATAATCAAATAAATATAAATATAAGGGAAGCAAGTATTAACCTTCATAATAAATAATAATTTGAAAAAATAATACAATATATTTTTTGTTAAATAGCAAATGCAAACGCAGAAAAAACAATATTATGTTTATAATTTTTTCCGTGATACAATTTGACTTTATGAACTATCTATATAATAATCAGTGTTTTCAATCGATCTACGATAAATATTAAGAGTTTCTTGAAAATATTAGAAATGCTGTGAAACTCGACATTTCATCATTAAAATAAATGCATTATTAGTAGGGTCGATAAAATTAATTATGGTAGTGCACAATACGTAACGAACAAAGCAAATAAAATGATGGAAAACGACAATAACATAAACAAGAATATAAAACATACTTAAACAAACGTTGGGGTGGTGTTATGTATATTATAGTTTTACGATATATTTTTTTTACAATAATATGAGTAAATAACTTTATTTATGCAATATAGTAGTTTATAGACGAATATAGTATATGACATAGTCTATCTCTAGTAACTTACAAACCAGGGTTCAATACATTTGGATCTGAATCAATCTTAAAACAAAACAATATAAAAAAACATAAATCAATGGAAAGATATAAAAACATAATATAACTTAGGTATATTTCATGGTTATGTGGTGTTAACTGGCACTTATACTGGCACCTATTAGAAATGGTGCATAATAAAGTAAATGCAAGCCTATGAGTTTCAAATTGCTAGACATTACAAAGTACTTTAGATTATTACAGCAACATTGAGACGCGCTTTTCCACATCATTGAGTGTCAACGTTCAAAATGGAGTCGTTTAAAAATACTTACTTAGAAAACAACTTCGTCGATCGAAACTTACAAACTGCTCTCTGGCCTCTTCATGTGTTTCAATATATTTTCTTTCATTCCAGACACAGATTTCATAATGATTTTGTTTATCTCCAAAGTAACTTTTATTATATTATCTGTTGTGTTTTTGTTTGTCTCCAAATTTACTTACACCATTTTCATAGTCAAAAAGAAGCTCTTGCTATTAAAAAAAGCACAAGCTTCCTAGATTTGTCTATATCATTCAATTTATTGATGACTTCCTTAACTTGTATTACTATTTTTATTAACAATATCTACAATAGCAAAAAATCGCTGAATTTTATTCTTAACATTCAAAGTATCATTAGTGTTCTGCCAAGAACGTATCCTAAAATGTTAAAAATCTGGATGGTTCTTAATTGTATTTATCTTGGATTTCATTTTTTGTTTTATATTTGCCTAGCCTCTACATTCATATATTTTTCGTTCTTATCTAATATTTGTAGTATATTCACTGTTTTTTATATTTTCTCTATGATTTATTATGACGTTAATATAATTTGTACATTTTTATATATCAATTTGTTAAAAGAGTGTCTTAAAATGTGGATTTCACATTTACGTCAATGTTCCACTATCACATCGATGGAGATTGATACAAACATAAGAGAATTTCATTTAAAAGAATTATTCGATGTATATTTAGTTATTTTGAATGCTTTTAATACATTACAAAACTTATTCCAGTATTCAGTAAGTATATTATGTTTAATTCACATACAACCTTTATTTATTTATTTCTTACATACAGAAATCTCTGTTTCAGGTGGTACTTTACACTGTCACCTCGTTTGTTCGCAGTTTGGGCTTTGTTCATTTTTTTATAGAGCTTGGTAAATTGAGGATAATAAGCAATACATCTGTGGGTTCTTGTATTCTTTATTGTATTATTATCATTTACTATTTTATTATTATTCTCATAATTCAATTAGAACTTAGAACTCATGTTGTTTTAAGCTTTCAGATAATTGGTTTTACAGTGGAGTCATATGTATTATTTTGGATGTTGAAGAATATTTGCCTTATAACTTTCTGTATCATAGAGTGTGAAAAGTTCTATACACGCATCCAGGAAGCCGAGAGAACTTCAATCCTTCTGTACAAAAAATCAAAATGCTTAGGTAGTTGCTGAAACCATAAGTTATATAACCATAGTTATAAATTCAACCAAACCAAGTACGGATAAAAAAACAGATGAACATATTAACATCATAGAAAAGATAATATTTACACTTAAAAGTAGGGAATAATCCACAAGTTTAAAGGGAGATTCTATGATTCAAATCGATTTTGATCTTCCGAAATAGCGTAATCAGTGTTATACATTTGTATTTATAATCTGTAGGACTAAACTCAACTCAACTCAACTAAATGAACTTCCCAAACTCCTTAAAGAAAACTTGTTAAGATATTAAATAGACAGAGACTCAATTTTTTTTTTTAGCGGAGTTGCCATATTAATAGTGATTCCATTTAACAAACCTACCCATGCTAAAGATACGACAAAGTTTATATATCAGTTTTATCAACTATTTTAGAACATCTTTTGCCCACTCAATGAAATTTATATGATAAAATTAAAAGATTTCATAGCAGTGATTTCTATTAAAGGCATAAAGAAACTGTTTAAGAATGTACGAAGAATAAATAAAACTAAGTTTAGAAAAATGACAGCGTATGGAATCCTGATAGTAGACGCCACGCTACCTCTGCGATTCTTGAGCCAGTTCGCTGTTTATACCATTGTGCTGCTGCAGTTTACGGTTGAATAAAAGTTTAGCTTTATTTTTTTTTTTGTGGTCATAGTATTAACTACCTACATTTTTTTAACTAAGATTGTTTGACTGTAACTAATGCATTAAGTAATGCCACAATAATAATGTTGTCAAAACTATTAAAGATCTATAACATACTAGCAGACTCGGCCACGCGTTGCTGTGGTTGCTAAGGTTTTGGATATACCTATTATATTGTAGTAAACTATTTAAGACGTCACGGTATTAGAAAAAATAAAATTAAAATTAAAAAAACTCCCGACCGCTAACTAAAGAAAAAAATTAAAAATGCAAGTAAATTTATCAAGGCCAATAACGAAAAAACAATATTTTGATATAAAATAATATTGTGACTTAAAATTAGGATGTAAGTTATCCTATGTTTCAAGTTGGATCAAACTACACACGGTGTGCAAATTTGATTAAAATCGGTTAAGTAGTTTAGGAGTCCATCGCGGACAAACAACGTGACACGTAATTTATATATATTAAGATTATATTTATATTATTAGACAAACCTAAACAAACATCAATATGTGGTAAAGATACCACTCTTCTAGATGGTTAACAAATTTGAAAATTTAAATTCATTTATTCAGTTTAAGGTATTTTTGAAAACATCTTTAAACATGTATAGCCATGTTAAGCTTATTTAAATTTATATAAATATAGAATGTAAAAAAACGATACGGGCAGGGATTCGAACCCTCGACGGGACGGTTTCCCAGTAGTCGCGGGTTCGAATCCCTGCCCGTATCGGTTTTTTACATTCTATATTTATATTTAAAAAAAAATCAGTTTAAGGTATCTTTAGAAAATCTTATTAAGTGTAACAAAAAATTCTTGATTATTAAAATTAAAGTGCCTTCAGAACAATTATATTAACGTGAATAAAAATAATATAAAAGTGTACACTTACACATTTATATAATTTTAGGAGAACCTTTTGACTACTTCTATCTATGTGTGTTTAATCAATTTAGGGTGAATATTGATTTCTATTTTAAACATTGATTGTCTTAATTGTGATAAAAAAAAATATATTTTGTTAGTGGCATTAAATAAATTGTATCAGGGTAATTGTAATTATACTGACAAGGGCGATATATAAAAAAGAAAGTATGTATGTATGTGTATGTGTGTTCCGGATAAACTCCAAAAAAGTTTGACTGATTCTGACCAAATTTTCAATCCTGTAAAGTTTAGTGACGATCGGAGCATTTTTTATTGAACTGTCAATGACAGTTTCTTTTCCTACTGATATTGTTTTTTACATCCAACTATTTTAGGTTAGTTATAACGTCATGACACTATCCATGTACAAACTATAGAAACGAGTAGAAGAAAATGAAATTAAGGTTGAAACGTATTTTTTATAGCTGGGGTTAATTCTAAATAAGTTATTCTTATATTTAATATATTTTTTATTTTGTATTTTTAGTTAATACATCTTTAAATTAAGCCGAGTGAATCGGTCTGGATATGTTAGTTTTTTATAATAAAATATATGATAATTTAAAAGTTAGATTATTATACTCTAAATTTATTTTCCATTTCTTATTTTTCATTTCTCTATTTATCTGATTATTTTTCATTTTATTTTTAAGCTTAACATGGTTATACATATTTATAGATATTTTCAAAGCATTTATTTCGGTACTGGCATCTTTTCAATGTTTATCTATACTGCAAAGTTAGAAACATTGGTTAGGATTTTCGTAAAAAACCCTATAGATGTCACCACTGACCACCGTCCCGATAAAGACGATCACATGTAGAATGCTTAATTCATCGAGGCGAACAGCGATACCATAGGTTAGTTGGTAGAGAGACGGAACGGTTTCCCAGTAGTCGCGGGGTTTGAATCCCTGCCCGTATCGATTTATTTTTCATTCTATTTTTATTTAAATTTAACTAAACATATTTCTCTCAATGTATCATCCATATAATTAGATTTTTAGGTAAAACTAAAATATACAAAAAACATTTATTCAAACGCAAATTGTAACAGCTCTATAGTATAAAGAGCGAACTGGCTCAATAGGCATAGAGGGAGCGTGGCGTCTATTTTCAGAAGGCCACACGCTGTCGTTTTACAAAACTTAGTTTTGATCACCCTTCGGACGTTTTTAAACATTTTATTTATACCTTAAAGAAAAAAGAAATTTTAACTACAATACAAACAATTAATGATAATACTTAAAGACTTTTGGGATTAGATATTGATGTTTTATATAGTTTAGATGTGGTACAGATCTATCATATCTGAACGAGAATATTTTTAATTTTTAAAAATATCATTATATTTGCTAAATAGTTATGATAATATAATATTTTACGTTTTCAAAGTGTCATATATTTCTTACGACATTAAGAAGACGTTATATGTTATATTTATAGACCAATCTCATTCGTATGAATAACCATTTTGGTTTTGTATAACAAGTAATCAATGTTTGCACATTTAACATTTTTTCTAGCTCCTAGTAACAGCTAGTATTCTTAGCTAGCATTTGGTGTTTTTTTTAAATAAATCTTTTTTCACTTTCCTGAACGCAGGCATAAAATAAATCACACTCCCTAATGCAGAAAATTAAAAGTAAAATATTCTTTAATGTCCATCAAAATATATGTAATACGGCTATATTACCATCGTTCTGAAATATTAATAAATTTTGTTGTGACGTGTCATCAGTCAGTTTTTTTATTGTAGAACTAATTACTGTGGCAATTCTATTATTTTTAGAGCATGTAAGATATACCTATATAGCAAAATAACCTTCGTCATGAATAATATCATTATTATATTTGAAAAAATAATATATTTTTTGTTAAAAAGCAAGTGAAAATGCATGAAAAAATATATAACCAGCGTTCTGACTATAATCAAGATAATCAATAAATTTAATTATGGTAGTGCACAATACATAGTCGAACAAAGCAAATAAAATGATAGCAAACGACAATGACATGAACAAGAATAAAAAACAAATTCAAACAAACATTACATTAGAGGGTGGGGTTATATATATTATAGTGTTATGGTATATTTCTTTGACAATAATAGGAATCAAATAATTTTATTCATACAATATAACAATTTATAGAAAAATATAGTACATGCCATAGCCTGTCTCCATTAACTTAGAAACCAGGGTTACAAAAAACTACTTAATCTGAAAACAAAACAATTAAAAAACATCAATGAAAGGATATAAGTTATAACTTATGTATGTAATTTTATGGTCATTTGGTAATAAGTAATTATTACCCAACGCACTTATACTTACACCATTACTAGTAATAAAGTAAATGCAAGCCTATGAGTTTCAAATTGATAGTCACTACTCAGTTACAGTACATTAGAATATTACATCAATATTGAGACGCGCTTTTCCACATCATTGAGTGTCAAAGTTTAAAATGGAATCGTTTAAAAATACTTACTTAGAAAACAACTTCGTCGATCGAAACTTACAAACTGCTCTCTGGCCTCTTCATGTATTTCAATACATTTTCTTTCATTCCAGACACAGATTTCATAATGATTTTGTTTATCTCCAAAGTAAATTTTATTATATTATCTGTTGTGTTTTTGTTTGTCTCCAGATTTACTTACACCATTTTCATAGTCAAAAAGAAGCTCTTGATATTAAAAAAAGCTCTAGCTTCCTAGATTTATCAATAACATTGAATTTATTATCGACTTCCTTAACTTGTATTACTATTTTTATCAACAATATCTACAATAGCAAAAATTCGCTAAATTTAATTCTAAAAATTCAAAGAATCATTAGTATTTTACCAAAAACGTCTCCTAGAATGTTAAAAATCTGGATGGGTTTTAATTGTATTTACCTTGGATTTCATTTTTTGTTTTATATTTTTCTAGCCTCTACATTTATATATTTTTCGTTCTCATCTAATATTGGTAGCATTTTTACGGTTTTTTATATTTTCTCTATGATTTATTATGACGTAAATATAATCTGTACATTTTTATATATCAATTTGTTAAAAGAGTGTCTTAAAATGTGGATTTCACATTTACGTTTTTGTTCCACCATCTCATCGTCGGAGATTGATACAAATATAAGAGAATTTCATTTAAAAGAATTATCCCATGTTTATTTAATTATTTTGGATTCTCTTAATATATTACAAAACTTATTTCAGTATTCAGTAAGTATATTGTTTTTTTTATACAGATAACATTTATTTATGATTTTTTTTTAATACAGAAAGCCCTGTTTCAGGTGGTACTGTACACTGTCACCTCATTTATTCGCAGTTTGGGCTTTGTTCATTTTTTTATAGAGCTTGGTAAATTAAGAATCATAAGCAAAACATCGGTGGGTTCTTGTATTCTTTATTGTATTATTACTGTCTTATCATTATTCTCATAATTTAATTAGAACGTAGAACTCATGTTGTTTTAAGCTTTCAGATAATCGGTTTTACAGAGGAGTCAAGTGTATTATTTTGGATGTTGAAGAATATTTGTCTCATAACTTTCTGTATCATAGAGTGTGAAAAGTTCTATATACGCATCCAGGAAGCCGAGAGAACTTCAATCCTTCTGTACAAAAAATCAAAATGCTTAGGTAGTTGCTAAAATACATCAACCAAACCTGATAGATAAAAAAACAAATGAATATATTAACGTCACAGACAAAATAATATTTACACTCAAAAGCAGGAAATAATCCACAAGTTTAAAGAGAGATTCTATGATTCAAATGAATTTTGATTTTATGAAATAGCGTAATCAGTGTTATACAAATGTTTTTATAATCTGTAGGACTAAACTCATCACTAAAATTATAATTTTATTAAGGTCATTATTTCATTGTATATGATGAAAGTATAATGAACTTTCCAAACTCCGTAAAGAAAACGAAGATATTAGATAGACAGAGTCTCTGTAATTTTTTGGTAATGGTATTGCCAGGTCAATAGTCATTCCTTTTTACAAACTTACCAATGCTAAAGATACAAACAAGTTTATGTACCAATTTTATCAAATATAACTATTTTAGAACATCTTTTGTCCACTCAATGAAATTTATATGATAAAATTTAAAGATTTAATTCATTATTAAATAGCAGTGATTTCTATTAAAGGCATAAAGAAACTGTTTAAAAACATACGAAGAATAAACAGAACTAAGTTTAGAAAAATGACAGCGTGTGGAATCCTGATAGTAGACGCCACGCTGCCTTTGCGATTCTTGAGCCAGTTCGCTGTTTATACTATTGTGCTGCTGCAATTTACGGTTGAATAAAAGTTTTTAGCTTTAATTTTTTTTGTATTGGTTATAGTATTAACTACCTAAATTTATATAACTAAAATTATTTGACAGTATCCCAGTAATGCATTAAGTAATGTCCGAATAATAATGTTGTCAAAAGTAATACAGATCTATAATATAAGACTCTTCTAGATGATTTAAAAATGTGAAAATTCATATTCATTTATTCAGTTTAAGGTATCTATAGAAAACCTAATTAAGTGTTACAAAAAGTTCTTGATTAAAAAAATTAAAGTACCTTAAGAACAATTATATAAACGTGAATAAAAATTATATAAAAGTGTAAGTGTACACTATTATATAATTGGAATTTTAGGAGAACCTTTTGACTGATCTATCTATGTGTGTTAAGTCGATTTAGGGTGAATATTGATTTCTATTCTATACATTAATTATCTTAATTGCTATCAAATAAAAAAGTACATTTTGGTAATGGCATTAAATAAATTGTAACAGGGTAAATGTAATTATACCGATTAGGGGTGATATATATTTTTTTTTATTAAATTTATTTATTTAAAATTTAGATTAAGCTAAAATATTCTAAATTTATTTCCCATGAAAAACCTTTTCTCTATTTATTTGATTGCACTCAAGTCCGGAGTTATAATAACTAGTTTACAAACCGTTCTTACCCATGAGTAGAGTAAAATTGTACCGTGTTTCATGATACTGGATGTGAGTACGGCCAGATTAATCTATATAATATTTAAAATATTCTTTCAAATTTATCCAGATCTTTTAATTTTATACCTTAGATAAGATAGATAAGAATACATCTTTATAGATGTATCCTACAGATACATCCAAAATGACACTACATCAGGCTTAAACATGATATAGTATCACTTACATAAAAAGTATCCATCCCTTATTTTATTTTCAAAATGAAACAATGTGTTATTTCAGTTCTTAAAAGTCAAGTTACTTTTTGTGTCTTTGTTTAATCAAATCCATGAATAATATATATTACTCCAAAATTTGATTTGGTTCGGTTCTTCAAACAAAACAACCTGTATAAAAAATCTGAAATTGAAAATCGTCATCTGTTCTGCATAAAGAATATTATGTAGTATTAACAAAAGTTCAAAAGGTATATAGAGAATCACTCAGAAAATAGTAAATATACTCTTAAATAATATATTTTTCATGTTCATAAATTTCATGTCAACACAAAACAACTAATAAAAGTGATAATACTAACTAAACATTTTTAAATAAAACTAAAATATTAAAAAAAAACTTTTATTCAAAAGCAAATTGTAACAGCACTATGGTATAAACAGCAAACTGGCTAAATAGGCATAAAGGGAGCGTGGCGTCTATTTTCAGAACGCCACACGCTGTCATTTTACAAAACTTAGTTTGGTTCACCCTTCGGACGTTTTTAAACATTTTTTTTATACCTTGAAGAAAAAAAATATTACACAAACAATACAATGATACAAATACAAAATAAAATACAAACAAATAATGTAAATACTTAAATACTGTTGGGATTAGTTATTGATGGTTTATATAGTTTAGATGTGGTACACTCAGATCTACTACTCAGATTCTTGTAGAATATCATTATATAAATGATATTTTTCAAGAATATATACTAAATAATTATAATAATATAATATTTTACGTTTTCAAAGTGTCATATATTTCTTACGACATCAAGAATACGTTATATTTTTTGTTTATAGAACAATCTGATTCGTATGAAAAACGTTTTTTTTTTTTGTATAAAAAGTAGTAAATGTTTGCATATTCAAAATTTTTTTAGCTGCTAGTAACAGCTAGAATTCTTACCTAAGCATTTGGTGTTTTTTAAAAGCATGATGGATCTTCTTTCAGCTTCCTGAACGCAAGCATAAAATGTTTCACACTCCGTAATGCAGAAAGTTAAAAGTAAAATATTCTTTAATGTCCAACAAAATATATACAATACGGCTATAGTACCATCGTTCTGAAATATTAATAAATATTGGTGTGAAGTGATAATTAAATTGTGACTAAATAAATACATTAAATAATTTTAATTTACAAAATATGTTTCCATTAAAAAAATTCAGACACTTCAAATCCACTCACAGTTGTATTGCTTACAATCCCCAATTTAAACAGTTCTATGAAAAATTGAACATAGACCAAACTGCGTGCAAACGTATCCCCAATTTGGAACATGATCTGAGAAAAAGAATTAAATCAGTTTTTTAAAGATTTGAGAACAACATTGATAAACCAATTAAACTGCAAAAAAATATATAAATAACTTACTGGAAGCATGAACAAACTTTTGACTCTACCAAAATCATTCAAAATAATTAAATAAACGTCAAAGAGTTCCTTAAAATAACATTGTTTTATGTTTGTATTGACTTCCGTCAAAGACATTGTTGAACAAAAATGCACATTAGAAATCCACAATTCTAGACATTTTTTTAACAATTTAACATATCGGAAGGTACAGATTATATTTACATCATAATAAATCATACAAAATATATAAATAATATACATTGTGTTATTAAAATAACCAGGAAACATTGAAAAACATAAAAAGAATGAAGCAGTCGCAACAAAAAACAAAAAACTTAAACTAAGATAAATCCAGTTATATTGCATCCAAATTCTTAAAATCTTTCGAGAACCCTGTGGTAAAATTCTAATTATCTTTTGAATTTCAAGAATAAATTGAATTGATGTTTGACTGTTGTAAATATTGTTGAGAAGAATAGCAATAGCATCTACGCTGTTAGAAAATAAATTGAAATATAATGCAATATCTAGAATGTTTGTGCTTTCACTAATAAATAGAACCTCTTTCCTACTATAAGAATAGTGTAAAAAAACTAAGAGACAAACAAAACAGCAACATATGATATAGTAAAAATAACCTTGGGGGTAAATAAAGTTATAACGTATTCTATATCTGGAAAGAAAAAAGATGTATTGAAGAAGATGGAGAGGCAAGAAAGCACTTTCTAAGTTTTCTTCAATAAAATTGTTTTTTAAGTAATTATTTTTAAATGAGTTCATTTTGACTGTTATAGTCCACGATACAAAGACGGTAATATCTTTCTGAAAATTATTGTACCTTTCCAAACATTTTGTCACAACTTACTGATTAATTGGTAAAGTCATATACGTTTTAAATTGATTAATTTACCTTCTTTTTATTTTTCCTAATGATGTTGGTATTAATTTATTCAGAGTGGACGTTAAAAAACATTAGTTGTACCTATTTAACATAAGTTTTTATCACTTATCGTTATGGTTTGTAGTTTATTTGCTTATTAAACCTTGTAGCCTTTAGATTAAGCTTTTTGTAAATATTCACTGATTTATGGTAGTAGGAATGGAGGGTTTGGGAGGGGGCAAATTGCGCATAAATATTTTACAGTAATAATGAGTTGTTTGAAAAACGTTTACATGTGAAATAAATAATTACTATCAAATATTAATTTGCATTTCGATCCTCCATTCCGTTTTTCTGATTCTTCGTCCTTAAGTCGTGATAAATATCTTCTAACTTCCTATTTTTTGTTTCGGGTACAACTATTACCACATAAATTGCTGTAAATGTGCAAATTGCTCCAAAAATATATAGTATCACGTAAACTCCAACACTTTTAAGCATGAGTTTGAATATTAAAAGCTGGGAAAAGTCTGCAATAGCAGCTAATGACATTGTGATTGCAAGTACTGTGCCTCGATACTGTAACGACAAACAACATATACTTATTATTACTATTTTTAAATTATCAAACTTTATTATTTAACGCATTTCCAATATGGTAAAGTTACCTTAAAAGAGAAGGTTTCTCCCGCTATAACTACTGATATGGGCATGAGCCCAGACGAGTCACTGAAGATGCTCAAACACAGAGTCAGCATAGGAATCCAGGCAGGGGGGTTGAGATATTGTAGCTCAAACCAAGCTGCCAGAACAAACATGCTGAGAGCAGAAACCACACAGGCGAAGAAGAAAAGCCCCTAAAACAAATTCTTGATAGCATCTTTTTAATTTAATTTTATTACTTTAAATTATTGTTGCAGTATTGAGCTATTGCATTATCCCTTTCTACCTGATTAAAATCATACACAATTAATTATCATTTATAATTATTAAAAAACATGTTTTTGTTTAATTTTAATTATATCTTTAATCAATGTTTGTGTTTTTATTAAAATTATTTTATAACGAACACAGAAACAATAACACAATAAAAAAATAGACTAAGAATAAATTCAATTTTGAAAAAATTACCCGTCGCCCAGTTCTCTCAACGATTCCTGAAGCTAATATCGCGCCACATAATTGCACAGCTCCGAGCATCATGGCCTGTTGATTGGGTCTCAAACTAAGGTATGTTTCTCCCGAAGCCAACTGGAAGAGATCTCCAGCAAAGTTCATTATTAAAACTGATCCGCAAAACTCTCGAGTTAAGACAGCGACTAAAGAGATTTGAAATGCTTTGCGAAGTATCTGGTCAGTCACTAAAAGAGATATGAAGTTAGTATTCAATAAGTATTTCTATAAACTGTGTAACTTATTTCATGGTTAACGTTCAGATATAGCAAAGTGATTATGGATCTGTCGGCCAGTTTTGAAATCGTTTAATAGTATTTTCCAAGCCCATCAGTCCAAGAAAATTCCATCAGGGTCATCAATCAATCATGAAAGATATTCTACCAAGCAGTCACAAAGATACATTTTGTGTAAAAGGAAAGAGAATTATAAACTGTATATACTCAAAAATAAAAAATAAAAAAGTTAATTTTTACTTTTATACACAAAGATGTTGTTCAAAACTTTTTTTAAAATTAATTATTCAATCAAAATGTAAATAGTTTTACGTATTTGTCTTTTCCCTGTTTACATTTTCCTACCTTATTCACTAATCATTTAAATCGCTATTTTGCACTAACAATATAAAATGTAGTTAGTCATAATATTTCCAAGTTTACGTGTTCTTATTGAGGACTAATTTTACTAATTATTTCCATGAAATACGTTAATAAAGATTAAGTATTATGGTTCTAATTACTTCAAATGTTTCCATATACAATTTACTACAAACAAACAAGTTATACTGTCTAGTTGCCATCTAGGCGAGAACAAATTGAAAAAAATTACAAACATTAAAGATCTCATTTAAGTCTTTAAGATTCTATATTTATATAAATTTAAATAAGCTTAACATGGCTACACATGTTTATAGATATTTTCAAACATTAAGTTACATAAGTTCGTAGAAAAATGAATGACTACATTCCACCTGATAGAAAGTGGAAATGTAGTCATAGGTGGTAAGGCGCATTAACATAGCAACCTATTCATTCTTCATTTGAGAACCACATTGTATTTGGGTGAAAATACCGACGCAGGCAAAGCTGTTCCAGTCCTTCGCTATACGAATTAAAAAAGATGAAACAAAACGCTTCGTTCGGACAGAAGGTATGTTCTCAACTTAAGAATGCCTGCCATGCGTCAGAAGGTTCGCTAATGGAACGAGGACTGGGGAATCAAATCATGCAATTACTACGCTCACTCACCAAAATCTATCCTATAGAATACTGAGAGTCTAGTAATTCTACACTTGTATTCAAGGCTGTGGAGGTTGACTTCAACTAATTGGGGATCGCCTATAAGCCTCTTTGCTCGCCTATCAATTGCGTCCAGATCTGCAAGATGAGTCTTTGTGGCACCAGCAAATATGTGACCACAGTACTCCACACAGGCATCGAAATACCGCAGTGAGGAAGATGTGCTGGAGAAGCATTACCAGTGTCTAGATGCAAATTATAAGCAAACAGAGAAGCAAATACATTGAATTTCTCTGTTGCTTAATGGACTGGAGATCCATGCAGCTTCAGCAGAGCAGGCACTGAGTGTTGACAGAAATTCGACTTAATCGCTTTGGCAAGAGACCAGAAAGCTCGACTGATAGTTATGACAAAGAGGTTTTCGCCATTCTTAACGATTCGATTGAGACGTGCCTTCCGTAATGTCTGTAGGATTTGGCAGCTTGGTTAAAGGGTATCTTCTTTGAACGTACATCCGGAACTTTGCGGCTTCGAGCATCAGCCCAAATGAGGTATGCCGAATGTATTCGGTCTACCCCATGACCACATTTGGCATTGAACCATGGCTTTGCTGCCGATGGGTACGTCCGCAAAAGGAATGAAATGGTACTGTTGCACCAAATCGGTTATAACATTCGCGGAATTCAACGGATCCAAATAAAAGAAGCAACCCTGCCACCAAGGATAAAACGCAAAAAAGTGCCGCATCTCATCCCAATCTGCTAACTTGTATTTTCATACTTGCCTAACACGATGTGATTCGTAAGCTGGTCTTGAATATGTAAACACAGATTTGATCAGACAGTGAAATCAAGGATTCACCAAATTTCACCAGATTTTCCAAGGGGGATGCGACCTCTACATGATACATGTCCTGATCAGTTGTCAGCAGAAGTTCCAGGCAATTGTGTGTATGGCCTACTACATCAGGTACCATTTTCGTTTTCCTTGTCTACTAAAACCTATAGGGAAGAAAATGTGGGGTCTCCAAGGTGATGGAGACGCTGGATACTGGTCGTTCCGCGCGTACACACAGACTCCGGCACAAAAGTTGGGCTCTAACAAGTTAACAAGTAGCCGGGATAATCCAAGTGCAAAGGGCTCAAGGGATATTGTATCTGCGTCTCCGTCAAAAAGGATGTTGGAGTACAAACCCCTGATATTAGTGAGGTGCACTTTAAATGAGGAGGAGTGCAACCGCTGTAAAAACTTCTTCCTTCTGTGGTTTTTCTTCATAATAAAAAAAAATAAAAGTGAGGGGATGGGAAATGGCAGTTGAACGAGGCGGTACGTATCGAATCCGAAGTTAGTTAAGTTGTGCCTCTGGGAGGCTAGCCTGAACATTGCGGATCCGCCCGAACCCCCCACAGGGATCGCCATCGGGCCTCTTCGTCTGGTCACTAACCAGCACGATGGAGCCACCCTGGGATTTTCACACAGCTGGTAGGGCTGCCTTTCGTGGGTGATTTACATACTAAAGGCTACAACAATCTGCCGGGGGGCAGCGAAAAGCCGTCGATTCGGATACTACCTTCCTCAATAAGACACCCGAAAGAACAAACACCAACTCGACGCCAAACCGGTTCGCCAATTCAACGCAGCTGACAGATCCATTTCCCATATACGGCTTCATCCAGCAACATGCCTGAAGACGACTAGTCGCTTTGTGATACGACTTTGCCCAACGAATGGTAACCTTGCCGGTGACCCGATGTTACGGTCTACCACCGAGAAAAACTATTCCGTGATTCCACTTTTACTATGACTGACATCTGATTTGAAAGAATTCTTTAACTGAACCCAACACCAGATAAAATAATATCGACTGGTAATAAACTAATTAAAATAAAATTAAACTTACGAATGCTCCTTATTAAGCAATTTTCTTGGCCCTCGTCGTTATTTTGTTCTTTTTTTATAAACTCTATTTCATCTCCGACTGTCAAATCATACTCATTTCTACATCGTAGCCATACCAGAGATTTTGCAGCTTCCTTAAGAAAGTATGTGTATCATTCATTTAATTGTATTTATGATTGATTATTTACATCCAGTTTCTTAAAGGCTTATTATTAATAAAATGACAAATTATATGCGAACGCCATGTTCATATTTCTGGCTATTTAATACAATAATCATATTTCTGACTACTTAATTTAGTGTGACAATAAACCAAACACAACTTTGGAAAATATTGTTTACAATAATTATCTTTCAGAAACTGCAGGATAATGTAGTTTTTATGTAATGACATATATTCAACTCACCTCCTCTTTTCCTTGTTTTATCAAAAACGAAGGAGATTCCGGCATCATTAAAAATAATACAAAATGAGTGGCTGGTATAACCAAAAACACTATTAGGACAACTTGGTAACTGCATATGTCGCCGATTATATACGCAAATAAACTTCCTGTGGTGAAGAAAATTGTTCCCTGTGTAGAGATGTAAAACAAAACATCAAAAACCGTAATTTTTTCTGAACACTAGAATAAATTGTTCTTGCAAAACTCTTACAAATTTTAGAGATGTTAATAGTTTCTAATCTAATCTAGTCTAGTTACCCAGCATCCTAATGCACCTCTTATATTATCTTGACTAATTTCCTTGATGTACGTCGGACAAGTCACACAGCTGCCAGCCATAATTACTCCAACCAGACTCCTCGCAGTGAAAAACACCCATATATTCATCGAACATAGTTTTAAAAGCCAGACGGTCTAAAAAAAGAAGGAAAAGAGATTATAATTGTCCGAAAAAAGTATTAGTCACTTAATTTTTTTTTTTAACTTCATTCTTAATAAGCTGAAGTTTATTGATTATACAACTCACAATACATATCCCTGACATAAAGAGAAGACCTAGTTTTCTTCCATATCGATCTCCAATAGTAGCCATTAAGTAAGTGGCGGGCACACATACTAAATACGGTAAAGAGGCCATCCATGATATCTGATGGAAATAACGAATAAGACTTAAAAATAACACTTCCAAAGAGAGGACACTTGCATATTGTTAAAAATTTCTGAATTCATAAAGTGAACTAAAACCGGGAAAGCGACATTTATTACATAAACATTTATAACTGAATATAAATAAAAGGAATGAATGATAAATGAAAGGGAACTTAAAAACATTTTTTTCATAAAGTATAAATACATTTTTTTCATGAAGTTGTTTCACTTTTAGTAATTTAACTATTTAATATTTATTTTTTTTTATAAAACTATGTTCTTCATTTTATTAACTATTCTTTTATCTCAATATATCTGTCTACGTAAGCTCATTCTCAAATTTAGTGGACGTTCAGTAATAAGGTCACTAAAATATATTTAATTACAAAATAAGGATCTTACTTCAAGGTCAGACAACGGTTCTCCTTTGGGTGATTTATTTGATTGCAAGAGGAGTGTCATCGGTGACATCCATCCTATGGTGTTCCCGTAACTAAACATCGGTATAGATACTAAAAATATTATCCCAGTTACTTTATAATATTATAACCATGTTCTAATTGAATAAAAGAATAACTTAGTGTAAATAATAACTAATAATAACTAATCGCGGCGTGAATAACTAATTCACAAGTCCGCCATGCTTCGAACTCAAGAATAGGAAAAGGTTGGGTTAGAAACTAGTCGGGAAAATTCCCATTAAATTACATGATTATAGTATATAGTTATAGTAAATATATATTTAATAATCATCATGCTTCACGAAAGTTTAAAAAGCAAAAAAAAACTTACTTAAAAGTACGCATAATATTTGATTTACATAACTTCCTTCTCGAACCAGTGAAAACTTCTTCATATTTGCAAATAAATTTTGTTAATACGCCGTGTATAAAACGCAAATATTTAATGTTAAAGGCGACTATTATGATATAATATATAAGTAATAGTTGGTCAGTGTGGAATGACTAAAACAGAAACAGATAAATAGATAATATTAATAACGATACAAAATTAATTTACTGACAATTGTGGACATATTACTATTCTGACTGTTTTAAAAATTTTAAGCATTATAAAACTTTTAGAATAGCTATTCTAGTCTTCTTTTGCGAATCCCGTTTTAATTAATAGTAATGCCGCAAAAATTGTGAATTATTAAATAAATTTAAAAAATATCTATGCAATAACTTATCGGTTCTCCGTGGACCTAAACCTTGGGAACCGTGTAAATAGAGTAGAATAATAGTTAAGTCATATTAATTTCATACCATGGAGCTACATATTCGGTAGAAATCTATCGTTAATACCATGTCACCGTCAATATGAATCACAACTCCTAGCTAGCTTAGTTCTATTAAATAATAAAATCCAACAATATGATATAGATACAACTTCAATTGATGTTCAACTAAGTTAAAAAGAAAACAAAATTTGGTACCTATTTTTTAATGAATTTTCCTATTACGAATATTATTATTATTCTAGCTCTATATCGCAAATTACGCTCATTGTAGATTACAATATCAAAAAACGTTCACATGTTATATAACCTGAAACCTATAAAACCAAATCACTGGTAGCCTGTAGACAGAGAAAAATATAAAAATAACATTAAGAAATTAATTGAGAGCACATGAACTCATATAGAAGTAACTTTAAAAATGCTTACATTGAACTCACCGTAACAAATTATAGCTTCCAAAAATAGAATACGTTTAGAATAGTTAGTTATTATAAATAGTTATTTTTTAGTACAACATAGTGTGCGAGACATTATCACACGCTGATATAAAAGGGAGCAGTGAAAGCGCTTATTCTAGATTACGATATATTTTACTAAAATAACTAGTTCCTTATCTAAAATTATAACTATGAATGTTTTTAATTAGTATTGTTCAAAATTGTTAAGTTAACCTTAGAGAAATTTTATTTTTATAAAACTAGTAAATCAAGATCGTTGGGTATACAGTAGGTATATATTGTATATACAGTAGATATTAATAACACACAGGCAAAGTTATAAATACACTATTATTGATGTTTGCGTCACAAACCTGCCAACAGCGGCAAAATGATTTTGAATTAAACTATGCTCACAAAAGTAGAGGCCATATAGATATTTTAGTAGGTACTAGTATATATTTACAGTCTTATTTATTAGTTTTTATTAATAACAAAATTACTCTTTAAATGAATTATTAATTTTCAAATTACCAACATGACATATTGAAGAGGATGTGTGGAGTGACAAGAATTGGAAAGCATTTTTTTTCAATCCAAAAAAGAAAATTTAAATTCTAAGTCAGGTGATAGTGCTGTTGGTCACACTGGTTCAAAACTACCCTACCATTGGTAACCAAAACTCTTTTTAGACATACCTACATCTTGTACCAAGCACATAATTTTGACGTCCTCACTCCAACTTGTTTGATAACTGTCTATGTGATTACAAACAAGCCTGATTCGATCTTATCCTCTACAACGGGGCACTATATCTATGCGACCAATAATTATGCTACTCCATACTTTGTAAAATCACATTACAAATAACTAGTAAACATTGTAAATCTAACAGTAGCAATAAACGAATCTAGTCATTTAATAAACTTTCACTGAAAATACAGTAAAATAAATATTAAAACTAAGCAATTACCCACGTTACCTAAACAGATCCTTCAAAGAAATCAGTAGACGAAGACAAAACAGAAAGTCCATATTAAACTGTTCAAAATAATCGTTCTTTGTAAAATATTTTTTAATAAATTTAGATTACATACAAAAATAAATTGAAAAATATATAGATAAATATTTTTTTATTAAATCTAATGTAAAAAAATCTCCATCAACATTTACACAAAGTTTCATAAGCGTAAACCAGTTTTTATATCATATTTTTCAGTGCACATTTTCTTTTTAAGACAACGTTATCCTGGTTGGCTTTTAATTTTAAGGAACATGGGAAATGTAAGGCCAAATTAGAACTGCAAGAATGATGATTCTAGAATTTTAGAGGGTTGGTGTCTAGGAAGTTCCTCTCATCGATCGTGGAGTGCGTCTACGTGTTGATGTGGTGGTGCAAAAGGTCTCACATGGAGCGGATCGTTGGTCGCAGCAACAAAAAAACTTATGATAAGGATTGTATCACTCTGCATCGATTCTTTTTCGGTATTTTTTATGCTATTGCTCACTCTAGATAATGTTGAGTACAGCGAGAATTTCATCCATAATTGTAAACATTCATTATTATTTTTTTTCTATTATATACATTTCTGGCATTAATGTTTCCAAATATAAATTGCCCTCTTTTAACAAATAGTATAGTTTGTAGTCAGTTAATCAACAAATACCATATGGTTTTGACTTAAGAATTTGGAAGGAACCTACTAATGCCGCCTTTGAAATACGTTCTAGAGATAAACCGATGCTTGTTCTAAGCCAAATAATATTTCCCGTAAAAAAAATAATTCTATACGACTGTAACGGTTTCAATAGAATTTGCACGATAATGTCGTGATGCGATTGATGCATACCAAGCATTAACAAAGCTAGTATTTTTGATCGAGTTTTATGACTAATCATTCGATCATTAAATCATTAATACATTAATAAATAATTCGCGCTATTCTTGAAAAAATATAAAAAATATATTTTTTAAACATCTAAACCGGTTATAGAATTCATTTAAAATTATAATATAGGTGAATTATTTTATATTTTTGTAATTAGGATTTCGTTTCGCGTTAATGAAACGAGAATTTGCCTGAATAGTTTTGAACCCATTTGAGGTTCTTCTTCATGAGATCGAAGTATGGGAGATTCGCGACGTGAACGTGCTCGCTGCCCTGCGGCGGTGATGGTGGCAGGAGAAGTATGTTGTGGCTCTTTTAAAGGTCTCGTGATTGTCAGATCCAGCCACAATGCCGCATGTGTAGGCTCATTTACTATAGGCGAAGTCTTAGTGTTTTCTAAGGTTTCACGAGTACTACACATTGAAATAAAACTATTTTACGGATTTAACTCGCGTATATTCAGTAGCAAGAGCGCGGAAGGGTATAACAACCACCAAACAATCTATAGAATTCGTAATAGAAGGCTCCTCCAAAAAATGAAAAGCGAAGCCTTATTCAATATTAGGCGCGGCTCCTGATTGGATTCTCATGATGGACACGTATGAAAAGCATTACAAAATCCCTGGGGATGTTGGTGTTTCGTCATCCAGACCGGACTTATTCCTGTATTCGAAACATCTGAAGCGCGTGATACTTGTGGAGCTTACTGTTCCTTGGGAAACAAACATCCCAAGGGATCACACATTCAAGCTCAGTAAGTATTACGAACTAACCAACGAACTGATCAGGAATAAATTTATAGTTAGTTTGTACGCGGTAGAAGTGGGAGCGAGAGGTATAACAGCAAAATCTCTCTATAGCCTACTTAAAGCCCTTGGCCTTTCTAGAACAAGCATCGGTTCATTTCTAGAACGTATTTCAAAGGCGGCATTAGTAGGTTCTTTCCAAATTTGGTTAGGTAGGGAGAGGAGTGTGGAGGGTGAAGGTGAGCGTTTCTGCGCACAATAAAGGGGCCCCTTAAACCTACTCCTGGGTCGCAAGTCCCAGGCACTGCTTGCACTCCTCTCCTTGCAACGCGATGGACCCGGCACCCGCACGGTGAATCCATGGATTGCTAAGAAGCTTCGTCTCTGTCTAAATTTTAAATTTACATTTTAAATCTAACCCTAGATTTAGAATGTAAATTAGATTTAAAATGTAAATTTAAAATTTAATTCAATATACGCGAGTTAAATCCGTAAAATAGTTTTATTTCAAGGCGAAGTCTTATTCATTCAATCATCAAATACCAACCAGTAAAGGTTACTAAGTATTTTTAATAACTAGTTTGTTTACATATTCTTAACAGTTATAAAATGTTTTATTTTTGCTGTAGTATTTAATACAGGATTCCGTAAATACAATAGACGAATGTTAATGCAATATGACCAATAGTAAAAAAATATTAAAAATATTTTCAACAAGGTTATATTAAATATTGTATTACTTTATTACATTGGAATTTTACATTTAATAAAAATGTAAATAAGTAAATCTTATTCTAGAAGAGGGTTGAGTTGAGGGTAGGAGGAGGATAGGGAAGTTGAAGTTGAGTTAACACACTTGATAACTGATACGAGTACATGGTTACTAATTAAGTGTACTATAAACAATTAAAAATAATATAAAACTAATTATACACAAAATAATGACATAGTAATAAGTACTATTTATTTCAGTACATAAAAAAATATGAAATAAATAAACATTGTATACATTAATTTATTTTTTCATTTCCATAGCACCCGCCATGACGATTGGTTATCATATATTTTTTTATCTGAGCATTTTCTTTTATTTATTTGATAAAGTTCCAATTACTGTAATTATTATTGTTAATAGGTTTATTGTACCAAATTTAAGGACGGGCAGATAAAAATTATAATTATTTGGAAAAAGATGCTAAATGTCTAAATTATCATAACAATAATTGACATAAAATATGTGTAAATGATTACAGAAGTTATTATCCACCAACCGGTTTTTTTATTATTGCCCTAATACGCATGTGTTTCTTTATTTTTAGCAAGTAAACACGTTTGATATAGTATATAATACATACAAGTCTTAGAAACATTTTGGGATTGCAGATCATTATTTGATTAACAACAATTCACAACTTCTTTAATATTTTGTATGGCAAATCTCAGGTAAGGCCATTATTTTGTTATTTTTGTATGTCGTAGTGTAGATTACGAAACCAATAATTACTATCAAATGATAAATTTCCTTGCCCTTTATTTTTTATTTCTCTTTGTTCTTAAGTCATCATAAATATCTTCTAGAGTCCTGTTCCTTGTTTCGGGTACTACTATTATCACATAGATCGCCGTAAGTAAGCACATTGCGCCAAAAAAATAAAATGCCACGTGAACTCCCACTGCTTTTATCAAGGGCTTGAAGAATAAAAGTTGTATGAAGTCTGCAACAGATGCGATTGCCATTGTCGTCGCTAGCACTGTGCCTCGATACTAATAAAAAAAAAAGATTATTTTTTTAGTTTCATAAACATGTTAACCATGTGAAGCGTATTTAACCATTTCAAATCATACAAAAATAGCATTTTGTTATATTACACACATATAAATATGATCATCGATAAAAGCAGCACTCGAACCAGTGATATATGGAATGCTTCGAGCTTTTTATGTTGTTTAAATAATCTCACCATGGTTAAACGCCTTTATAAACAATTAATTTTTAACAATATTTGTTTTATAATTTTCTACTTGCCTATTTTATAAATATCAATGTCTTAAGAATCTTACCTTGAAAGAGAAAATCTCCCCAGATATAACAACCGCTAGGGGCATGAGCCCAGAGGCGTCACAGAAGATACATAAGCACAAAGAGATTACAGGGATCCATGCAGGGGGGTTGAGGTATTGCAGTAGGAACCAGGTAGCCAGAAGACACATGCTGAGACCGGAGACTACGGAGGTGGCGAAGAGGAGTGACTAAAACATGTCATAATTATGATACTATATTAATTGTATTACTGTCAACAACTTAAAAAAAGACTTATTTTAAATGATACTAACATTCCTAATTTTATTAATATTGATTTCTTCTATATTTGTATTAGACAAACGAAGCTTCTTAGCATTCCATGGATTCACCGTGCGGGTGCCGGGCCCATTGCGTTGCAAGGAGAGGAGTGCAAGCAGTGCCTGGGACTTGCGACCCAGGAGTAGGTTTAAGTAGGTTTATTATGCGCAAAAACGCTCACCTTCACCCTCCACAATCCTCTCCCTACCTTACCAAATTTGCAAAGAACCTACTTATGCCGCCTTTGAAATACGTTCTAGAAATGAACCGATGCTTGTTCTAGAAAGGCCAAGATCTTTAAGTAGGCTATAGAGAGATTTTGCTGTTATACCTCTCGCTCCCACTTCTACCGCGTACAAACTAACTATAAATTTATTCCCGATCAGTTCGTTGGTCAGTTCGTAATATGTATTGTGCGTAATACATGTGTGATCCTTTGGGATGTTTGTTTCCCAAGGAACAGTAAGCTCCACAAGTATCACGAGCCTCAGATGTTTCGAATACAGGAATAAGTCCGGTCTGGATGACGAAACACCAACATCCCCAGGGATTTTGTATGCTTTTCATACGTATCCATCATGAGAATCCAATCAGGAGCCGCGCCTAATATTGAATAAGGCTTCGCTTTTGATTTTTTGGAGGAGCCTTCTTTTACGAATTCTATAGATCGTTTGGTGGTTGTTATACCCTTCCGCACTCTTGCTACTGAAAGACTAACCGCTTCCCGTATAATTTCTAATACCTTGTCGTGGTGACGCGAGTATTGACCTTTATCTAGAAGTACCCTACACCCTACTAATAGGTGTTTCGCGATTCCTATTGCCTCCCCACAGATGTTCCAAGACTTTTCGGTGGCTTTGCCCCATCTTATTAAATTACTTTGATCTGGGAGAGTCATTTGGAATGCATTAAGATAGAATTTTAATAATGCTGGGGACCAATCATCAATTAAGGTGCGCCACTTCAAAGTTAGTGAAATACAAAAATCTCCTATGGTCACCCATTCGTTTTCAATTTCTAGGCTCATCGCGTGGAGTCGGTAATTATCGTTTTCGTCATGTCGAATTAAAGATTTTGTTATGTCTATGTCTTGAACTTTCCTACTTGATCCTAGCCCTACTTTATTCGTTTGAGCAGCTATCATAATTTTTTTATGGAATTGAAGTCGTGACTCGAGCTCTGAGGCAACTTTGTCTTTTGGGAGAGAAGTCACAGTATCATCTTTAGATTTTCCGATGTTATGTATTTTGGTAGCTCTTAGATATTTGTAGAGCTCCGATGGTTTCTTTAATTTTAATCCAAAATTGTTTCGGTTTCTAAATAAGAGTCCGCTGAGTGCTAACCCGAGCCATAACTTCAATGTCTTTATGACGCTTGCATCTACCTTTGACAAAAGGGTTTTATTAATATCATAAATGAGGAAAGGCCAATTTAGACGTGATGTTAAAAAATTATCGTAAATCCAAGCTTTTTTGACGTTACTTATTGGTTGGTTGTCTACCTTTTTGAGATCATTTAAAAAGCTATAGACTATTACATCCAAAGATGGAGTACGGCCTTGGTAATCGATTTTTTTACCTAAAAATTTAAACGGAGCTGCTTCCGTAACCGTACTAACGCACTGACTGCCTATTATAAGACCCGGATCGTAAGAGGTATATTTGGTATTCCGTCTACCCAGACAGACTAAAGCATTTACTTGGTTTTGTCCTCAATCCGCCCGACCATGTACAGAAATCCTCCACTTCATTTAAAAGTACCTGACATTGTTTCGGATTACGTGTCAGTATCGCGAGATTATCTGCAAAAGCTAGTATGGATTCTGTGTATTTGTTGTTGAACTTGAACCGATAACCCCACTTTTTTTTACTACGACTTTAATAACTAAACGTTTATGACGTAAATTAAAATAATATCTTTGAATCAAGATAAGAACAGCTTAATACATTATTAACTTTCTATATACAGAGAATATAAACATATCATTTAATTATAATACTGTGTAAAGACAAATAGACTATTAATAATGTTACCCGGCGTCCAGTTCTTTCAACGATTCCAGAAGCTATTATCGCTCCACAAAGTTGAACAACTCCAAGTACCATGGCCTGCTGATTGGGACTCAGCTTAAGACCTGTTTGATCCGAGGCCAAGTGAAAGATTTCTCCAGCAAAGTTTAACACCGGAACAGCTCCGCAGAGTTCTCTGGATAATGCAGCTACTAAAGATATTTGAAATGCTCTTCGAAGTATCTTGTCCGTCACTAAAAAAATTAATGAAAAATCAATAATAGCGAAATTTTATTAACAAAGATAGCTTCTAGTTCGCTTACAAAATAAGTGATAAATCTTATTATTTGGTCTATATAATATGTAATTTGGTAAGGTTCGCTGAAATATATATTTAATTAAACCTTAACTAAAAGAGATAATATTGAAATAAAATTACTCACTGATATTTTTTAATAAAAATTCTCCTTGATCTTCATCATTCAATTGTTCTTGTTTTATGTAGTCCATCTCATTTTTTATCGTTAAGTCGTACTCACTTCTGCATCTAAGCCACACTAAAGATTTTGATGCCTCCTATAAATATGTCCAACCAAAACATTTATTCAATTTATTTCATAAGTTCAGAATTCATGATATTATAATCATTTTAATCGATTTTTTAATGCATGTCGCCGTTCCTGTCAATACTAACAAACCTTTGCGATATGCATGTTTAGTTGACAGTATATCTGAATTTTAACTCACCTCATCCATTCCTTTCCTTATTAAATAGGAAGGAGATTCCGGCATCATCAAGAATATAATAAAGTGTACAGCTGGTATAACCATAAACACTATTAGAACTACTTGGTAACTGCATATGTCACCGATTATATACGCAAATAAACTTCCCGTGGTGAAGAATAGGGCTCCCTAAAATATAAAACAGAAAAAATCTGATAATTTAGCTCAATCTGAAAAATAAAATTTAGCGTAATGTGTAGTTGATCATTGATTCGTATTAATATTGGTATAGTTCGTCATTTATGTATAAATATTTATAAAGACTTTCCTAATAATACTTTATTTAAATAAAGACATAAGAAATACTTATACTCTTATATATACAGGGTTATTTTTAATTAGTTAAGCACCTTTTGCAGGCAGCCTCTCTACATCAATCCCAACAACATTTGTTCTACGACTTTTAAAAAATCTTGATAAATAACTCGGAACAAACGAACAAAAAAAATTTTTGCTCCCTCGATTATTTATTACTCTGTATTTTGTAAGCAGTCTAAAGTATAGGTCGCGGCAGGCTAGCGAAAGTCAGAAACTGTTAAATGCGCGCGCCAGCTTTTTTCGTATAGCTTCATCTCTTTTACACCATGTTGCTATGGAAATACTAAATAATCAAAATGACAAGTATGTGGATTACAAAACACAATTTACATTAACCAAAAATAAAATTATCGGATTAGAGTTTTATAATTAAATAATGAATTGTAATTACATACTGGACAATACGATTTTATGGACTTGCTATTAAAACTAATAAATAAATTCAAGATTATAACATGAAGAAGAAATTATGAAATGTAATTTATAATATTTTTAAAATACATTGATTGTCTGAAATAGAAGAAGTAAGAATGAAAAGATATACGAGTTTTGGCTGAGAAATGGAGTATTGGGGTCCTGATCTTTACAAGGTCTGTTTTGCTATACCTAGAACGAACAGCAACTCGAAACAGCAGAAACCATGATGAAGAATAATTTTATTTGTGATATAGTGATTTTTAAAGTGAATTGTGTACATTTGACTGTTTTTATGGTACTTATGTGTGACCTTACCTTCTATGAGAATATTATACGTCAGAAACAGTCGATTCACTTCTTACGTTTTAATTAATTAATATTAATGAAAATTATGACGTTTTTCTGTTACGCGCCATCTTAAAGAAATTCGTAAGTAACTTATTGTTTTATTGTCATGATATAAATATTAACAAACGAGATAATATGATATGTATAAAGTAAGTTAAAGAGAAGTTATTGTTTTGTAAAAATAATATTTATTTGGTTTCGTTACAGTGCCCTTATTTCATAAACCAAATAAAAATATTGAGACATTCAACTTGTGGACAACTTCTATTGGAGATTTTGTTTTTTCATCATGTTTGATAAACATTAATATGAATATTCTTAAGCTTTTTATATATCCGCCAATTGGTTTTAATTTTTTTTTTTTATTCTAATGGACTCGAATAATAAATAATCTAATTGCTATGATATCGTTACTCAAAGTAGGTATAGAGACGAATGCCGTTTATGAAATACTCCCTCTTCTTGGTATTACTCAAATATTTGTGTAGTCGAATAATATCTCTGTTTAGAAAATGGGAAAAGTGGCCGTTCATAAGAAAAGAAGTATTAAAGCTATTACGAAAAAAACTTTAAAAGTTAATGTTATGCTAAATATAGTTTATGCTAATAAATCAATGGTGTCTGATAGATATCTCATTTATGAGATAAGTCATCTTTTGTGTAAATTGTATTTGCCACTATATTAATATTACTATTTTATAAGTAAATAAATAAGGTTACCCAGCACCCTAAAGCTCCTCTTATATTATCTTCACTAATCTCTTTAATATACGTAGGACAAGTCACACAACTCCCAGCCATGACGACGCCAGCCAGAACTCTTGCCAAGATGAACACCCAAATATTCATTGAACAAAGCTTTAAAAGCCAGACCGCCTGAAAGAAAACAAACATCATAATTTTTCTAATGAAGTGTTGCTCAGTGTCTAGAATAGCATTATCAATGTTCTGCGTGTTCATAGTTATAAGACTCACAAGGCAGATTCCGGACATTAGGAGCAGGCCGAGTTTTCTCCCAAACCGATCTCCAATAGCAGCCATTAAATAGGTTCCGGGCACACATATCAAATATGGTAACGATGCCATCCAGGATATCTATATCAAATTCATTAATCTTATTAAGCGTTATGATTAAATAACACAACTCATCAAATTATCCGACCCAAGTTACTGAGAGGGTATCAAATCACAAAAATAAATTATGTTACATTGTGAACATATTCTTGTTAGAGTTGAATAAATATAAAAACTTGGAGTTAATGCCGAGAAGGTACAAATAAATTCTATTTCATTCGCAACGACAATTAGTTTCAGTGTAGTTTTAGTCAAAGTGATAAAATTTAATGTAATAAATTCTGGGGCCGCTCTGCAAGTTTTTTATTGGTGATATAATAAAATAGTTTATATTGTTTCTAAAGGAATTTTATTTGGTCATTTTATTTCTATTATAGGGGGTGAATAAACCGTAAATATAATACTTACCTCAAGGTCAGTCAAAGGTACTCCCTTAGGTGATTTATTTGATTGCAACAACAGGGTCATGGGTGACATCCATCCTATGGTGTTCCCATAACAGAACATCGGTATAGAAACTAAAAATAATATAGTAACAATAATTGGTATTGTTTGGTAACTATATGAAAGTCAAACTTTAACATTTTATAATACCAAATAAAATAACTCACTTAAAAATGCACATAATATTTGATTGAACTGACTCCCTTCTGGAATAAATGATAACTTCTTCATACCTATAGGTAAAAAATAATAAAATAAAACTATTTAGCTGTTTTGCAATATCCCTACGTTGTGGATCTGTCACTGTATTAAATAACAAAAGTCTTAAATCACTGACGGTAGACTGAAATAACGTAGTTACGGAAGAAAATAAAATTCATCAATATAGAAACCTTCTCCTCCGTATCAAACTATATTTATTTGTATTGTGACTTCATCAATGTTGAATATTAGAACGAGTGTTACTTGGACTACAGTATTTCGCATTAAAACGGATGTTTTTACTACTTTTAGTAATAAATCCCTTACTACATTACTACTAATATTTAAAGGTTACATTTAGTGAGTAAATTTGGAATAAAAAACTTATGACGACTATCAGATATTTCAAAATTAAATTAGTTATTTTATTTAGTCGCCTACGTTTAAATATACACATAACTAAATTTTTATTCTATGATTGCTTAATCAAAATATTGGAAACTGAACTGAACCATATAAAAGGTGTGTGTTCAATGGTAATCAATTCGTCTACATGTTTATTTTTCATAAATATTAATAAGAAAATAAACTTTGATTATTTAAAAATATTTTATAGAGCAAAATACCCACTTAAATGTTATTTGAAGTCTTTCTTCTTGTTTCCTAGGATTTTATAACGGACATAAAAAATAAATATTCCAAATACCCTTTCTGACAACCTATGAAAGATATAAAAGCACTATTAAACAAGAAAACTAGTGAGGCCACTTTATCAACACTAAATTCCAGTTAAATAAATAAAACAACAAGGTTTAGTTACTGCTTTTTTAACTCACCTATGACTGACTGACTGTTGCGAACATAAATAGTTTTGCTACTAAAATCTAAGAAACCACAATATTATAAGCAACTGTAATAATAACTTCTATCATTCGAAACTATTATAAAATTTGTCAATAATTAATATACAATTAAAATGTTATTATAAACCAATAACTTTAATTCACAGAAATAAAATGTTCTGAAGATAATATATTTGTGAAATAAACATTTAAAAAAATATTTTTTTTGACATTAATTTGTCAACCATTAATTAAATTAATTACTGTGAATGATAAATATGAAATAAGTATGTAAAACAATTAGAAAGAAGTATGCATAGTATATTTAAAACGAGGAATAAACGAGTTCCAAATAACTGGTATTGATAATCTGTATCATACTCTAAATTTAAAAGTATCTTTGTTTGAAAGTTTGTCCTTCCATCACAATGTCCATACAGGTATATATAAATTGATTGTGATTATGTATGGAAAAAATATTTATTTATTGTTAAAAAGAATAAAGAGAAAACTTAGTTTTTGTATTCTATTTTCTTATTTGATAATTATAATTGTAATTACATTCCTATATGGCTATTTTTATTAATTTAAAGCCAGAGGAGTCGGCGGGTAATAGCTAGTAATTTTTTTTTAAATTGCCTGAATAAATGCAATTTCTTATCTTTTTGCGGTGCTCACTTGTTTTTAAATTTAAAATGTCCGTAACTAACAAACCGTATCCATATAAAATATAGCTCGATAACAGCCCAGACACTGTAGTCAGAAATAAAAAAAAAACTCACAAATACAGACTTTTTTATAACACTAAAAAATGCTTAAATATATGTTAACAATTGATATAATAGATATTTTTCTTTATTTTTTTATTACAATAACCTCGTCTCTCTAAAAAACAAAGATTTATTGATTTTCTATAAAAAACCTACTTCATAAAACTAATATCAATTTTTTCCACTTCTATTTCGATTCAGTTCTTCGTTCTATTTTGATCTTTATTGTCAAAAACATATAATAGACAAACTTAAAGCGAAAAGAATTATCTGCCAGTGAAATAAGAAAAACAGAATAAAAGTCGCTGTGTATGAAGTTTTAATACTGTAACTGAACTAAATTAACTAAAACAACTGAACTTACTAATCAACAGTCAAATCAAATAAAATATTTTATTATAATGCATAAACGTAATCTTACTCAATCGTTTTAATATAATATTATAACAATAGACTCCTTCAGCAGCTGCATCAGCAGCATCCATGCTGTTTAAATAAAAATAGACTTGTTATATCGGACAGCCTAAAAGTTTAACCCAAGCCAATGCTGAATCTTGTAATTGAATTGATAAGGATAAAATATATTCACCAAGATTACTAGATAAAATATATACAAATGGTCGGACGAGTTTCTTTGTATGATAGAACAGTCATTAAACTAATCTTTATATCGAATAGAAAGTAATTTACTGGGATCATCTCGATAAATTATATGGTATCTCGATATATAATTAAAGATAAAGAGCAAGGTTGTAGGTTTTAAGTGGTTCCTAGTAATTTAAATACATCAAGATGATCTTTGGGGGTTAAAACGGTATTGTAATATTTGCGAAAATAAAATCAATGCAGCTATCAAAAATACGATCCAATTTATTAAAATTTTATTCGGAGATGTCAGAACTGCATACAAACTTATAACACCCCTCTTTTTGAGTAGGGGTTTAAAAAGAATCAAAATCACAGACAGAGCTAGGAGAATTCAAAAAGATTATTATACAAAGTCTCTTACTCTTAATCTCTGAAAATACTCTTAATATTATATATATTATATAAAAATAATAAAGGTATATTAAATATACAAAAAAAAAACAAATAATAACAAAATAATCACAAAACTATATTTAAGAAAGAATACAACAAACTCCTACCTATAAAACTACTCTAATAAAATAAAACAAATGTACTTGCACAAGACATAGGTATGCACTTAAGATTACCAAGTATAAACCCGATAAGGAATCAATCACTTGGCAGCGCAGAAACTAACCTCATCTCAACGTTAATAAAAAAAATACATAAAGGTAAAAATAAAATAATAATTACAATGATATAAAAACATAGGTAGGTACAAAATCAATAGTAAAAAAACAATAGATATATTTTTCTCAATTCCCGAAAAAAAAACCGCTGCAAAATATATATCCAAAGAGAAGAGATAAAAGTGAAGCAATATATACAGAATGGTTAATAAGTTAGTTATTATCAACATAGTTCCTAATTTTTGTATCCAATAGATTGCATCTGTGTGAAATTTAGGTGATTTATTGAAAAACGAATTCCATTTTATATTTATAATCAGGGTTGAAATATCCACTTTAGAAATAAATAGAAAAATCAAAATAAAATAATTTTATAAGGAGTATCCTATACAAAAAAAAATGTTTTTTGACGTTTTTTTTATATAATGATACGGATGCCTTCGTGCGCAAGTCCTGCACTTGATCCCCAGAGCAAGTGGCGTAAAACATAACGTGTCACTATAATTTAGCTGTTGGGATATCAGTTTTCCTAACCACATATGCTTTGTTATACGGTATATGTTAGTAAGTTGATAATAAGTCCCTACAGTTGTTTTGGTTCACCAAAAAATGAGAAATACGAAAAATCAGTTTTCATTAATAATCTCATCTCAATGACTTTGTCGTCAAAAACTTGAGACTTGTTTTTTTTTTATTATTAAACAAAAGGTTATCTACCGCAAACTATTTAGATCCCTTATATATGCCAAGAAAAAAAAAGGTCTAAGAATTAACCCTTGAAAAAATATTTTTTTTTACTATTTCCCGAAATAACAAAACTGTTTACACTAACTGTCTACTGTAGTTATATTTGATAAATACAAGGCTTCCATATTAGCAACCGAGTCAACCAAGCAAGTCAACCTCTGCTATCAATTTGTTCTATTTATATATTAGTCAACCTCTTGCCTCAGTCTATGCTACCGGATCCTCGATGTTCGTTAGATATCTTATTTATCGAAGAAAAATTTTTATGAAATTTATTTGGAAAAAGCGAGTCTGCTATCATTTAAGAATATTGAAGAGTTTTAGTAATCAAAGTAGTAGTATTTTAATTATACATTGAAATAATTTTTGTTCAAAACTTCAAGCATTCGGGAATGCTTTATATAATTATAATAAAATACATGCGTATAAAATATTCAAATTTTATATCCTAAATATACTCACTTCTTAAATTAATTTGTCTCGTGTATTATTATATGTATATCTATTTACGTCACGGCTTAGAAACTGGTGTTGTTTAAATAAAAATTGAATGTTTTAATACATACTTCAACCACCAACTGACTAGAATAAAAATATTATTAATCTGACTTATCAAATAGATTAGGTATCTATTCCAAATATTTGATAGTTTCTCTCAAGTCTAGGTCGTGAATATTAAACAGAGGTTTGAGTAGCGTTACCAATTCATTTTATCCTATTATACAGTGATTTAGAAATAAAATTTATATCATAATATATATAAAATATTTCTTACTTTACTTTAAATATTAGATACATACACATTTAAAATTTGCTATAGTGATCTTTTATCTAGGAGAATAAACAAATTCTAAATGACAAATAGTTTAAAGTCTCACTTTACAAAGGTTTTTGAAATTCGTAAACAATAAGTCCCACCTTTCATTTCATCAATATAAATTACTATTTAGGTAATTTCAACAATATTACGTTATATTATTATTATTTTTTTTTTAGCTAGAATCTATTTAAAAATATTTGTCACTTTAAAGTTTAAATATTAAATTCTATAAATTATTGTATATAAATTAAAAGTAGTAAAATTATTACAAATATATATGTTTGCTTTAATTAATAAAATTTAAAATATAACATACATTTCTGTCGTGGAAGTAACGGGTCACGACAATCAACGTCCTCGTTAGCAAAAGACATTGGATATTGTGGTACACTGATATTACAGAACAAAGTATAACAAGTATATATTATTAATAGTGTTGTACTCATAAATAACATATTATGTAATCCCGGCATTATCAACTACCGGGAATATTAACACAAATTTAAATTTTGAAATAAGCCTTTCTTTAGATTTTGCGGTTCGTTATTATTTTATAAATAAAATTTTTAACATAAACAGTATGATATACATGTACACATGCTTATTTAGTTAATCAAATAGTATCCTTTCTACAATAATAACATCTTCAATATACATTCCTTATCAAAACAATCATAGAAGCGTTTGTTTATTGTACAACTAAGACAATAAATAACAAAAGAATGAAAACATTTGACATACATTCAGTACCTACTTTCAATATATTTTTCTATTTTATTATTATGCACTTTCAGATAATAATTGAACTCCAACTTAGAAATTCCATAATTTACTAAGATTAATTTTATGCCTAGAATATGTTGGTTTTTTCTAGGTATTATATTCAAAGAAAAAATGAGTAGGTGATAAGTTATCTATCAGACGATAAGAGATTAAGGTATCGACTACTATTATAGATTTCTTTAACCTTCGATTCCGTATAAGTAATATCTACAGGCAATTGAATGCACAATTCATTATCATCTTTAGAGACCTCTGACTTACATGCAGAGCTACTGAGATAAAAGATCTTTTAGTGCGAGGCCGGCAATCCCGTTTGCCGGAACAAGGTTTAGTATATTCAATAATATGGTTCACATTGACAGTAGACATAAATAAGTGTTGTTTCATTTGCAACCCTTTTTAATTTAAAGTTAATAAATATTGGCTGGAGCAAAGTCTCAGTCTATGACAAACTATTAACTTTTGATCGACTCACTAGTCACCTTGGAAGCGAAATTTTATTTTTTATTTGATATCAATTCATATTTTATGTAACTAACTTGCAGTAGGAAAGTAACTAATAAAAATGGATTGATTTGTTAGTTTCCTACTGTAATTGATCACCACCTCTACATTTTTTTATTTGATATTTTTTCAAATGTAATAATATTTTACCTTTACACTAATTGCACTGATTATAACAAACTAAACTTGTGCATCCAAACGAAAGTAATAACTTAAGTAATTAAATGATTATCGTTTATGTTAAGAGCCACCTTACTATCGAGAGTAAGTTGTTCTTGAGCATCAAATAGCTGGTCAACAAGATACACGTTTATATATTTTCAATGGCTCCACCCACTCCTATAAAATAATATATATTATATATTCTTTAAGAATAAATTAAATTATAAAATACTAGTTAAGTATTAACTTACGTTCAGATTGCATTTGCGTGGAATAGCAATGCTTACTTTTGGGACCACAAATTAATAAGACTTCATGGCCCAAGAATTTTCCTGTAAACGGTAAGAGTTTTCAAGATTCAGCGTTGACCGTCCACGGCTCCAGTTCATATTACTAGATATAGGAGAGTCAATGTACGAATTACATCATATTGCATCTCACAGACAAATGTCTCCTTTCTACCTTGACACCAGAGGCAGGATGTTGTTTGTCTTGCTATCATAATTATTGAGAAAACAGAAAATTTTAGTGGTAAAGCCCTTTAGAATCACTGTCTATATTTTCCCGTGGATTTAAGAGATTTTTTCGGTGTAAAATGTAGATATACTAATTTGACCACAATATTTTTTCATGACCAGATTTCATCAAATTCGGTGCAGTGTTTTTAGCGTCATACACGAAAACAAACAAACCAATAAATATTTTTACAAACTATCGTATTATATATGTCAGGTATTGAATATATTGTAACATTTTATTTTAGACAGTATTTACGTACAGATTTGCCTCAGATATTTTGTTATAAGTATAGTTCATGTATTTCAAAATACATACTTAAAAGATTAAATGTGATGTTGCTGTCATGATAACCTTGTATACTATTGTACACACTATTATCATCGACTAGTTTTAATGCCTTCAATGTTGAATTTAAGAAAAACATCGTGATCAATAAATTCTAAAATGCATTTGGTAAGTCCTAGATATTGGGAGCTCTTACATCCTCACCGCGTGGGAACTCCCTCCCTTGAATATTTATTGCTTCAAGACATAAGGTTTGGTACGTCTTGCTGAGGGTGTAAGTTTTATTTATGTTCGTTTTGTTTACTACTATGATCACATAGACAGCCGAGATAGATCACATAAACACATTGCCTCAAAAAAAATGCTACGTGAGGACCTAGCTGCAAATACAACAGACACGGGTTGACGAGGTAAAGAAAACTTTATTTCGCGATATGTTAGAAAGGCTTAAATAAATAATATGTTTAATCTGATAACTCACCAAGATAATGTAGAAGCAAATAAATTACTTTTGGGCAAAATAGTGCAAGGAAGGAAAGTTTTTAAATCGAAGAATTAGGTTATAACTTATAAAAATGTGCTAAGTAAAGAAAATCTTAAAAAGGTTGAAAAGAAACAAAAAAGATGATTAAGATTTATGGTTCCAACATTTTTGGATAACAACGAATACAGAGAGAAGAGCGGGCAAGAAGGAATTCGTAAGAAGTAAAGTAACTAAACAAAAGATATAAAGATGTTTCAGTTTAGACACATTAAAAATCTTCTCCAAATTTTTTTTTAATTAAGGAAATGTCTCTATGAGTTACTCCATGTTTGCGAGGCTAGCACCTGCCTGAATAGCTCCCAAAAAACAGAAAGAAAGTAACAGAACCAGATATATGCTTGTGTGCTGTTCACGTAAAATTCCAACTTGTAGTGATTGCTCTTAATATAAAATAATAAAATATATAATATATCAAAAACTTATTCAACACAGTAATTACGTGTACTTCTACAACAGATTCAATGAAGCATGTTTGGAGAAACAATTTGAAGCTTGTGCTGGAAGAGTTTTTCCTGTCTGCGATGTCTATGTAGGCATGGCAATTATTTACAAACACTTGTTGGCGTCAAAGGAAACTACAAAAGACATAAATACTAAGAAAGAAAGGCAAGTTTACAACTTTGTTTACAAGTTTGCAAGAAATTTGGAAAAGTATCCCCATCACAGCTCAAGAACTCGTTTCGAAATCAAAGGAGGGTCTTAATTCACCATGAAAAAATATTGCTCATCAGTTTCAAGCAATATCAATAAAGAAGAAGTTCTAGTCAGAAAAAGAAGCCATGACACATACAGTTTTTTCTCAAAACTTCAGAAAAAAAAACAGTTTGTTCATTTTAGAACATTTCATACTCAGCTCTCGCTCTACATAATATTAATGTATTTGAAGGATTGTACAAGATCATATTGCACTGTATTATAGGATCTGAGTCACGACGCTCTCGCTATTTGGCCACACTTAAAGCCGGTACCAAAATCATGTTCTCCATACCAGCATCTAAAATACACCAGTGGCCATATGCAAAATTGGATATGGTGTCTAATATGTAAAATTGTACCCAAGAAGAATGTTTTAAAAAAATATATATTCAGATATTTTTACTGTTCAGGCTATTGTAACCTTTGAACAAAAATAAGTAATACAAATTCAGAAACATTAAAATGTAAAGACATAAAATAGTGTTAAGAATGTTGGCCTGTTAAACATATAACAGTTTATAATATGCAGTAAAATTATGTTTATTAACATACAATTAATTTTACTGTATATATTTTTGAAGTAACTGAAACAGCACTGAAACTAATTGGCGTAACGTGTCGTGGAGTAATGTTTAAAGTTAGTTCCATTATACGTTTAAATAAAGAATGCAATTGTAAGGGCATAAGACACGATAGCTTAGATGGCAAAGCAAAAATTCCATTTAAAATAGCAGGTTTTATTTTTTTTATGTTATGTTTATGTTTTGTATTTTTTTATTTTATATAAAATATAGACTGTGATTAAAAATTATTACAACGATAATGCCAAGGTTGTTTTTGTTTTATACATCGAAATGTTTACCTTTATTTATACGGTGCCCCGTATCAATGACTTCAATGAGAACATAATAACATTATTTATATTCTTTTTAGAGGTCTTTTTGTATACGTTTATAGTTAGGTTTCTAGGTAAGGTTTCTATATTATACTAAATTAACCGCCGAACACATTGATTTTGTTTTGTGTCATAACCTTTCACCAACACCAATAATAATTCAATATCTTGGAGACGACTGCCGCATACAAAGATACAAATACATACGTTGAACTTATAACTCCCCACGTTTTTGGGTTGGGGGCTAATAAACCAAAAACAAAACGCTTACTTACCTCAAAGTCGGTCGAAGGCCCTCCTCCAGGTGATTTATGTGATTGCAACAGAAGAGTCATGGGTGATATCCATCCTATGGTGTTCCCATAACAGGAAATCGGTATGGAAACTGAAAATATTGTTAAAATATGAGAGATTAAACTATATATAGCTTTACTTAAATTAAATCTGATTATATTTTATGACAAAATGTAAAATAACTTCCTCAAAAATGAGCTTAATATTTGATTGCACTGACTCCCTTCGTGAATTAACTTCACGTCTATAAATTAAAGAATATACAAAAAATAAATTAAATCGCAATGGTCTGTCCAGTTGCTATGACTTCATATGATACAAAATAATTGTAGGCTAACTATAAGTAACTCATAGCTATTGAAAGTATGAAAGTTATTTAACATTCATGAATTACTCGGTCATTATAATTTCTGACTCAGGCATTGTAATTTTCTACATAAAAAGAGATCAAATATTAGGTTGATTTTGAATGACTTGTATTATGTTTTATATTCTACTAGCACATCCAGCCCACTTCGTCAGACTTAATTTATAGATATATTAATTCGGAGGCCCAGCTGCAGAGTCGGTATCGCGAGGCGAAGTCAACTCTGTAGCTCGCGATTCGGAGGGCGATGGACCGTTCTCGGGAGGAAATCCTGGCCGGTCTTGATAGGGCCATGGGGCGACCGTATCGCGTCGCGCGAAATAAAATCCGCGCCGCGACCGCCCGGATCATGGAGTCCCTTCAGCCCGATTTCCTCGAGCGGCTGGTGGAGGACCTTTTCCTGGATTCCACCGGCCACTCTCCTCCCGTGATGGATCCCCCCATTGAAAGGGGGGAGCTGGTTCTGTCCCAGACATCACGGAGGCCGAGCTCGAGGTTGTATTGAATCGCCTGCGAGCCCGCAACTCTGCGCCGGGGCCGGGGCGGATTCTGGTCATCGCCCTGGAATACCTGGGAGGCAGGCTTTGGGAACTGTTCAACCTGTTCACTGGACAGTTCCCGAAGGCTTGGAAGGAGGGCAGGTTGTGCCTGTTGTGGAAGGGTCGTTTTGTCGATTCTCCTTCCGCATACAGGCCAATCGTGCTGCTGGACGGGATTGGTAAGCTCTTCGGGAGAGTTATCTGCCCGTCTCGTCCATCACTTCAAGGAGGTGGGTGGTGATTACGTAGAGGCGGCCCGTCTTGCCACGGTTGGCGCTACTTTAATAGCGGACCACATAGGGCTACTGGGACTGGATATCTCCGTTTCCAAGATGGAGGCCTTCCTATTGCATGGCCCTCGCCGGAGTCCTCCTCGTCGGGCGTACATCTCCGTCCAGGGTGCGTGAAAGGCGGTGAAGGTCCAAATGAAGTATCTGAGCCTCATCCTGGGCGGTAGATTTAACTTCGGGGCTCACTTCTCTCTGCTGGCCCCGAAGCTGATCTCCACTGCAGCTGCCTTGAGTAGGCTTCTGTGGAGTAGGGACCTAGAGTCCCCGTCAGCCGGTCTTGCGACAGTGGGGGCTATTTCCCTCCACCTCGATCGTCGGATCGGCCGGAGGCACGGGACTCTAACCGCGAGAGAGGGGTTGACCTCTCTCGCCCATCATAGGCCTACGCGGTGAGGGTGTCCCTAAGTTGATCGGGAACCCTCGCAGGGGGTTCCGCCGGGTCGTCACGGGTCACGGTGAGTGCGAAAGCGATCCCGTGGCGTCCCACTAAGGCGATGAGGTCAACCGTTGGTTTTTTAGTGGGTAGCCTTAAAAATGGCAGCGTCTTCTATGCTGCCAGGTAGTCCCACATACCCCCTCGGCCATCACCTTCCTGGCCGCTGGGATGATGCGTAACGCATTTTTCCAACGATTAAAAAAAAAAGGCCTACGCGGTGAGGGTGTCCCTAAGTTGATCGGGGCCTCTCGCAGGGGGTTCCGCCGTGGGTTCACGGGTCACGGTGAGTGCTAAACCGATCCTGTGGCGTCCCACTGAGGCGATGAGGTCAACCGTTGGTTTTTTAGTGGGTAGCCTTAAAAATGGCAGCGTCTTCTATGCTGCCGGATAGTCCCACATAACCCCTCGGCCATTACCTTCCTGTCCGCTGGGCTGATGCGTAACCCCTTTTTTCCAATGGAAAAAAAGGATATTTTAATTCTATATACAGAAAAAATATATATTAAATATAAGAATTAACTTATTTTGAATTAACCACCGCGATAATAATTAAATAATTATGATTTAACCTGAATTTTATTTTCTTCTACTCGTTTTTCTCGCTTTTACATGGATAGTGTCACGACATTATAACTGACCTTAAATAATAAAATAATGTAAAAAAAACTATATCAGTAGTAAAAAAAAATGTCACTGACAGTTCTATAAAAGATGCTCCGATCGTCACCAAACTTTACAGGATTACCCACTGGGTCAATTTTAAGATCCTCTAAAAATGTCGTTAAAATTGGTCAAACCGTTTCGGAGTTTATCCGGAATATTTATACATACTTTATCTTTTATAGGTATAGATAACAAAAAAGTTTTGATCGTTGCAATCGGAATAAGCCTTTTCTATTGATGTTTTCCAACAAACAAACTAATCAACTTTAACTGGATTTAAAACATTTTCATACCTGAACTAATGGCCTATAAACCACCGGTAGTCAAAGATGTCCTCTGTAGACTGGCCGCAACAAACACAAATTGTTTGGCCATTAAATCATTATGTACTGCCATAATAACATGGAAGATACGTTAGATATATTTGATAGCACTTTTTTCTAGGGTTTGAAAGGTGATAATGTTATTGATTTATACATATTATAAAATTGCGGTTTTTCGCGGGACCTAACGTTGGTATTTCCGTTTTGATGTTGAACAGATACTTATGATATGTAATTTGAAATACCTACAAATAACTTGGAACAGAATTAATTAGTAAATTTATTTACGTTAATAATATTTATGTTCCAATATTCTTATGTCCAAACTTAGGTACATAAAATAAGTAAATTATGAAACGTTAGGCTTTTTACTTATAGTAATACATTAATCTTCATATCCATGCATTTCTAATTATGGTCCAGCTTTTTATATTTTTAAGCATCCTTAGACATTGTTTATTGTTGCAAACGTAACATAACGTACGTATACGTATGTGGCAACAACAATTATGAAAATCAAGGTCACACTCCACGCATTATATTTTTCCATAAACCGAATAGTTATATAACAAGTAAAATTATGTTAAATTAAAAAAATGGTTATGTTAGCCCGGAAATATAAAAAAGACGGCCAAGTGCGAATTAGAAACAATAAAAATATTACGTATAGAAATAATTCGGATTAAGAGTACTTAATTTTTTATATGAATTGTGATTTTTTTTTTAATATACACCTATAATTGTTACCTATATCATTCAGCAAGCCCTGAATGATATAGGTAACAATTAGGTAATGTATGCTTCTGTAATTAGATAAAGTTAGATTTGGATGCTATCATTTTAAATATATATATATATAAAGATATTATTCATTTACTTTATTTTTCTGAAATTATAGCAGTGAAGAAATATACAAAGATTTGGGTACTTTACTTTATATGGTCATACTTTATTCTGGACAATCAGAACCAAACTACTGCATACTTCTGCTACTGGGTCTTCTTTTGCTAAAATTGTAAATTAAGCTTATAACATTAATTACTCTTTATCTTTAAACAACCTTAGTTTTTATTATTAGGGAAAATGTCAATAGAAATAACTAGATTAAATTATTTAAATATTAAAGAAGTTATTTTCTTTTCTTTATATAAATATTTTGTAAAGTATTATTCTAATGAAAATAGCATAAGATTTTCATTGAATGGTTTTTATATACTATGATACATGGCAATTATATTAATAATAAATTGTCTTAGAATTCATGTAATAGACAATAATGGTATAAAAAATATAAACGTAAAAAAAAGCAGCGTTTGAAAAGCCGTATGAAAAACAGGGTAGTAGACTAGAGTCCATAACTTTTTTCTTAAGTTTTAGTGATTTTAATATATCTTTGTACCTTCAATATTTTTTTCAGGTCATTTTTATTTGTCTATCTAGTTCTTCCACCTGTCTTATGTTTTTAAATGTTATTTGTTTACGAAGATAAATGTAGCTCTCTACATATTTATACATAGGCGTATCGTTTATTATTATTGGAGTTTTCATGCCGTTGGTGGATATTTTTGTATTTGAAGTGTTCAAATGAAGACCAATGTTTTCGCTGGCAACACATAGTTCTATCAACATTTGCTCTAACTGTTTTGATATTTTAGCGAAGAGAACTATATTGTCAGCGAATCTAAAGTAAATAAGATATTTTCCATTTGTCAATATTCTTTTCTAATTCCAGCCTAATTCCTTTATTATATTTTATAGGACAGCCATTAAAATCCTTGGTGATAGAGGATCGCCTTGCTATACCCCTTTGCAGGTATTAAATTCTTTCTAATTTTACGCGGCTTGTGCTTTTCCAGTAGTTATATTTTATGATATTGATATATGTGATTGGGAGGTTCTAAAATGTTAATGCGTCCCATAAGCTTTGATGAGAGATAGGGTCAAACGCTTTACCGTAATCTGCATATGCAAGGTGGAGATGGCTTTTATATTCGACATGTTTTTCTATGATTTGTTCCAAGGTATCTAGTCGATTGTTGAATATCCTTCTCGAAATTCTGCTTGTTCTTCAGGTTGTCTCTTATCTATAATTGGCTTTTTTCTTTTCTCTAGGCACTTTGCAAACAATTTATATTAATTTGGTTGTAAATTAATAAGTGGTAAGTTATTTATATCCATGGAGGCGTCTTTTTTATACAATAGGATTATTTGTGGCTTGACCCACTTTTTAGGTATTTTGTGTAATTCCAGAATTTGATTGAACAGAATGTGGGTTATCAGGTTTCCTCAGATACTAATTCTTTTTTGGTTTTGATAAACTTAACAGATTTCAGGCTTTCTTGCATGGCTGATTCAATTTTGTGATAGTATGTATTTAGATCTCTACCTTCTTGCCAGTGTATTTGTTATAATTTCTAAAGTGGGTAGATATATTTCTTGACATTTCTCACTTGAGAGTAGTTGAATTAAATGTAGAGCGGCTTTTCCTAGGGTTCCACAGCTATAGTTCCTCTCAGAAGTCTATGATCACTAGGAAAATTTATTTAATTTAGTATTTCGATATTGGTAAATTGTCTTGGATGGCTGTTCAGAATATAGTCTATTTGGTTTTTAGTGTTTTTATCGGGTGAAATCCAGGTCCATAGGTTTTTAGTATTTTTCTTAAAGAATGTTTCGATAATCGTAAATTTATGAATTATATATTGTCGTAAACTTATATGATTGTATAACTCTTTCACCTCTTTCATTTCATTTTCCGTAGAAGACTGGACCAATGACTATGCCTTTTTGAGGTCTTCTGCCTTTTGATAGGATTCTAGCATGTTCGAGGTGTTCATAGAGAATATCAATTTCTCCTTAGGTTTCATCGGAGGTGGGTGCGTATGCCTGGATGATTGAAAGTCTTGGAAATTGGTTTCGCGTTCTTCTAATCCAAAAATATGTAGGTTTTTTCTTCTTCCTCTTCAATGTATAAAAATTGCCTATAGCAAATTTTTGGATTTCCAGTTTTGGTTCAAAATGTTCATTTTATGTTATTATTGATAGTATCCTTAATCTCTTCTTTCATGGCTAGCATTTTCACTTTTTGCTGTTTCATTTTGCATGTCTTTAATTTCTTCCATTCCATTCAAGTTTACTACATGTAGCGTCCTCTTCTGGTGTCGGATAGTATTAATAGCTAGGTGCTTGATAAATTATCTAAACTATTATACGGTCGATAGCTAGGTCTTTGAGAAGCCGCTAGATGGCATTAATGGGGGTAACTGTTGTAGCCCTATCTGACTCGGCCCCTGCAGTTCTTCGGGTGTAAGTCAGATGGCGCCAAAAAAGAAGCTGTGATTTTAATAATTAACTACAAATACCTTCTTTATAAAATAACTAATCAAGTTAATCAAGTCAATCAATCAAGTATGGCTGATCCGTTACTTGCTGTTTGAAGAATATTCACCAAAGCCATGAAGTGATAACAGTTCGGTACAATCACTAACACAGTAAATGTACGCTTTGTAGTTATTATTACACTTATTTTGTTAGTTAAATATGCTAAAATGTTTGTACTTGAAGTTGTATCACTGAATTATATCATTTAATTACAAATTCAGCAACAACGAAAAACAAAACAATGTTTGTACGGCATATGGAAAAATTGAAAAATATATTTTGGTTCATTGTTCATATTTGTAATATAAATAAAATCCTTGGTTTTAATTCTTACATTTTGCAATTTTAAATAGGTATCACCTAGACAAAATCTATTTGATCTCTACGGTTAGAGGTAGTTCAATCGCAGTGACTCGTTTCCTCTGATAGGAATGATTCAAAATTTTATGACCTTAAATGTTAAGAATACCTTCGACTTATGGGGGTATCTGTAAAGGTGATTGGCTCGATAGTTGTTTGACATAAAACATTGATAAGAAAATTAAAAGATGATGCTTGGGTATTAAGCGATCGCTCCCAGACTACTTCAAGATTGATTTAGAGTATTTTACCAGTATTTAAATATACTTGGCTTATTTAGAATAGAATAGAATGAAATATATTTGGGTAATTTGAGTATATAAAAAAATATATATGATCCCGCTAAGAATCTGCCCCCAATTCTTTTTAGGTACTTACAAATTATTTTTCCGACCTGGTGGTAGCTTTGACAAAGAAAAAATGTTTTCATAAAACTTATTTTCATAAAGATTTATTATTTTTATTTATATTTGGTCCTTATTATATATTTTTGTATTCTAAGTTAATGTTCGACTATATACCACCTGATGGAAAGTGGAAATGTAGTCATAGGTGGTAAAGCGCATTAACCTAGCAATCTTTTCACTCTTCTCTTAAAAACACATTGTATTCGGCCGGAAATATCGACGCAGGCAAGCGGTTCCAGTCATTCGCTGTACGCAGTAAAAAAGAGCACTTCCTTCGTACAGGGGTGATATCCATAACGTAAGGACGGATACCTGCCGTACGTCGGAACGTCCGATGATGAAAGAAGAAGAAGAAGAAGACGGTCACATTCACTCCTGTAATTCTTGCGCACATTGTGTGCACTGTGGCGGCTTTAACCAATTCATGGTCGCCAATAAGCCTCTTTGCTTGCCTCTCAATTGAGTCCAGAACTGCAAGATGAGACTTTGCGGCAGCAAATATGTGACCACCGGATCTGTACTTTGTATAATACTAGTAACTGTACCGGTGTAAAGTACTTTCAGATCTTCGCAAGAACGGCAAGCTTTCCTGCAGCTGCTCTTGATCTGGACTCAATGCACCAACCGAAGTTGGTTGGAGGAAATCTCGAAGCCTAACGACCGAGGCCGGCCACTGTACTCCAAAGATTCATTCTAGAAAGTAGTACCATTCTTTCAGACTGTACTTTATTTCGACTAGACCGAGTACTCGGCATAGATTTTTCTACAACTGTCTGCATACCCATAGATACCGGGTTTCAACAGATCGTCAATGCACAGCAGAAAAAGAGTTGCAGAAAGAACGGACCTTTAAGCATTTATTATCAAGGAAGTCCGTTACCCAGTCGATCAGACCAGGAGATATATACGATGAAAGATTGCTAAGGCTCGCATGCCAGACCCTATCAAATGCCCTCAAAACGTCCAGAGACACGGCGATCGCTTCTCCGTTCTTTCTCCTTTCTCCGGTCTTCGGTGGACGTATTTGGTCAAAACCCGTACTGTCGATCACTGAGAAGATCGTTACCTTCTCGGTACGCTAGAAGGCACGAGTTCAATACAGGCTTTATAATCTAGCAAAGTATGGAGGTCATTGAAATCGGTCTACAATTGGCAGGATCGGTGTGACTGCTTTTTTTGGGCACTGATGGCACGTTGTCAGACTTCCAGAATTTAGCATTATTCCAGTCTTGAAAGAGAGGCTACATAGACGTTTCAATACAGGAAACAACTCAGCTACGCAGAAGTTCGACTCGATCACTTTGGATATAGACCTGAAAGCTTGCCAACTAGTTGATGAAAGAGGTCCAAGAACAACGCAAAGTTTCACGCTTCTCGTTCTACACGGTCAGTCTTGTGATAAGGGAACAACAGGTCCGATTACAGGCATTAAAGTCCCCCAGAAAGACGAGCTGCGCTGAAGGGTACTTATGCAGAGCCTCAATATTGACAGACTCACCGAGATACTCAAATAATCTAGTTGTATGTTGCTCACCGCTGTGCGAACGATAGACATAGGAATACAGATTTTTTTCGTTTCCTGTGTCGACTAAAACCCATAGGTAGGAAAAACTGGAGGCCTTTAAGGTGACGGAGTCGCTTGATATAGAGGTCTTTCCACTCCTACATACAGACCCCGTTACGTCAGCAAAACCAGTGCTCTAATATGTCTTTAGAGACAAGTCTCTCAGTTAGCTGAGAGACTTGTCTGGAGGCCACCGCCCTCGCCTCCTTCAGTCCTAATACTTATGTTTATAGACTAATAAGCTCGAAAGGCTATCGGTCATAGACAAGTCCAATCGCCACCAAGCTACCTTTTCTCCATGAAAGGTACCGGAGCTGTAAGGCACGCTCACTTCCCGTGTGATTTCTCATACATATATATCTTTCACGGCTCGGCTATACCCAATAGGATATATATTATTAGCAGCATTATTAGTTTAAGAATAAGGTCACCTTATCAGAACGGTAATTAGAGATGTATATTAATGGATTATTATTAGTTGAAAATTAAGGTTAAATCTTCTTCTTATCTTATCTAGATCTAACCTTCCGTGGGATCGCAGGTGCATCGAGGTCCTAATAAAGCAAAGAGATCGTCAACTTGAATCCTGAGTCATTAAAAACTGATAACAATATCAATTGCTATGTCACTGTCAATATTATTGCGTATTTCAATATATCAGTTGTCTTTTTAATTATGAAAATAAGTTAAAGATTTAAACTTATTTTTTTAATGCTTACAGTTAAGAAACTAGTGTATTATGAGGTTATAGATAGGAATGACAGTAACATAGATAGGATAATAAAAAAATCTCATAAAAATTCGACGTTAAGACTGTTTATTTATAACATCGAGTCACCGCACCGTTTACTACTCATCGGGCAAGGTCGTGCCCCAAAGCGACTTAGTCGTGTTCCGGCACATAACCCGAAGAAGCCGTATATGGGAAATGGGACTGAACGGCTGCGTTGCGTTGGCGGTTTAGTGTCGAGTTGGTGCTTGTTGTGTCGGGTGCCTAGTCGAAGAAGGTAGCGGGTTCCGAAGCCACGGCTTTTTTCGCTGGCCTCCAGACATCTATTCGCTGGCCTCCCTATCTACTGAGATACCCGGCGGTAGATAGGATTGCAGCTGAACTACGGGTCAGCTGCTAAGATCAGGGTACTACGGGACCCCGGTACCTAAGCCCTCCGGCAGCAATGTATGCGGTTGCGTGTGTAAACTGCCGGGTTACCGGTTTTGGTGTTGGATTCGTAGTGGTAATCTCTGCAGACGTGGAATCTCTGCAACAACCACTTGCTGCATTTGGCGCTGTTCGTCTGGGTCTGTGAGTTGTCGGGGGTCGTCGGATCGTGTGTATCGTAGGGTAGGCTTGTGGCCTGACTGCCTGTCGAGAAGTGAGCGCACCTTGCAGCTCCAGCGCCAGCCGGAAACTGGTAGTTAGCCTCTCTAACGTTCTCAGCAAGTGAATTGCAAGTATGAGAAATCACACGAGAAGTGAGCGTGCCTTACAGCTCCGGTACCTTTCATATACAATACTTCTTACATTGTAAAAAAAATGAAAACTAGTTTATATCATAATTGCAAATTCATAAGTTGTTATTTAGTCGGATTAAGGTCATTATAAAACGTCATTATACCTTTTTTTTTTTATACGTTTTTAATATTGAGTCAGCGTCAGTGTTCATCTGACCATATATGAAGTTTAAGTTTAACATTAGGTATTTATTGTCTGGTTAGGATTAGTCATTGTGTTATGCTATGGATATGATCGTATATTAAATTATAAACTTTGAAATATATTCGAAATTACCAATTTTTATAGTATTAAATAATATTATCTACCTACATACTAATAACAATTAAAAAAATGAAGTAGTACAATTTAATTACGATATTAACCAAATTGTAAATTTTATTACATAATATTTATATTATTATTATTTATAATGAAGTAAATACATATTATCATTAATTTATCTTTGTATAAAATATAATATTTTTATTATCATTAAATTTTAGTCATAACCTTTGATACTAATTTGATTAATTATTAAGATAAACAGATTTGTAGTTGATTGTACATTATGTACAAAAGTTCTGCATCCGCTTTCATAACAAAGCTTGTAATGTTCATAGGAAAAAGTATCTTTTTGTTTACATTAGTCTTAGAGTAAAACTCTTTTAATTTTTTATGTAACAGTTTGAAATTAGGCCATTTCATTTGTGACCTCACTCAGTTATTTGCTTAATCAGTCAGTAATTAATTTCATCACACTTTGATTGTCTTTCTATAACTGTAACATCTCTTACAGACTATATCACACCAAAGGGTAATTAGGAGAGATAGAGATGAGTAGTCTTATCTAAAAGAGATAAGTATGTTTTGTACATTACATTCTTCTGTATTTTAGTATTTGTTTATTTAATAATATGTACCATTAAAGCAAAATACCAAATACCAAACTAAACAATTTAATAACATAATTCTTTTAATAACTGTCCGTGTTATAGATTTAGATCTGATTTCTTTTTATTGTTATCATTGCTACTAAGTTATTCGAAGGTAGTTAGGAGAATTTATATTTTTGGGTGATGAGGGTTCCAAAGCATAGAAAGAATTAAGGAAAATTAAATAAAGTCCTGGTACAAATAACATTTCAAAGATAGCTGTTTGCGGACTCTCGGTTATTTCTGTCAATGTTAATTTATGAATATTTAAAGCTGACGAACGAAGGAATTGCTGGAACTTTTTAATTAGGTTCGAAAAAAAAGAGAACTATTCTACCAATTTGACTGACATAAACATTTTTTTTTTTAAATATAAAAAGGAAATGAATGAATATGCTAGGCATCGGGTGGTAAGTTTCTTGCGCAATAGCAAGACACAGTCAGTTACTGTGTGTTGCGCAAGACTACAATTCTTAACTGTGAACATGTCTGTGTGTGGAAATGAATATCATAACAACATAGTAATAAGCCCTTATTATTTAGGATTTGCTTAATTTTGGTCCTATATATATAATCTTTAACCATTGCAAAGATTAATAAACAAGAACCATAAAAAACGCCACAAAAACTGGTATGATTTAGTATTTTTTTCTTTGACATCATCTCAGGGGGTCTTCAAAATCAAACAGTGATGATATCGAACGCACCTCTCATGTTATGATATCATATACAAAAAACAATTTATATTGTGGATCTACTATTTTAATAACAATTAATAATGAAATATGGAGTAATCAGTATAACTTATTGTAACTCAAACCTTTGAAAAGGTCAGTTTATTGAGTAAATATTATTATAAAAAATTCCTGCTTTGCATATAAATGATGGGTATTGATAAAGTTATGCAATGTAACGTAATTTATTGAACTTATAATAGGTATAATTATTAATTATAATCCTAACGCCGTTACACTATACAATATCTAAAATTTAATTAACTATCAAAATCTACACTTTGTGTTTTAGGAGAGCGGGGCAGTATTTGTATTTTCCTCATAATTAAATCAGTTTGCATAACAACATCCAAGCTATCATTTAATAACATTTATATGAAGTCAGTCTCAGTGTGAGAGGCACCGCGAACGTGAATCGTCACGGTCCAAACGAGGTTCGAACAAAGAAATATGTGTGTTTGTAATTATTAAATATAAACAGTTATTACTGTGTAAGTTATATTTGCTAATGTGTGTGATGCGATCTACCTCGGATATAAGATTTATATAATAAGGTAAATAGGATTTTTGTTAATATATTTTTGTATAACTAACTTTTATCTCCGACTTTACCGGTGAATCATTGAATATTATTTGCATTTACTTCTACAACAATAATGTAGAACCTTGCTTAATAAAATAACGTGAACATTGTTTATAAAAGCTGGCTTATCCAATGTCAACGTGTTGCGATTTCTTGTGTTATATATATAATAATAATAACACAAATAAGTTTCTCATAAATTGATCTGAGAAACTGTTATGCTTTATTCGTATATGTTATTTTTAACTATAAGGTTATTTTATGGAATGTTTATCTTATAGACTTTTCTTTTACATCAATACTTAGTGAAATACTGGAAATCCCTCTCATTAATCTATTATTATTGATATTATTACATGCTTACAAGTAACAAGTAAATAAATTATGAAAGACAATTTAATACATTTTCGAAGATAATTTTCATACATAAAAAAATAGTGTTCTCATATTACTAAACATTTTTACAATTTTAAATGTGTGATAGTCCGGTTTGTCAACACAAAAAAAAATGTAAGTACCTAGTGCATTTAAATTCGTTCTTAAAATGTAGTTTTACTAGCTATGGTAACGAGTAAACTACGACAGGTTGTACTTTTTTTATAAAAACAAATTCAAAGTTTCAAAGGTTGTGATTGAACTAAGACCTATCTGTAATTGAGTTTATAAAAAGTAGGTATATCATCACAAGACAAAAAACAAAAGGGAGACGTTTGAGTGTTGAGCCTGTTAGGACTTATACATTCCGATCCCAATTCCTAATAAAAGGGAAACTATATAATAATAACTGTATAATATGTAACTATATAGATAAACGATAGCAACCCAAGGAGAGGCAGATCCATGTTCTACAAGTATATTTTGCAAACCCTTTCTTTTCTATCGGTAATACCAAATGGACCAGTTAAATGAACACTAATGTATAGTAGCGGGTAAATAATAATACGTCCCGAGGAATTGAAATAATTGCTGATGATAAAAAACTCTTCGCAAAATTACTACTCAGTATAGAATCATCATCATTATCAATAAACTTAAGAGGTCAGAGACATCAAAACACTGAAAGAATCAATATACGTTGTTTAGATCTCGTTCACAATCACACACACACACGTATTTAAATTGTAAATCACTTTTGCAATCCTGAACAAAAACAACGTTGCATTTTTTTATGTTAGAAGTTTTAATATTATAGGTAAAATATTTGTATGTCTGTAATAAATCCTGGACATATCCATCCCCAAATCAATCATATTTGAGTGGACCAGGTAGACGATATTTTGATCAAAGCTGAACAGTTAATCAATTTGGCTTAAATTAATTTGGGCACTGCTAAATATTATATTTATCTTACTGAGCTGAAGTGTCTGTTGTTTGATAGTCAAGTCAAAATCAAAGTCCAAATATTTTATTTCCAACAGTCATATACATATATATTTCACTTATAAATCGTCAAACTCTCTCCGAGAAGAATCTTATAGAATGTGGATACGGCAAGAATATTCATAGGTACTCTTAAACTTATTGTTAGATCTACAAAAACTCATGGTATTGGGCATTTCAGAGTTATAACTAATATGTAAGAATAAAATAGAATACAAGTGAAACCTGATACCTAAAAGAAGACTATAATAACAAATCACGCCACTACAGTTCTATGGGGATCGCACATTAATACCGCCTTTAGGTATTCTAATTTAACTTGAAACATTGAAAACAAGAGTAATAAATTAAGCAACTTAGGTTTTTGTACTAAGAACATCCGCATACTCTGGAAAATATTACAGTAAAATAACATATGCATAACTATGAAGTTAGTGAATGCGAAACCCTATTATCAGCATATTCCTTAGCATTGTAGTAAGCTTGAAATAAAAGAACAAGTTTAAATAGAATTTTATTTTTTTATCTAACAGGTCGGTAACCAATTTTAACAATTTATGATTGCTTTACCATTCGATATCGTATTTTTTTTATTTGCATTTTAATTTCTTCCTTTATTTATTTTAGTGGATAATATTAGAAAGAGCACAAAAGGGCTTATTAAAAGTTATGCTGTTTAAACCAGTTCGATTTCCCACTTCTGAATTGTACAAGCTTTCAAAGGTCCGTTCGGTAAGGCAGTTATTTATTTTAAATACAATACTACGCAAACACCGTGAAGTTCCCTTTAAGTCTACTGCGATTAAATGAAGGTTGCAAAAAGTTTGCAGTGTTAACATCAACAGACTAGTAGCCTCAAGAATACAATATTGTTATTTGGCTTGTAGGTTATACAACAAAAGTCAATGACATATTAAATATTTATTCTTGCAGTTTAAAACAATGTAAATAACTGGTTTTGTATTGGTTAAAACGCTTAAATTTTGAAGATACAGAAAAAAAAAATAACTTTTTTATGAATACCCCCACATGTCACATATGCACACACACACAGACACAAATACACAAACACACACATACACAGTTTTGGTTTTTGAAGTTTATATTTGCTGTAGTTTCTGTTAGTATAGCTTTCTTTTTTTTTCTATTTTTTTTTATTTTGATCTTTGTAATAATCTTGTTTGCGACACAGTTATATAACTAATGCAAGCATTTTCGATCACAGATTTTTTATGTGCTTTTATAATTATTGTTCTAATAAAGATTATTCTTATTGACGACGACGAGACGATTGAGACAATTGCTTTTATTTCGACCAAACATAGCTAATAACCATCTCGACAAACCAGGCTTTCGATTAAAAAAAACTGCAATCAAATCCGTCCACGCGTTTGGCTGCTACATTGCCACATACAGACACACAGATACACAAATACACAGATCGAAAGGTAAAATTTATAACACCCCTCTTTTTGAGTCTGGGGTTAAAATAGAATTCTATTTCCCAAAAAAAATGTGTTTTTGTTTTCGTAAGTGTGAATAACTTCCAACGGTACGCCAATCGGCGCTTATGTAAACTATCAATACAAAATTATAACTACACAACTTCGGCACTGACTTAGATCGAAATAATAAGAAACCATAGATGTAGTGCTGAATTTGTGAACAATTTTTAAAGAGACCTATGTTATTTAAGTAATCACTATTCTTGACCTTCTCCAATTTTTGAGAAAGACCGACTCGAAAATCACGTCAACGCGACCTTTTAAAAATAATTAATATCAAATTTATTAAAATGTATAAAGGCAAGTCATTAAAACTATTTTAATATTCCTCCTATTATATTAACTTTTGGCTTGGCCGATACCAAGGGAATAATCATTATTTTCCATTTGTCAATATTAGTACAAGCTTGAAAGTTTTTACAGACATGGCCTAATAAATTACATTACATGACATTAGAGATTAACTTTTTTTGCGGTTAAGTATCTTCTAGAGAAGATGCCAGATACGTTACTAATAGTTTGTACTATTAATGACTCATTAGTTAATCTTTGACCCATAACATGATTGACATACCATGACCCGTAGATATGAGTCAATCTAAGTCTTAAAGTTTCGTTATGTTATCCTGCTCTTTTTAGGTAAAAGAAAAGCTTTGCTTGTCATTTTAAAAATAAATAATAAAATTACTTATCGCAAATAGATAAGTAATTAAATTTAAAAATAAATTAATTATTTAAATACGTAAGTTTGTAATACGCCCCCAGACATTGTGGCGATTTATTGGCGCCAGGCGTGCCGATGACGGGATACACTTAGCGGCATGGCTGTGCAAACAATAGGTCGGTCAATCTATGCGTGTATCACGTAATCGTAATATTTACGTACGATTACGTAAATCTCCAATGGCAGCGCCACTGCAAGCGGCCGTCGAACCGGTTTCTTCGACTCGACATCTCGCGTCTCGCAGAACCTCTAATATAAAGCGATCATATTTGTCATATTTTTCTACACTTTGTGATTACTCTTTGTCTATATATTGTCTATATATTTTTTTGTTCTCACTTCAACACACGTCGCACATTAACAAACAGTATTTTTTTGAGGAAAAATATCTTATTTTTCTACCTAATATACAAATAATAATTATATTTTTTTATTACTTTGGGGTCAGGAGGGAGAGAAGATAGAGTCGTTGTCAACAAACTAGTAATATATAAATAGTCATGATACAATAACAATCGGAAAAAATAAATTTGTTATTGTATTTTTGATGTTATTGTTTTTTTTTTAATTTTGATCGATCTTTTCGTTTTCCATCGGTTGTGGCAACAACATTTCTGAACCGGTATAGTAGTTTGCACTTTAAAAAGCCTTTAACCTGAGTATTAATTTTATTTTCATTTCATACGACCATTTCCCACTGTTCGCGTAGAAGGAATATAGGAATCAGATGACATCTTGAAAAATTATTGATAAAGTATCGACTGATTGTCGACTTCTCTGAACGAACAGTGTTTGTGAGTTTCCCATAAGGAAGGAATATGGTAATTACAGAATAACAATATCTTAAGTCAATTTTTATGACGTCTACTTAATCTTACATATCAAGCATGCTTTTTAGATTATTGACGGACTTATATCTAAATCAACAAAAACCTTTACATAATAATATAAGTAGGATTACAATTTGACATATTCATTTTATTTGTATGTATAATAAGATTATTTTGTCTTCTTTGGCAGATGAGGACGTTAAGCCAAGTGGTTGTGACCTTAACCCTCGCAATGGCAATCAAAGCTGGCCGGATACGTCGCCAAGAATCGGACCGCCTAGATCTTACACCAAATCGTGGTATATTATTTTTCTGATAAGTGTAATATTTTATATGATATACCATACTTCCCCATAAAAAATAGTACTGGACGAATTGTAAGTTTATATTTGTGCATATAATAATATGTGATGAGAAAACTGTAGGTGTGTCTTTTATAGCAAGGGATATTTAACAAGTATTTATTTCGTTTTGGATTTTTCGGCACTGTTATAAGCGCCGTAATCACGGAATAAATTATTGATAAAATAAATATCTAACTATACTTTTGTGTTCTTCTATTATCAATGTGTCTGTCATTAATAACGTTCCTGTTATTCGTGACTTGATAAATAAAAATCTTGACATGCTAAAGTAACGGTAAATTTATTAAATAAACACTCCTTCGAAACTCCTCAGTTCTTGTACGGTAAAAATGCCGGTTCTTACTCTACAATGCAATATTTATGATGTGTCAACATAGGTGAATACCGTTCCTACTTAAGACCTCCCTCAAGTGTAATCATTCGAGCTGCAACAACTAAAATATTTTATAAATAATATATTCACTCCTTTAGAAAAATATAGTTTTTTGGATCGCCAATAGGTAGATCGTTTAAAAATTCTGTAGTTAATTGTATTACTGGTAGTGTTTTCATCGGTCAAACCAAAAATTGTCGAATAAAAAACCATGTCAGGGCAGAATAAATAATGCTCAACACCTATTGGAAGTAGACGTTGACTACTTTATTAAGCCTCAGGTGTCATCAATAAAGCATTCTTATACACCAAGGTTTGAAATAGAAGCCATTTGATTTACTAATTATATAAATGTTCCTCAAGAATCTTACAATTTACACAAACGGTTTTTATCCAATGTCAAGAATGATGGTAATATTAATTACATAATAGTAACTACTATTATGTAATTATAACGATAACAAAAGAACACGAAAACGTAGTTACATTTATATAACGGCTATATTCAACATCTACCCGCAGGTACTTCGTCGTCATGGCGTGTGTAACGAAATATCTACGGAGTTATGAAATAACTGAAATAAATAATAAAGAAATAAACATTATTAACTACTATAATTTCATTGAAAGAAAAAATCCAGACGCTGTAGGTAGTTTAGTATGCAAAATATGAGGACCGCATACTGTTGACGGTTTTGAACTCAGAAAAGCTTGCAGATTATAATTCTGGATGTTGCCAGAAGCTATATTGGTCCCATTTTTTTTTACCTCACTCCCTTGGATATTCATATGAAGACACTGAACAAACGGTTTCAAACTATTTTACTTCAATTTTTAACAGTATCCTATCTTTTCTGATAATTAAAAATATTTATGGCCAGGCCATATGTAAATAAATAAAAAAAAAAAAACAAAAAAATAAAAGTAATGACTATAAATTGAAAATAATTATTCGAAAGATTGAATTCAAAAATTTGAAAATAATTACTGCATTTTGGCAATCAATATTATTATATTTGCAAAATAAAAAAAATATTTAGCCCAATAACTTAATCTTCTACAAGCCTTGGTTTTACAATTCGAAGAACAGGGCTAAACCAACAGTTCCGTATATTGTAGTGTAAACAATTTGTCGCCGTTTCTTTTATAGCTTAATAAGGCAAAAAATGGGCTATATATGTGTTTGTTTAACTCGTATATGTGTTTGTGTTGTATTTTATGTAAATTTAGATCATCTGATTTGCAAAATAGTCCTGAAAATATTATTTTTTTGTATTTACTTAATATTGTTTTGATAACAAACACAAAATAAAAACACAACATTTTTCTTGTCTATACAAAATTCGGCGGCAAATTTTTAACCCCTCTCATCTATTTTCTATAAGAGTTAAGTATTCAGCAGGTAGACATTCAAATAAAATACCGCGTAACTTATTTAAAGAGGCATTTGAGAGGTGATTGATGAAATTAAATATCCATTTAAAGCTGTTTCGGCTAAATGCTTATCTGAACTCACGGAAATAGAAGATGAAATCACTGATAGTTATTAACTGATGGTTAAAAAATATGGTGAAAACATTTTATTTTCATATCCAAATGATAGATCATAGATATACATGAACAACATACCACTGAATATAGTGAATGATATTTGCACAATAAATTCTTCAATTAACATTGGTAAAACAACTTGGTAAAGTAATATAAAGCAATTAGGCGATCCTAGACAATGTTTCAAATTGCAAGGCTCTTCATTTCTTGAAGAACCAGAATTAAAATCAAACCATTTAGAACGCAATTCAAGAATTATTATTATTAATTACATTGAAATATGCTTATACTTGTCCGGGATGTTTAGTGTTATGGTTTGACGGTTTATACAAGATACGGTTCATACAAATTACACGCTCCGTGTTTGTGATTCTCCCAGCAGATTAAGTTCTAAAAAAGCGGCTTAAGCTGCATCCTTGTAAATGTTTCAAAAGGTCTATATTTGGAAAAAAATATGAACTGCCGATGAACTACGACATAAATTAATTTCACAAACACTCGGATTCGATTTTTTTTTTAATTTTTTGCACATCAGATACCCTACATTTACATAAACTAAGATCACCAGCAAAAACATACACATGGATTAAACTACAGCCTTATTGGGCTATGAAAGCCTTATTCGAAAGCTCTTCCCTTTTAATTATTGCCAAATTTCGACAACTTGAAGACAACTAACATTATTAAATTAAACAAGTATGCTAGGGTCAGTTTAATAAGATCACATTTGACACTTCATAAAAATACCGGAAGTAAAAAATTCTAAAAACAACATAAGTTTTATTTAGTAGTACAAATTGTAGCAACAATAACTAAATAAAACTTATTTTTGTAACTATTTAAACATTTCTAATTTACTAAACCAATTCGTGTAAAATTTCAAAGATCCTCATAAATTAAAATAATTGCTACTCATTTTCTTTTAAACACTCGGAATGATACCTTAGTGATGAAATCATTAATCACCCGATATTAAATAATAATAATAATTACATGAGTGAGTAATAATAATTACATGACTAATAATAATTAGAACTAAGATTTTACGTGAGAGAGCCACAAATAAATAACTACGTCGTAATTAAGTGAAATATGGTCCATATTTACCTTTACTTAGTTATTTATTTAACACCAAACTTAGAATAGAATGTTATCCGTCCACCAGATAAGAATGAGAGCCAAGAAAGTTTTATAACATATTAGTTTGTGCTTACAGATGTTAAAAGTGATTTATTAAATTGCCCCTATTATAGTTTGTAGACATAAACGTATCTACGAAGGGGTCTCTGTTCAAAAATCTATTACCTTTATTTTGACAAGTTAAATTTTTGTATCTCCACAACATAGATGTGATTTCTGGATTTGGTCGCTTATTAAATATATTTCCAGTATTTATAATGTGTATTTCTATGTATTTGTATCGTTGTCTAACACCCTTAACACAAGCAAATAATTTGTTTACTTAGGGGTTACATCAATGTGTGTAATTTGTCCAGTGATATTATTACTATTATCATGTGAAAAATATTTTCAGAATCTCAAAGTTGTACTTCTAAAAATGGAAAGCAAGGCATATGTGTGCCCCATACGTACTGCAACGATGACCACGAGATTTTGCCAGGAGGCAATATCATCAACAGTGACCTTAGGTAGGATTTAATGGCTTTATGATTTAATTTATTTTTATATAGTAAAAAAATATTCAAGGTGTTAGGTTAGTTAATTTATTTAAAAAAAAGAATATATTAATTTTAGCAATCGGTTATCGGTTGTTAATTTTACCACGGTATTTTTTATATACTTAAAGCGAATTAAAATGCCCCATTTTCAATAATGGTTATTATACAAATACATCGTACATACATAATGGTTGCAACAATTAACGGATATAAATGTACATGCGAGTAGGTACATATTCAGATGCAAGTTATTCCTATAAGCTACAGCTTTTATCCCCTTTATCTGTATCTTTTCCTATCTAAGCCCTTTATCTTTCTTTATATTTGCGGTATTCATAATATTTTAAATGCTCCATAAGGTGTACCTCATATAATAATAATAATTTATTGATAAAACAAGTTTACAAACATGAGAACTACAGGTGCAAATTTTTAAATAAATATAATTTTAACTTTAGTGTCTGAACTAGGAAATCCTGTATTTCAGACTTAATAAAAAACATTTATTCTCTTGACTTTTTCAGAGAGAAAAGTCAATGTGTCAGCGAGTTTGAATGGTGTTGCACATTGGAAGAAGTAGATGAGCCACCAAAACTAAATGTTACTACTCATGGTAATAAACTAAACGTATTAGATACAGACGACAGTTACAACGATGATGTTGCCTTTTCCACTAAAATTCTATTATATCTAAATGAAGCACGCAATTTCAAAACAAGAGATTATTTTTTATTATCACCAAAAGAAAATAATCAATATCTATTAATTAAAACCCTTTTATATTTAAAGTCATTAAGATTAAGTATGCGCATTTATAGTTCGGAAATTATAGTTCGATTATACAAATTACATTGTCAACGGTTCAATTTACTTCCTTCAATTGGACATGATTTGTACCAATCGCCGGAATCAATTATTCTTTTCGTCATCTTGTCATAGCAGCTGCCATAGCTTGTCATATTCTTGTCATAGCTTCGGAACTTTATTCTTTTTCTGCCCGCCAAGCGGAAAGTGACAACTTTCGTCCCGCTGCGCAAAATTAAGTTGTCGCTTTCCGCCTTCGTCGGACAGAAAAATAGCTTACACATCACGGGAAGTAAAAAAAGAAAGCCTTAGATGACATGTTAGTTGACCTCGGTTCCACCTCGATCGACAATTACATGTGATCTGAGACATTTTTTATTTTTCCTCCCTAGGTGTGTAATATGTATACTATAGCCGCGGTCTTTGCACACTTATTCTTAAAGTCATCTAACACATTCGATGTTAGAATTTAAATAGCATCTTGGGTTTACTTTACGTGATAGTACCTGGTGCGACATTTAAAAACAATAAAATATATTTATGTATCGTGAACATTCTCTTTTAATTATTGATCAAAAATAAGTAGATAATCTTATCTTTATAATTATTAGGCTGTGGAGATATTTATTAAGTTAATTGTATCCGTTTTTAATTAAATCCTTTCAGAGAAATGTCTAGCGACAAATGGCGACGAGCATTCGTGGTTTGTAGCGTTGTATAAGTAAGTATATCTACTAGTTAAACATTTCATTTTTAACCGAATATGAATACATACTACAAATGATGATAAATAATACATACTACAAATGATGATAGCCTTCAAAAACCATTGAAAGGCAAACTAATCAGCAGTTGGAAAAAAAAATACTGAAACTGAAATTTTCTGCAGTTAAAAATCTTACAACATACAACATCCAATACATTGCAGATCGCCAACCAACACTCAGTCAGCATCGCGTCTCTTCTGCTCAGGTGCCCTAGTGACCTCTCGCGTCGTGCTCACTGCGGGCACGTGCGTCAAGTCGGCGCAAAAGCAGATGCTGTACGTGCAAGTACCGGCCTCTAAGAGCCTCCAGAATTATACAGTTCAGAACCGGCGGCTGCATCATAATTATAATTCGGGTAAATTATAAATACATTTTTAATATTATTAATAAATCTTATAAAGATTTAAAACACTTAAATTATGTATATTTTCCGCCCGTTCCCTTGTTTCTGTTTGTGTGTTCAAACTATATATGTCACATCGTCGCACATATGCAATATAAAAAAAAATCTTAAGGGCGAACAAATTGCATTCCGGGCATTATAAATAAAAACAAAATATTTATATAAAAAATAGTTAATGATCGTACATTTTTTGTTAAAGTATTACATGATATATTTCATGATGTCCTGCCCCTCCCTAAACTTCGGAAACACGGAAAATCCACGAGCATATTAATAAATAAAAATTATATTAAAAAAAATTTCAGGCACACATATTAATGACTTCGGAATCCTGGTGCTTGATAAAGATGTTGACTGGGGAGAAGAAAAAGAAAGAAGAGTATGTCTCGACTTCCAATCGCAATCTCAGGGATATTGTTTTAGCATTGGGTTTGCCCAAGGTGCTGAAATTGCAACGGTAAACTTTTGTTGCTCAAATTGTTTGCTACACCATAGGTAGCCAGATTATGGCATGGAATATATTATACGAGTATAATGTTTTAATTTTTTCAACTGCTATTTTGGAAACTTGCACTAAAATATGCATAATAGGTTCCTTTTCGACATAAGCACAAACAATGTTAAAAATTCATATTTATTTTATTTTTCAAGGGTTTTTTATAATCACTCAATGCAAAGGTTTTTTTAAACAGCTTAACAACATTTTGTATGATTTTCATGGACTAATATTCTACAACGTTATTTAAACGACAAATGGTTTACATTTATGTAGTGAACATGTGTAAGTATGTTTTTACTTAACAATATTCAAGGCACTAAGAACATTTAACAAAGATCATGCAAGATCATGCAGTTTTAGAATAATCAATACACAATATGAAATGAAGTAGCAGATGTTTTATATTTTCAGACATTACTAAACGTGGAGACGGGAGGTTGTCGTGTCGAAACGAATGGAACTGGCGTTTCATGTGGTACAAACGCTGATAGTGTTTGTATTGTCACACCTGGAGCACCTGTCCTATGCCGTTCTAAAGTAAGTGACGATTGAAAGTTGAAATTAGAACATTTGCACTGTGCTAGTTAACTCACCACCTTTTTATTGTCGAATAGGTATTTCGATGTTTTGTTCTCCGCATATTATGCTAGTGCTCCGTCATATAAAATGTTTAATTTATTCATTGTCTTATATATCCCATTTATAAAGAACCTCAGCCTTTAGACTAAAGGTTCAGACTACTTGTTTAAAACTACAAAACTTATCAAATACGGATAATTCTGTTTTTTCTTAGATTCGATCTATAGTTTTTAAGTTACGAGCATTAATTTATTCATAGCTCATAAACACCAAATAATCTTGAAGGATTTACTTAAGAACATGTAGAATACTTTTTTTTTTTCTAAAAATCTGTTATTGTCAAGGGAAAATCTCAAAAATATTTGGGTGAGATCATTTTAATAAAAAAACTTGTAAAGGTTTGTCAAAATTTTAAGTGGCGATAGACGGGTATTAAATTATTATTACAATAAAATACTAATGATTATAATTCGTATATTTTTAGGACGCAGTGTACACAGTCGTTGGTGTGACAAAATCCAACTGTAGAAAAGAGAAAGTGCCAATTGGTGACATCTCCTCAGTGTCAGCCTGGCTCAAACAAGAGCTGAATGCAATGAACGTTGTACCAAATATTTATACTTATAATAAATCATGATCTTTTATACACATTGGTTTGTGATTGATAACTTGAACAACTCGATTTATTTGGCACCTCCTTGAAACGTGACAAAAGTAGCAAAAAATTGTGAATTATTTTTCTACTTTATTTATTCCTTTTCCATTACTTGATAGAATGCCGCTAATGTCAGTTACTGAATTCTTTTGTAGTATATAAATATGCTTAAACAATAGGTTTTGGAATTTATTAGGACTAATAAGATCATAAAGTATCTCTAATGTTTTTATTAATATAATATCACAAATCCAGTAAACTGGATATTTGTAACTATAATAAAAATATATATATATTTACAAAAGGTATAGAATCACCATTAAACATCTAAGAACGTATTTGAAAAAAAAAATCGGTAAATGTCAATGTATATTTTTTGCGTATTCGGAGCCCAAAAATAAATACAAACTATAAATGAAATTTACATTTTTGCATGTTCATTTTGAAAATCTTTTTTTTTAAACTCTGGATACTTCTGTGCACTTGGTTTCATAATATTCTTCATTGACAATGGTCTTCATATCCTTTTCGTTCCCGAGATCTTTGTAAATGTCTTCGAGACTCCTCCCTTTAGTTTCTGGTATCACCAAAATTACATAAAGAGCCACCAGAAGACATATACTACCGAAGATGTAGAATGAGACATGAACCCCAACAAGTTTGGCAAGCGTTTTGAAGAAAAGAACTTGAAAGAAGTCTCCCAAAGATGCACATGACATAGTAAGTGCCATAATGGTTCCCCGGTACTGAAAAATAAATTTTCTATTATAAAATAGTAAGAAAAACAGACATTTGTACATAAAGTATTATTCTTTATATTGAGCATAATGTTGCATTTATTATAGTAAATTTATATTCATTTGACCTATTTATGTTTGTACAAAATGTCAAATATTATATCTTATTATATTTGTAAAAAAACGCTTTAATATTTCCAAAGAATGCTTTACAATGTAAACTCACCCTATAAGAAAATATCTCCCCCGTTATGACAATTGACATCGGCTGCAGACCGGAGGAATCGCAAAAGATGCACACGCATAACGTGGTCAGAGGCAACCAAGCCGGAGCAACGATACCGTACTCACGAAGTAAAAACCAGGATGCAAGCGTGCACATACTAATTCCAGATAATAATGATGTCGAAAAGAGAAGAGGCTGAAAATAATATTACAATATATTACAGGGCACAGCTTTGACCTTTATGGAGTTAGATATCTAATTAATTCTCATTTACACCTTTGCAATGTGCAAGAACAACAGAAGGAAATAAGTAATTAATATATATCTGTTTGGGATTACCTTTCTCCCAGACTTCTCCACCAAACTCGAAGAAAGCGCCGATCCAAATACTTGCACTCCTCCGATTAACATAGCCTGCTGATTAGGACTGAGTATTAACCCACCATCACCTGCAGCCATACTGAAGATGTCTCCAGCGAAGTTAAGTACTGGCACCGCTCCACATCCTTCTCTCGCCAATGTAATTATCATGGCTATTTTAAAAGCACGGAAGAGATTCTTGTCGTGAACTAGAAAAAATAATTCGTTTTAATATTAATTATGTTTGAGCTGTCAGTTACATTAGTCTTAATATTTCTCACATGCAGTAGCCCCTGTGAGAACACCACTTAATTTTCTAAGATTTTTAAGTTATACTAAGTTTTGTAAGATGCCTAAACCAAAAAAAGTAACCCTGATTTTTCGTATTTTTATTTAAAAGGAATATTACAAGAGAGCGCCTACAAGTAAAAAAATATAATTATATATTATATTAATCAAAACGAACCAAATAAATTCATTCACCAAAAACATACTCTAGTACCATGATAAATATTACTATGTATTATTATTAATTATATGTCAATGTTAAGAAATGTCGTCGTTCGTGTAATCCTTTTATCTCTTAAATATTTACTTTATTCGATAATGTAATTTATTATTTATTTATTTATGCACCGTATTTATAACAATACTTATCTTTTACTTAATTTACGTTTGTGCATGAGATAACTTATGTCTTTAATGAGATCTGTTCAACTACCCTCGAAGTGAAATCAAAATAAAAAAGATATCAATTGATAAGAACATTATAATAATTACTAGATAGTTTACAATAAAAATAACTGTATTTATGTAAATATTTTTAAAATGCCATAATCATTTTGCTTTTATTATAAAGGAATCTACTGAAACTGTATTGAAATAAAGAGGTTTTCGGCTCAAACAAGGACACGGTTGGTTGCTGAGTATAGGTTACGTAAAACGCTTTTGTGAGAAGAATCTTATAAAATTGTTTTAAGATAATAATAATTGAGAATCTGTCTATTTAAACATTAAGTTTAAATAGACAGACAAGTTTAACTTGTCAGGGTTTACTCAAAGATCAAGCGATGATCAAAGATGCGTTTCAAATCTCCATTTATAGCTGATATTTCCTCGTCAAGTATTTTTTAGGATTTTATTACGAAATGGGCTTCCAAATAACATGATTTCATTTTTACCTAACGCTTCCTACCTAATTCTTAGCCATACCTAACTTATACATGTTGTTAGTTCGTCTATTAGTTTACCTTTTAACATAGCTATAGAAAATTGTAGACAGAAAGATAACAAGAATACAGTTTAGGATTGAATTAAGTTTAAATAAAATTCGGCATCCCTGTGAGATTCCAGCTTTGTATCCCTAAAAAAAAAACCGCACTATTAAAGAACGCGATGCCCTTAGGGTGGTGGGTGGTGGTATGGTATGATGCTTTTCGATAATAACCATCAGTGGCACTTGACTCAAATGAAAAGGTTCTTCAGAGATTCTTGAAGCATCCATCCATCACTGAGCAATAACCAGATAGAAGAGACATTTGGAAAATTTCCATGCATTGTAGAATAGCTAAACAGACATTTATTTTACTCCCATGCCTCGCTGATTAGACGATACTGCGATATATCAATCATCTTGCATACGATAATTTGTTTGTTCAACTTGCTCTTAATTATTTCTTTGATTCACTCTTGTCTCGAACTTTGAGCAAGTAATATATAGCCGTGTAAGTTAGTATTACTTCATTATTAATAAATCGTAAATCATGAGTTTGTATTCTTTTGGATTCTCCTTAACTGGTGCAGTAAAAGGAATATCCAAATATTAAAGTCAGTAAATTCGTCACGGACGTTGGCTATATGAAACTTACACCTGAAATCTTCCCTAAGATGTTCTTGCAATCTATCTTAATATAAGTAATAATAATAGACATATTTATAATCATATACAATCTATTTAAATAAAAGTAGTAATAATAAACTTTAGATCTAAACAGAAATTTAAATAATACTTGGTAGCATAGATATGGCGCAAATATTTTATTACGATTTATAACAATTTTTGATCAATTAGTTAATGACTTTACTACTGATGACTCAAGTCAATAATTTAAAGACCAAAGAGATTAGACCTCATCATAAAATAATTAAGCTCTGTTAATTAAAGTTTCAGCAACATCTCAAAATTGTTATTCATCATATCAATATTTTAAAATGTATTTCGTATTACGTGAGCTATATCAGTTTGCATAAAACCGTCCCTAGTGGATTTTAAACAATCTTTTTTTTTTGTTTTTTTTTTTGTTTGTCTATACTGTTAGCCCTGTTGGCTATTACAGCGTCACCGGGGGACCTCGGCTCGGGGCCTCGTTAGTCAGGAGGGAAGCTAAGGATATTTGGACACTAGCGTCCTCCGACGGCAGAACGCCGGAGCAACGGAGCACTTATTCAGTTGGGACCTCGTCTATACCGGTATAGACGGTGTGTGTTTGTATGTTGTGTGGTGTCACTTATGCCTATGCGTACGTTATTACCTACTTGGGTCTTCTATAAACAATCTAATCGAATCATAGTCTTCGCGATCTTTTAACACCTAGAATATGGTATATGACACTATGGATAATTTCACTATGAAGCTTTAGAATTTTATAAAAATATGAGTACATTATATTTAATGCAGCGTAGTGAAAATTATACAGAAATCAGATCACAGCCTAATTACAGAGATACAACTCACGTCTGTTCTAATGTATTTGACGTTGTCTTATATTTCACTACGATTCATTTATAAATTATAACGACATTGATGATATTACCAATTAATCCTTATCACTAAAATTTCAAATATCTATAGTTAGATTATATTTAGTACAATTATATCTCTTAATGAGAATTGGTTCTCTTGATTCCTTAATTGCATTTATAAATACTTTTGAACATCGTAATACCAATAGTAAGTAATACGGTAATTATAGTAATCGTAGATTCATTGATAACGTTCTCTCCGTTTTTAAAAGATTATTAGATTACACTGATGCGATTATATTTAATAAATGTCATACAATCTCTTCCGAATAATTAAAAAAAAAAATATCAAAACGGAAAAATGCATTTAAAAAAATAATCAGAAAAGTGATTATGTAACTCCTAAAACTAAGATAGTATAATAAAAAATCCGGATTAAATTTCTGGAGTAGGTATCTACTCAAATCTATTTTCAACAATTTATCAAGAAAATATGTCCATATGGGTACGTCTCTTACGAGTATGATATTATTCAATTATATATCTTAAGAAGCATGTTTTTTTATTTTGAAAAAAAATTTTACCATGGCTGAATTACTCGGTATATGAGTTGAAAATTCTTGAACGTACAACATAGAGGATTCTAGAGATCTCTTAATATTATTTTTGGAAATTCCTATTTCCAAACACTGTAATTTATTTAGAATGTAATCTTAGTAAATTTTTGGGTTCCTTATCGACTGTTCCAGAGCTATTTGGTCTAAACGACTATTTTTTTAAAATGAATTTATATGCATATTTGGATTCTGATTTCAAATATGTATTTAACTCTATTTAAAAAAACACTTACATCGATTAGCCTTGGAACCGATATGGACAATTAGGTAACCTTTTATTTTTGATTAATGAAATGAAACAAAAAAGTCAAAGAACAAATGTTTACCGTATTATTTAGTCTATGAAGGAAGATACATTTTAATTTTACTCCGAAACTAATTATTTACATAGTCATTACTGTTATTATCCATGGCACTGTTCAAAAACTACTTTGCCAAAGATTTTTTTAGCATTAAAGATATAATGAGATATAATAGCAATTGAAGAATAACTATAAACATTTTATCAAAAAAATATAAAATGCGAAACTAATAACATACTAATTATTCAATAACAAGCCAACTTGACTCAAGACAAAAATTAGTATATTTTATAATTTTAACTGTAATCACGTAATATGGTTTGTTAAAGTTACGGCTAAATTAAGAGGAAATTTTAACAAACGTAACCAACCATAGTTGGAGCAACTCATATTGTCGTAACAGATTCTTTAACCAACGATTTACCGAACAAATAATATTTAACTGATTTTCAAAAGATAATAATACTACAGTATGCAGAAATGTGTATTTAGATGACATTTACGTATATTGATTTATTGATTGACGTTTGTAGAAAGCTTATATTTGATTTCCTATTCAAACAATGTTATGTATAAATTATTTCTGATAACAATAAGTCTTATGCAAAGATGTCTCTTAAAATATTTAAAATGTATTTACCTACTTTGATATCTAATTATATCTATGAAATTATCTATCTTTAATACTTATATAAAATAATCTACTTACATATAGCTTTTAGTAAGAATTTGTTAGCCTCGTCGTTCTTCTGTTCTTTTCTTATGAGGTCCAATTCCTCTTGAACCTGTACATCACTTTCTGGTCTACATCGGAGCCAAGATAAAGCTCTTGTGGCATCCTTGGAAGAAATTAGTTACTGGTAAATATATCTTATTATTATTTTAATGGTTAAAATTTACATATATTTTGTTCATATTTACCTCGATTCTTCCTTTCTTCACTAGATAAGAGGGGGAGTCGGGCATACAGAGAAACAGCAACACGTGTATTGCAGGAATGGCCAGACATGTCCATAGTATCACATTATAGGTTAAAATATCTCCTATTATATATAAAAACAGGTTTCCAGTTGTGTGAAAGAGGATTACCTATAAAAAATAATTTATGAAAACAGTTACATTATAAAATCTAAATAACAAGATGAACTTAAAAATCTGCCGTTTGGCTTTAATTGAGATAATAACGATCACTTAAAATTAACTCAATAATTACATTGAAATATCAAATTACCAAGCATCCCAGAGCACCCCTGATGTGAGGCTCGCTGATCTCCTTGGTGTATATGGGACAGGTGACATAGCAGCCGGCCATGCTGAGGCCGACCAGTGCACGACCCAGAACCAACACCCATATCTTGAAAGAACAGAGGAGAAGGATCCAGCTCGCCTGTATAAAGAAATAAATATTCCCAATCAGTAAATTCGAATATATTTTTTTATCCAACAAAAGATTATTATTAAAATAAGCAAAATAACTAGTAAAGAATATGCTTTACTAGTTATTTTGCTACGTTGTACAAGTAAAAGTAATCTACGCCAAAAAAAATATTAATGCCCTAAAACAATAACAACGAAAAATCACAGAGAGAGTACCAACTAAAAGTAACGAGTGGTATTTTTTATGTAACTTACATATACAAATTCATTATCAGTTGCTTTATTATAACTTTAAATATATTTTATGATTTCTCATTTGAAAGTTTAGAACGTAATATATTGCTACTTTTAAAAGAACTTAAAAACTGTAAAGTAATTTTGATATGATAAAGATATTTAGTGCAAAGTTAATGTACAATTTGAAAAATAATTGCAATTTTAAGATTCGAATACTCACAGCTGAAGAAATGGAAATAAATATCAACGTTTTTTTCCTCCCAAATTTGTCTGTGAGCCATGCCATAGCCCAGTCACCGAAGATACAAACCAAATAAGGCACAGCAGCCATCCATGATATCTAAAACATTATCACGTATTAATTTCATACCTTTTTATTTTCGAGGATCTTGATAAATAATTGATAATATTTGATTAATAGGGAAAATATAGCCAGGACCCTTGATGAAACATTTAGAGAACCTTTTTTTTACAAATTCTTACTTCAATGGTTATTTCATCAAAGCATAACAATATCTTTCATTTTCTCCATAAAAATAGTAATTCTGATGTAAAATTACAGATCTTAAGTCTTGCCTAACTAATTCACAAACCCCGGAAACCAACTGTTTGAAGCTGAAATCGTATTTCTAGAAATGTATATTTAAATTTAATAAGAAGATAATAGAATAGACTATCACTGAGAATTATATATTTTAAATTACTTAAAATGTTAAACATTGTGACAAATGGTATATAATAGGTGCATCGGAGCTTCAAAGTAAGGAGTATTTGTAAATCGCTAAAATATTAAATAAAATAATTCCAACATGAATAGTGTCGCTGTAAGTTACCCGTGGAAACTACCTAAATCTATCTAGAAATGACACACAGCCATGCGAATTTATATACCGTTGTTAAATTTTAAAAAAAAATTTACATTTAAACTTAAAGGATCTCTTTTTGTTTCATTACCCCCCTTAACCTCAATCACCTCTTCCCCCTCCTCCACCCTCTCCCATGACACAATTAATGCCACTATCTACTATGGTCTATTGTAATATATACAACTTTAAAAATATTTCACTTAACCCTAATGGTTACGTTAAATTCCGATGTTAAATATCTTTGATTAAAAATAATTGATAAGGCCGTCAGTCTTTTTTCAAGTGGTGTCTGAGTTGTTTAAAAGCGTGTGGAAAACCCGTATTTTTTTTTAACAAAATCTATCGATTTTTTCCTTATTAACGCCTCCTCTGTCCAAGGTATGTTATATATAATCATCTTTATTAATAGTTATCTACGACATGGTTTTTGATTTGTAAACATTTTCAATGGAGCATATTTAAATTGACTCTAATTGAACTGTTTGCGATGTCGCTAGCAATTTTTAGTATTTAAAGAGTTACTCGTTTGTTTCCTTGTATCACAAACTATAAGAAATAAATAACTTTTTTTTAAATGTAGACCACTAATACAATACCTAATGCATGACATCATGAAAACAAATATTATATGTAATAACAAACTTATTGGATCATAAATAAATATTTAAATTTCCGTATTAACTTTAACGAAAATAAAATTCCGGTAAATCTTATGAGCGGTGAATTGTTAAATTTATACTACAAACTTGACGGACCACTTTGCGTTTTTATTCCAAAATATTTACTTTGTATATTCTGCATGATTTGCAATGTATAATAACTGGAATTATGACGATATTGTATTTTCATAAACGTTTGCTTTAAAATAAATAATATAATAATCTTTAAGAAAAGATTCTTGACTTGGCCTAATTAATTTAACCTTTTATTGACAAAATACGCAAAATAGATATTTAAAATATAAAAATATTATGCAAATCATTGTAACAGGACTATTTAAATTTATTCATTCATTCACCTCGAGATCAGTTAAAGGAATGCCTCTCGGAGTTTTCTCCGACTGAAGCAGCAAGGTCATCGGTGACATCCATCCAATACTAGCACCGTAGGCCAGGACTGGAAGATTTACTATAACAAGAGTTATTCAATACAATAAAAATAATAAATATTCATATCCCGTGCGAGATTATGTAAGAGTCTATGTAAATTATTTTGATGAGGCATAAAATTTTCAGAAGTAAGTACCAACATCAACAAAGCCGGTGTAACGACAAATAATCATCGAGAACATCATCTTAAGGTTTTATTTATTTAAAACGATTTAAAATTATTATTAAAAAAAAATCATTTGCAATTTATGTCATAATTATGCTTTTGTGGTCTAATACATTAATTTTAATTATAATTGCATTAAGTTCTAAGTTTTTTTTAAGTTCTCAAATTTGTTTGAACTAAAATTCCATACAAGTTGTAACTTCTCATATCATGCTATCTTGTATAATTTATTTAAAACTATAGTTATTATGTTACGAAATTATTCAAGCAACATATTCATTACAAATTAAAACTTGTTGGAATGATTCCATGAAATATCTTAATTTAAATAGTCGAACGTATAACGTTATAATATACTAATAAACCTTCAAAAATATAAATTATTTAATTTTAGTAGAAAATGAACAAAAAATTTTAAGATAACACCAATTACCCGAAAATGGTCACTTGTTTAAGAAATATAAAATTACAATTATGCACCCGCATTGTATTAATATTTGATTATTTTTTTATATCTCTAATGTTTAAATCGAGAAAGTAAGACATCTTTATAGAATAAAGAAATAAGTGTACTATATCCTAAATCTATCTAAATTTATTTATATCTTAACATAAATAACACAAATTCACTACTTACTTAAAACTGCACATATAATTTGATTTAAAATGCCCCCATTTTGAAAATGTTTCTTATATAGCATTGTGATATATTTATAAATCACTATTAACCACTTTATGATAATTATAATATACTTATTGTTATATATTTCGCATGTTATTTGACAGTTATAAGAGGGCACTGCCACAAATTTACGAGTGTTATGTTTAGATCGATGGACACGCTTGCGCCCGCGCAGTAAATGAACAACTAATAGTAAAGAGCTCAGATGTTCTGCTTTATATTATTTTACATTGTATAAGACTGAATATTGTTTGTTTTGTATATCTTTTTCTATAATTAAAGAGAATTGAAAGGTTATGAAGTCATTAACTTTATACCATTCCAACACAGACACTGATAGACTTCACACAAATTAAATCTGTATTAATATAAATTCTAAATTTTACAGAAATACTATTGGTCTCAGTCTAGATATGCAAAAGAAAGAATTATCTGAAATTTCATCCTTCTGAGAACGAACAAAAAATCAATGTAAAAAAGAAAACTGTGCACACAGAGTAGGTATATTATCAAAGTAACATTTACAATAACATTACATTTCAAGTGTTTAATTTAGCTCTATAAATTTTTCTTCTTAATACTTATGGATTCCGAATTTAAACATTATGAGTAAATAACGTTGATTATTTAAAAGTAAAAATAATTTAATTTTTTATGGCAATTCCTAGCAAGAACCATGTTGTTACTTAATAAAATCGATCAGGTACTTTTCTTGCAAGGTTTTAGTGTCTATGTCACTACCATATGACGATCTACTAGCTCTCAACTAATAAATGATTATTTCCGAATAAATCATTCTTTCTCCAGGTATTTCTCAGCCTATTTACCTATTATTTTATGCCTTCAAATAGGCGTACTCACGGTAGGGCACAGTGCAGCAGCTGTCCCACCCTGACAGGCTGATGTGTTAATAATATATTGATTATAGTAAGATTAGACACAGTAGTTAGATTTTTTGAAAGAAGCCGATGAACACAATTATAATAGGTCGGGGAAAAAGTCTTTTTGCATGTAGAATGTAATCAAAAATTCTTTGGGTGTACTATTTGTTTCTGGCTGGTTGTAATAACATTAAAAAGGTAACATTTAAAAAAAAAGAAAACAATTAGATAAAATGTTGTCTCCCCCCATTTTTTATTTGTTAATTTTTTCTCAAAGTTAGTGAACCTAATGAAAAAAATCGATACATTTTAAGGTTTTATTACAAAAAAGGCAAGAATGCGACGCAAGACACAAAAAATGTTTGACATTAAATGACCTCATGCAGTGTTAGTAAGAGTAGCACAATAGTTTCGATGTCAAAAATGTACTTTGCTCTGGTTGCTTTGTTACAAATAAAAGATCGGCATGTCAGTAGTAGTAGTAGCTAGTAGAACTGGAGGTTAAATCCAATCAAATAAAAAAAAATCACAAACGCTTTATTTGAATACATTTTAAGATGTACCCATGTACAACTGTTTGTGATCAACCCATGTACAACTGTTTGTGATCAAATCCTTGTGTAAAAACCATTTTTTACACAAGGATTTGATCACAAACAGTTTTGACCTATCTGAAAATAGGTGAGTACACAAAATCTCGATATTTGGGTGGCACTCATTTGCGATTCTGAGACCATTCGATTTACTGAAACGTTCATTACGTTTCAGTAAACCGGCCCGATTTTGAAGGGAGTGATAACTGTTGATAAAAAGTAGGTCATATGCGCTAAAATCTTGCGAAAAAGGCCGTTGTCAAAGTTCGGGCAGACTTCACAGACTGAGACAAATCCCGGGTTAACTCGCAAAAAGATGATGCTGAGTGTAGTTGGTTGGTAGAGTGTAGTGGGTTTGGAAGAGCATTGTTCATAATGAGCATTTACCGCAAGGCAGAACCATCATTTCGGATCTTTACAATCAACATGATGATGATATTAAGGCAAATTAACTGAAACAATTAACAACATGCTAAATTAAGTATTGGAATTTTTCGAACACCTTCATCCGGTTCTTTACATTTCTTGATTTCGCTTCTTTTTAATTTATAATTTAGAAAATTTTAAAGCAACTTCAACTCATCAATTCATTTATTTTCGGATCCTAGAAATTTATTTTAAAATAGATGAATATCCGCAGCAACCAAATTAAGAGAATAAAAAGAATATAATGTGTTGTAAAAATTTTAAATCACAATAATGAATTTTAGCTTAGATTTAACTTACCTATGTACACGATTGTTATGTTATAAATAATACTTCTAATAATTATTCTTTCTAAAAACTTCTAATGGTTTTTCTTCTGTTTCTTTCCAAAAGCTACCCAAAACATTCCAGAAATCGTTCCATTACCGAACGATAAAATAAAATTTACTTTGGCATAGGCACAACGCTTCTTTTTAAATGCTTTTATTGTGGTTCTGTGTAATGAATATAATAAAAAACCCAAATCTTATCCGTTGCCACGATTTAAAAAAAAATATCAAAAAAGCAAAAGGTGTCGTAAAAGTCTTTCTTTCATTTTGATAATATGACATCAAGTCATAAAAGGTATTTTACCATTTCCCAGGTGCTTCGCAATTCCTTGATTTTTTCCGCTGACTTGTTCTGTCTATTTCTTATTTTCTTTAATATTATGGCAATCACGGAAATTCGAAATTTTGCCAGTGTCCTGTCAGTCATGATAGCATCACTTTAAATTATTCATCGATTATTTTTGTAACTAAACTCTTGAGGTTCCCATTAAAAAATAAAGAGTTACACCATCACGATTGTTAGTAAACTAACAATGTTATCAATAAAATATATAGAACTATAATAAAAGGAGTAAATAAAAAGAGCAAGAAGTGTTTTAAAATCTGAAGGGCAGGGCATATTAGGAGGGAGAGCAATGTCAATCAAGGTTGGAACAATTAAAAAACATGTGTTCCCAATTTTCAGAAACAAATAGATGTTTACTGCAGCACCCCTCATTACCCTAACACACTTGTCTAAAAATATGCAGCTACCAAAGCAAAAATCCATGAGTGAAAAGCGGATTAAAATCGGACCAGTGGTTTTGGAGATAAATGGTAACATTGGTTTCTACACACATTTTTCACATCAAACGCATTCACCATCTCCGTTCCGTCGTAAATAAAAATATTATAATATACCCACTTTATGTTTTAAGATATTTAAAAAACTACAGGTATTAGATAAATACTTCCTCGCTCATTCAAATAGAATCATCAATTTATTTTTGGTTTTTATTTTAATGTTTATTGTATTAGCCAAATAAGGAACACAATTTAATACATGGTGCCATTGTCTGTCACTCGATCCGTGGTGCTAGTAAAAAAGGAATAGTAAGGCCATAAGACATTAAATTATATTTTAATTATATATATTTTATATACTAAATAAACACTTTAATAAGGAACATACAACACAATAAATGCATACTTTTGTGATAATTAAATTAGATGTCTACTTCTAAATACAGTGATTTAAAAGGTGATGCCGGACGAGTCATTTTAATGATGACGTGGTAGGATATTTTTTTAATTTCGATAGACAAAGACTTTAATAAAAACTAAAGAGTCAGTAGAAGAGCGTAACTTAGAGCCTCTTTCGTGCATTGAGCAGGAAAACTACACAATTCTTATTTAAAAAATGAAGATAAAATGAAGATCTCAAATTATATAGAATGTAATATAAAGTAGACAGAATTGGCAGTTATGGCTCTGTCGAATAGACAATCTGCTAAGTCGCGAACGAAATTGAAAAATATTGATTTTTTTATCATTTTTGCATCGCACATTATCAATCATTATTGATAATGTATGTATGTAATAGAACCTTATTATCCACATTGGGATAATAAGGTTCTACATCAACAGGAAATTAATCTTTTGTAGAAGTAGGTACATTTTGAAAACGGTTTAGAGATTACCAATGACCTTTTGACTGACCTCAGAAATCTGCATATGCCAACTGAGTGTAGAGTCCATCAAGATGCCAAGTTTTTTAAGAGAATCACGTACAGGAATAAAAGTTTAATCAAAACTAACCGGTTGGAGATTAGAACCATTAACCTTGGACAATAGTTTCGTACCGTCAAAAAGTATGATTTTTAATATGGATTTACAGTAATTCCTTATCCCGTTGACCCCTCACTTATGGCTATGAGATTAATGAATTCTATGCGTGCTATGATATTAGGGCATTAAGTTAGTCTATTTTATAGTCTTTAGTAAATATTATAGTTTTTTATATTATCTACTTTTGCAGGTGAATATTGAAAAGAGGATTTAGAAAATGTCGTTCTGGGACTTATTGTAAACCATTACGCCATTTAAAAGTTGGACGAAGGTAATTGCAGTCACAGTTATACAAGGACCATAATGCATCAAGAGAGAATTGACAATAACAAGATTGGACAATTTTTAAAAATATATAATTTTAAAACGAAAAACAGCTGAGCACTTATAAACAGCAGTGTTATCTAATCATGATTAATAAATGTAAAAATACCTAAATGCATGCATTTTTATGGCCACGAATTAATTTCTATTTTATTTAAACAGGATTCAAAATGAAATACAATAGGTGTATAATGTCCTATTAAGCGCCCAGGTTTTAATGTTCAGATATTTTTTTATGTTTGACAAATATACAAACTGTTAATAAACGAATTTATCTAAAAATAAATAACCAAAAAGTGATTGTTTATGTTTTTTGAGCATTTAATTTTATGTCTGTCATAATCTCTTAATATATCTAAAAGATAGGTAGTTATATATAGAACATCCGAGATTGACATTAAGCTTTTTTAAACTCAATAAAAAGTTCACTTAATATTATATTTGTAACTCAGGAAACTGTTTGTTCTTTGAAAGTCAAATATCAAGAGCAATTAAACAATTAATATTATCTCAAGAAAATCTACGCATCAAGAACACGTGCTACATATACAATACTATAACATACAAGTATTATAAGGAACAATCATTCATGTATCTAAAATAAAATTCAAAGATAACTTCAATACTTACAATAGCAAATACACACAACTGTATGATAACTGTGACAACATCTTTTTTGCAAATTTAAAATTACAGTCAACCAATTCTCAAAATACGTTTTTTTAAAACAGTATCAAGATGTATTATTTATAGTTTCAGTTTTGTTGGATAACGCGGTCCTAACTAAAATTATAATAACAATAAGTAATCAAGGGATTTTTATAAAGCAAATAAACTCTGTATTAAATAAATAATGGGTTTAAATTTATATTGTGTTCTTAGATATGTTTGAGTCTCAATGGTTAAAGAGCTGGGTACTGGAGTAAAAAAACGTATTAAACATATTGTAAGTATATTTATACATACCAGTATATTTGTATTAAACAAATATACTCAAAGTTACCTTTCTTTTTTGTTTTATTCACTGTGTGACTACATATCTTCATACATGGTAAAAAAACAACGCAATTGTCACCTTTTTGCTGGATAACGTGGTTCTAACCAAAAGTTGTATGTTTATAATCGTGCAAATTTATATCTACTCGTATAAAAGAGAAAGTATGTATGTATGTTCCTTATAGACTCCAAAACGACTGAACTGATTTTAATGAAATTTTCAGAGAATGTTATCCTGTAAGTTTGGTGGCGATCGGAGCATTTGTTTACGAACTGTCAGTGATAGTTTTTTTACTACTGATATGCTATTATTATTCACATTTAATTATTTAAGGTCAGTACTTCCCTCGCCTTCGTCAGTCCTAATGATTATATTTATACCCCACCAACCCCTCTGGTTATAAAAGTTGAGCCGTTATACTTGCCAAGGTTTACTCCTGGCACAAGTTATGGCGTTATAACTTAAATACTTCGAGGGAATTATATAAGGTTAGTAATGACGCCATGGATTTTCCTGTGTACCCGCTACAATACATGATGAGTCATAATTATTAGTGCGACGGTTTCATTTTTATATTTAATGATTTTTTATATTATGTATTTCGAATTAATACATTTTTTAATTAGCCCGGCTAAGCGGACTTTGTATTACGAGTATAATAAAAAATTTAGCCAATTTGATTTCATTAAAATAAAATTAGGTAAGTAATTATTTTAATATATTTATAATGTTAAAAGTAAATGATGATTTAATTATAAAATCTATTACATAATTTGAAAGTAAATTAAAAATTTGAATAACAATTAGTATTGGGATTATTAAAAAGCTATTAAACTGTATATGAAATAAAGAATGTGTCTAAAATTAGATCGTGCTGTTGATAATCAGGCTTAATAATAAGAACTTGTCTCATGTATTTAAATCTTAATGATTCAACTGGGTGTATTTAAATAAAACATTTGGAAAATACTTTAAGACTCTTATAATCCCCTCTTCTTAATAAGTTTTTTTTTATTTTAATTGTACAGAGTTATAAAATTTGTAACACTCGTGTATAAAGATGTTGTACTTTTTTTATGAATGTTTTTCTTCCATTATTTTACATAGTTTTCTCAATAATGATTTAAGAAATAAACAAAAGATGCTGAATTGGTTATATTTTGAAAAGCTATTCTATTTGTTTTGTATTTGAAGAGACAATTTCTGAAATAAGATTGACCGTAACGTATTACCATACAATATTTCTCTACTTATATAAAGTATTGATATTAATGCAATCCATAGGCTGTTACCATCCATATTAATATTATAAATTCGGAAAAATATTATAAATTAAAGTAACTCTGTCTCTCTGTCTGTTACGCTTTCAGGCTTAAACCACTGCACCTATTATAATGAATTCCGGAACATATATAAATAAGACACTGAGAAAGGACGTAGGCTACTTTTTACAGCGGGAAAGTATCTCATTCCCACGGGAAAAGTAAATCGGAGGAAAAACATCGTTGCGCCACTATTTTGGATGCACTGGCCTCATATTAGGTGATACATTGATAAATATTAAAAAAAAAACTTTTTCTTTAGTAGATCTAAAAATCCTCGACACCCTTTTTTGTATACAAGAAAGGGTAATTTTTAAATATTACAATTTAGCAAGGCATATTGACCCTTATGAAATATAGTGACTTTATTGTCAAGGCAATTCTACGAAAATAAATTTTTACCTTTAAAAGTCTGTTATTTGGATGCATAGTTTCGCATTTGAAAGTGACTATAAAAATATTACATACAGGAATAGAAGTATGGGCTTCGCGCATCTCTAGCCTCAGCATTGGGCCAAAACTGTAGTCCACTAATAATATGAGTGCGTAAACCTAAACCGGGCTGAGCTATGCCTACAAAACAGACATAGACTATCCTCTATAGCAGTAAACGTGGTTAAAATAGTAAAAAAATAAAAATACTCATATATTTCTCATTTTCGTAAACAGGTAATAGAAGCTGTCCGTAGCAATCTCTGTCTATATACAATAAGATAGTAAGTAGTCTTTATTGTAAATGCGACTTGTAGTTTTTTAAAGCAGCCAATATATAGTAAAATCTTATAGCTCAACAAAAAATATTTATTTTCAAGTAGGTATTGTTTTATCATAAAAAGGTACCTTAATAGTAAGTAGGTAGGTATACCTACTTACTATTAAGGTACCTTTTTTTTCTTTAAAACTTTCAGACTGCTTAATTATCAACAAATATGAATAACTATTATTAACAACCGTGATGAAAATGTATCCGGTTATAATAATGCTTATATTACACACACATAATAACTATTTTAGGTAAATGTTATCTTTGTTAGGGGTGATGGCTGGCTCTTGCGTTTTGCTCGTAAATGGGTATTGCTTGCGGTGACTGGTTGTGTTGCAGGCCGAGCTTTATAAATATATTTTTTTCATTTTCGTTGCCTGAAATTGATTGATTGATCGATTGATTGCGACGGTTATAGTTGTCCCTAAATAGCTTTTAAGATTGACGTTTGTGAAATAGTGATCCCACTAAAAAATACCTAGTCTTGCCATACATATAATAACAAAGAAAATAAATTATTTTTTAATTGCAAGTAACATTTATTACTTTTACAGTGTATTAGTGTAATAAACAAATATAAAACAATTATTAATATAAAAAGCTCATTCGAAGTGGTGTCCATTGGCTGCGATACAGTCCTTTAAACGTCCAGTTAACAATAGAAGCACGCGCTCTTTCCATGGGGAAATTCTTCACTGTTTTAGGGACTGCGTGGACCAAGCCTGCGTGGACCGAGCTTTATGACCCGGCGACGAGTGAAATCGAAGGACCACATATGGCTATTGAACATGTAATTAAGGCTAAACTACCACCTCACGAATGGTACCTTGATACACTTGTGCCGATGTGTTTACCTTTTTCACAGAAATATGGCTCAGTCACTCCTTCATAGCTAACACCCCACCAAATCATCACAGAAGTCGGATTATGCCCACGTCGCACTCTATCGACTAATTGAGAAGATTTTTAAAAATTGCATTTGGCTCCATACCTACTTTGCGTAATGCAATCACAGCTATTCTGTTCTCTTTATCACCACACTCCACTTTAATATTGCAAAATATTGTAAAATGTATTGGTGCAAAATAAGAAAACATAATTAACAATCGTATAAAAGTGACAGATTCCAAATTCAAATGTAATATTTTTTTATTTTTAATTGTAACAGTATTTATTGCTAGACTAAGTATATACAGGGTTATTTGTAATTAATTGTCCACCTCTTGCAGGCAGCCTTTCTATATTAATCCCAACAACAATTGTTCTACGATTTTTCAAAAATCTTGATAAACTATACAAACAATACAAAAAATAATTTGTTCTCTCTGTTTCTTATTACTCTGAATTTTGTAAGAAGTACCTGAAAGGTCAACCGTAGCGTAGGAAAGGGCGCCATACCTACGCTCAAAGTTAATGCCACTTCGAAGACAACAAATAAATTGTGTATGGGAAAACTTATATTTTTAAAACTGATAATTTTAAAAAGTCGTAGAACAAATGTTGTTGGGATTGATATAGAGAGGCTGCCTGCAAGAGGGGGGCAGTTAATTACTAATAACTCTGTATATATATATCCGGCTGAGCTTGTTGTGTGGTTCTTCTCAGACCAAGACGCGTTTGGAAGCCTCATAGTTTAAGTTAAGTTTCGATAAATCTAGTATCGAAATAGGCCCTCCTGACACTTCCATCTTGACGTACACAAGTGATAACTGATGTTGATTCAAAGTGGAAAAGATATAAATAAGTAAATACGGCAATTGCTAGTTAAAACCATCCTCAATGAATATTCCTGTGAAGTCAACCACCCCCTTTCTTTTCTTTCTATCACTGCTCATTCTTGCAGATGGACTTTGGGGACAAAAATATTGCTAGGTGCCAAACTATCTAACCTGAAATACTAGGCCACTGTGCACGGCGGATCTCACTGTGCACGGCAGGTGTTGAGCTAAGCCCCCTTTTTTGAACCACCAAATTGCGCAACAATGCTGCGTGTTGTTCAGAGTAATGGCTAAAGAGAACATTTAGAAATTAATTATTTGTCTATACTTATGCTTTTTAATTCGCAATCATTCTAAAAAAAATATTACTGTATCAATAATTCAACCGCTAATTGACCTGTTCGAGTCATTTTTACTATAAGGATTCATATGAAATTTAATGTTTAGTCATATGACATTTAATTTAATGTTTAAAGAGCTTCGCTCCTAGCTCCATTAATTGTTGCCACACGTGTTGATACCTGTAAAATTAATTTTCTTATTAAACTGATTTTATTTGACCTATGGGTTATTTAAAGATATTTGTATTGCTGTTAACTTACTCGCAATGTAAAAAGGAAAAATGAGAGATTTGAAATGACACAACTGCTCAGAATCGCCGCTGAATAGTAAAACAATAGAGAAGTACCATTCGATCTGAAAGATTATAGTTATACCGATGTATGATACAAAAGAAGATGCAACTTATTGTATGCCCGCTAACTGTAGCTTCGGTAGGTATTTGTAGAAATAATATTTAACTTGTGACAATATTAACAAAATATACACTGAATGTTTATGTAAACAAACAAGAATTCTTAGCCATATTAGTAAATAAAAGTTACTTTGAGATAGATGGACTTTCATATAACTATTAGCGCAGGAAGAGTCTAAAATTTTGAGGTTAGAGTTTTATAATTAACAGTGAAGGTTCTGACTACGATTTAGTGACTCGTGAAGACCGAAATGATGTAGCAGTGGTAAATTTAATTCTTTTGAATATTATATTGACATTTTTATTATTTATGTAACAATTTTTATTAAGGGTTATGTCACATTTCTTGTCTACGTTATTTTGGCCGTGTTCCGAAATACAAACCAGCATACTGGCCAGGGCTAATGACGTCATAACACCGCCGCCATATTGCACTGGTGTCGGCCATATTGTACTGGTGAGATAACTTTATAGTAATCTGTGGCAATATAGGCAAATGCAGAATAATATTCAAATAGTAATTAGAGTTGCCACTTTAAAAAAATACATTAAAGATAAAGGACAACTTAATTTTCGTGAATATTTGAAAAATATATATACTTTCTATTTGTAAGTTTTATAAATTATTATAACAGTTACAATAACAAAAATGCACAGTATCTATGCAGTAAATTTAATTTAAGGTAAATATATGATTCTTTTTTCATTTTCGTTCTTATAAGGTTTAGCGATATTTTATTTCTTTCGTCTCACCATTTACTATTAATTAATTATAATCATAGTCTTACTAAATAATTATTGTACTTGTTTAGAATTAAATATCTGATTAACAACACTTTTTGTTGTAATTGCTTTGTAACTCCATTTTCTTGGAACTTTATTATTTTATGTAATAAAATGTATAACTATCTAAAATAGAAAACTATCACATTAAAAAATAAATATTTAGTCACAGATTAAAAAGAAATTTGTAATACTCTGTCAGTAGTGTCAATTTATGCTGTCAAAGTATTCAGTGCTGGCCATCATGTTTCGGAACGATTCACCAGCATGGCGTCGATTTTTGACGTCATCAGCACTGGCCAGTATACTGGTTTGTATTTCGGAACACGGCCAATATATCACTATCCGAATATTGCCTGCAGGCACCTGATCAGACATCTGATTTTGACATTTGCGTCCATGTCAAAATCAGATGTGTCGTTGTCAAAAAAAAGGGGTTATGTTTGATTAAGGTAAATAGTATTCTGTATAAAATTACATCGAAACTTATCTTAAATAGCATTAAAATTAAAAAAAAAACGAAACTTTGAGTTCCTATTTCTACGTTTAAGCTTTATTCATATAAGAATGCATTTACAATGACGTTCTATTTTGAGACTAAACTATTTTCTATGGATTGTGGCCAAAGGTTAAATATTTAGTGCGTTTCGCTGCGAAGTCATGAAGTAACAGTGCATCTGGTGTAGGCAGTCCCGCCCCCGTTACTGGTGGCTGAAATGGATGATTTAAAAATAAGAGCTGGTGAGAAAATTGGAGCTTTGCATGTAAGTAATCGCTTTCAATGACGCTTCAGTACTTGTTGACTATTTTGAGCTTGTTTTGTTTTTATTATCACGTATTTAGTTTTATACTTAGTGTAGTAGCTTGACACTTCATATTATGTAACAAAACATAGTTGCCAAAAGTAATTTCAATTACTGTTGTGTCAGGTAGTACTGTAAATTACAATGCGACTGTTATGCCAAACAAAGTTCTAAAAAAAGATAATAATTTATATATACACCTATGAATGGGATAATGGGATATGGCAATCTAAAACTTCCATTGATTTTGCTTTTAAAATATTTGACCAAGACGAGTTTTACAAATAACAATTAAATTATGCATTTTATCTAGTTTAATATATATTATACAACAACAAAAACATTATTTGATGCTTTTTTAATACTATCCTAGTATATAAAATTATAGTATATTATTTTAGCTATTGCTGAGTATTTTAGATGATAAAAATATATTCATTTATCATAGATATAATTAAGACTGCTTCAATGTTATCATAATGTTTTAAATTTAGTGAATCAACCAGGAAGTAGTAAGATTTATACTAATTATAATCTATTAATAATATGTTTTGATCATGCCAAGTCTAGTGTAATTTATAGGATGCAGCACTGGGAGCTGCAAACACCAGCAAAGACCGACTGACTGATGCTGTGCAACAAAGTGTGGATGCTGTCAAAAAGGTATACTTGAATAGAACCAACAACAGTTTTATTCTTGGCTAGTTTAGACTGTTGTGTTAAATACAATGAGGTTGTTCAGAGGGTTAAATTAAATATACACTTTGGTTTCTGGATCTCGGAGCTTGAGATTTTGCACTCAGGCTCGTTTTGTAAGTTATGGCAAGGTCTTACAATCAGACTTGAATCTTTCTACTACATCCTACCTACATGATGAGAAATCTTTCTACTACATCCTTTAGCTTCATGCGGTGTTGGTGGAGCTGTGGCAACACGAGCTGGTGTCGGCAGCGCGCGCTCGTATTTGGTGGTGGGCGGGGGAGGCGGCTCGGCGTGTAAGGGAGGGAGCACCGCCGTTGTCGCCAACCATTTTGTACAGGGACCTCGTGGACCTGTTGAAGGATAGAGGTAAGGGCAGGACAGGGAAGCATTTAACCATGATTCACTAATTGGAGTTTAAATTTGTTCATATCATGTACACTAATCTGCAATTGCCCTAATAGCAGACCATTGAATAGATGTGTGATAAATATTACTATAATGCAGTGATGTTTATCAAAATAGTTATTGAAAATGTTTTTAACATTAAAAAAATCCGTGCTTATCAAATTTCAGTATGGCGCCGCACCATGGTGATCTTTATCTGCGGTGCCGCCCTAGGAGGCGGCGCAGGGCTGCTGGTAGGGCTGCGGGTCGGGACGCGAACTGTAGCCGGCCCGACCGCCAGAGCCCTGCACACGCAGAGCGATCAGACCGTCATACTCGTTGAAGATGCCGTTTCACCGGGTAATGAATAAACAATAATTGATTTTTTATATTAAATAATTATTAATAAACCCTAATAATAATTATTAATTAACCCTAATAATATTTTAAAATTATTAAAACTAAAAACCCTGTTTTTTCGGGAGCATGTCATGACGTGCCGTCCGTCCCCGTTTAAAATATCAGTGATAAGACAATAAAGAAAAGACAAAATATACAAAAAGAGGTGTATTGGTAATCTGACAGAATTTACTCCATGTCCATACGGCAGGTGCGTGTACCGACGAGGTGCTCGTGCGCGTGCAGGCGTTCAGCGTGTGTTGGTCGGACCGCGCGGTGCTCCGCGGGCGCGGCGCGGCGCTGCGGTCGCTGCTGGCGGCGCCGCACGTCACCGTGGGGAGGGGGTTCGCGGGTGAGGAGGGCAGGACGATCGAAGTCCGAATGATTTAATTTTTGCTTTTTACAGAATTTCTCTCTCGACAACAATCCAGTAATGATAGAAGATATGTTGCTGTAAAGTTTCATTCACATAACCGTATCTGTAGCTTGCTTTAATGCGATGTATTTTATACGTTTTTTTTATATAACATATAAGAGACATCGTCACAATTTTGCAAGACAAAGCGATAAACACAAAGATTCTTTCTCGATATCAAAATTACTTTCAATCATTTGATAAGGCATAGATGTATGAATGGGGCATATAGTTATAACGTTACTTATTAATTCCAGGCGTGATCCTGGACGTGGGTCCCGGGGTCACCGACCTGGAGCTGGGTGACGAGGTGTGGGGCGTCGTGAGCGAGTGGGGAGGAGGCGCGGCCAGCGAATTGCTCGCTATCAGGAGGTGTTTATTTTTATTCATGATAATAATATAATAATCATAATAATATCAGGACAAATTACACACATTGATCTAACCCCTAAGCAAATTATTTGTTTGTGTTAAGAGTGTTAGACAACGATACGAATACATAGAAATACACGGCGAATATATTTAAAAAACGACTAAACCCTGAAGTACAGACATCTATGCATCACATATATTCCTGTCTCTGTCGGAATCCGAGCTCCATTGCGCCGCTACACGTTAAGCGTCAGCGCTAACGACTCGACCAAAGGGGCGGTTAGCCTGATAATAATAAAATGATGCCAACTATAATACTTTATTTCTTATTATTACGTAATCTTTGCATACATTTTCAAACAGTTCGGTTGTGTTGCACAGGGTAGAACACATTGTATAAATATATCCCATCAGGAGCCGAGTGTGTCGCCGGCCGCGCGCGTTGTCCCCAACGCACGCGGCGGCGCTGCCGTGGGCCGGGGCGCGCGCTCTGAAGGCGCTGCAAGCTCTAGGAGACGCAGCGGGGGGCGGGGCGCGGTGAGTGCAGCGAAACCTTAAGATACTGCGACCGTACCTAACCTAACCTAAGTCACTTCACAACAGTATACCCTACTAGTTAGCAATTATTTTATTGATGTTAAGAAATAAGATATCCAAAAATACAGTTTTTGTCTATTTTGTTTATTCAATAAATAAAACTATAAAGTTCATGTTCGTTCGTTAGAAAGTTAAAGATATAAAGTGATGTTGATGTTCTCACAGTAAAACAAAACGACACCATTTGTTTTTGCGAACAAAACTGCAAAGCATTCATTAATGTAATATGTGTCCCCTCGGGCCAGTGTGTTGGTGGTGGGCGGTCAGTCAGGCGCGGCTTGTCTGTTAGTGCAGTTGCTGAACGCGCGAGGAGCCCGCGTGTGCGTCTCCGAGCCCCCGCAGGCGCACGCCACCATGAAGGAGCTTGGTACAGAACACGATTACTTAAAAACTCGGTTGTCACTAAACCAGAATAGTTTTCTCGGGTTAAATTGACACTTCTAATTATGTTGCACGGTAGCTTATAAGATATCACTTTAAATCTCTTGATCTTATTGTCTTTAGGAGCACACCAAGTCATCGACCTGCCGCAGACCTGGTCCCTGCCCCCCGGCGGTTGGGACGCGCTGGTGGTCGGTGACGGAGCGCCCGGGGACCCGCCTCGGAAACTACTGCGGTTAGTGGACTGGTAGCGCTTTAAAATTGCGATTTCGGTGATTGTCCTTTGTGAACAAACACGAGGCCCGTTATGATTGAATTAAAAGGATAATAAAAAATTCGACATAATTGGTCGGTTAATCAGACTAGTTGCAATAGATTCCCCTAGTTGCCAGTGTCGAGTGTCGTATGTGGTGTCGCAGTGTCGGTCGCGTGTCGCGCGTGGTGTCGCTGCGTGCGGGCGCGCTGCGGACGGACGTGCTGCCCGCCGTGCTGTGGCCCGCCTGCTACCTCGCCTTCAACGGGTACAGGCTGCTCAGGGTGAGACGCACACCACACACGGGGAGGAATTAGTACAAGCAATTTAGATCGAATTGCATGGAAAAATATAAAATTCTATTGTAGTATTGTATATTTATAGAATCTGTATTGAACAAAAAGTGGTATACTAATTAAATCCTAAAACATTCGTAGTAATCGATTAAACAAGTAGACGAATTACAAACTAAAATTGTAGTGCTGTACTTTAAGTTTTGTGTGAAAAAATATCTACGACTCAGTATTGATATTGTTATGTTTTATGCACGTCAGTGGGTACTGCGTCTGGGTTGGCACACCGACTGGCTGGACGAGCCCGTGCTGCCAGCACTCGACCTGCTGCGGGACTTGGTGGAAGAGGGACAACTGGCGCCCGTGCTCGATAAGGTCAGTGAGAGGAGATTGACTGTAGGGTAGCTAAGAGGACTGTGAGGGAAAGACCTTTTGAAGCCTCCATCAAATTTAAATCATTTGTTAATTGTGAACGATAGGTAAATATTTTTTTTTGTTGAAGGTCTAACCGAGTGACATTAAAGTTTCTCGAATATAATGACAAATATATATATTTGATATACGACTAGTCATACGAGAACCGTGGTTGGGCTGCAGCCTCTGTGCAAATAAAGTTTTTATTTTACAATCTAGACAAGATTGAATTTAATAATTGACAAATTTTATGCGGACTTGAAAAGCAAAAGAGACAGCTCATCAAAAAAGGTTCAAAACTCTAGTATCATTTCCAGATTCCCAACGTTTTCAAAAATGGTAAACAAGGTTAGACCATATATATTTACCTTCCAAAGGGCAACTGCAAATTAATTACAGTAGTATCCATCCACAAAGATAAATGTATCCCCCACCCCCCTCTCCTCTAATGAGAGGAGAGGGGGGTGGGGGGGAACTGTCCTTTAAAACATAAATAATACCTAATGTCTATTCTACAGGTGTACCTCCCTCACGACTTCGAGGCGGCGCTGGCGCACGCGTGCGGCGACCGCGCCCTCGGTACCACAGTTGTGCGCTTCCCGTAGACACGCACGATGATAACACACCAACTACGCTCAATATAGCACACATATATTTTTTTATTACATCTAAAAATTATAACATATTAAACCATTTTGTTATTATTAAATATACATTTTATATATATTTTTGTAAGGCAATATTTTAATACGAGGTTCCTTGATGTACTTTACCTCTTATATTACACTTTAAGATTTTTTAAATGTGTACTGATTTTAATACGTAAAGATCATAGATCTGTAAATAATTGTAAATAGTAACTAATAGGTGCATCCGAAGAAAGATTTAACTGACATTATTTACACTCAAGAAAATGCTTACGATGGGTTTTTAATTTATTTTTGTTGAAAAATTGTTTCACTACTATTATTTTCTGATTTTAAGTTTTAAGTAAAATATTATAACATAATACTGCCATAGAATAATAATATCACTTTTAAGAGTTTTTCTGTGTGATATTGTACATACGTTAGTTACATATTAAAATCGTGTGAGTTGCTATAGCAACATGGTGTTAAAAAAGATTCGCTGTAGAACTTAACGACTGTTACACAGACAGTCATGTAAGTCAGCTAAATGGTGCAAATTTTTTTATGAAAAATTATTTAATATATACCAAATTATACCTAACCAAATATTATGAAAAAAACCTGTTTAGGAACTAAACCATCCACAGAATAATAATTGTAAATATTTTCTAGGTAATGTAGATAGAAATGAATTGAAAATAAATTGTTTTTTATTTTATTTCCTTGTACATTTGTAATGAAAAGAATATTCTTTGTCTGCTGCAAACGACCTCAAAAATTACACCAACCTTACCGCCGGGTTGTCCGACAAGTATTTTGCATGATTTGATAAGCATATTCTTCCTATTCTTCCATATTAGTTTTTGTATCGTGCAATAAAGCTAAAGAATTAATCTGATTCTTCAGTTCTTTAAAACTTATCTCGAAAGTGGAATGTAAATGTGAAGGGTTAGCTATCTACAAGTGAAATTTGTATCTGAATATACTTTACCCGGAGGCCCACTTAAAGCGGGCGTATCTTGTAGTTGTAATATAAGGCAACCCCAGAAGAAATTGTTAGTCCTGTACAGTTACCACATTTTAAAGGTTATTAAAATAAAACAATATATTCCAAACCACGTTTATTATTGTTTGAACACAACCTAAATACTATAGATAATCGTTCGATAATAAATATTGATAAGTTTTATCAGAAAGCAACACAGGCTTACCTACTTCCTATTAATTTGTTCGTAAAATGCATCAGGCCCCTTGTTAAAAACTATTGCTAGAAACTAGATGAGTAAAGAAATTCAAGAGGCGAATATAAATGATAAATTTTTATTTCAATTATTTATAGCATTATAAGAGAGAAATAAATGTTCCCAATAGTAAAACATAAATCTGATAAATAGGTTTGCAATCTGCAACTTTGCTAAAGCCCTTTAAATATTTTTAAAACTTTAAGCTATTACAAGTGTACTATTGTAAGAATGAACTATTGTTATAAGATTACATTGGTCCTTATTATATATTTGAGCTGAAGGTATAAGTTGTCATTAAACAAATTATATACTTTTTCGTTAAACAGGAAGAATATACAGATATAAATACTATGGCAGAAGTAAATAAATAGAATAGAAAAATCACCAAAAGTTTCGAACCTGTGACTTTGGCGGGTTGTGCGCCTCTGCATCTGCTGAACTATCGTGTCACTACACATTTTAATACAGTTGACATTATTTTTGTATAAGACGCAGGTCTAATAAATTACTTTCGACACCTTAACTATTATTATGTTTTTGCAAACGAAAATAATTCTTTTTTTCAAAACAGTAAAAAATGGCTACATTAAGAGATTATTGTTCATATAACATTTAATTCATTCAGCAACATTTTCACGATTCTAAAACATGTGTATAAATGATAGCATCAATAGATTTGATTAATTTTAAGAGATTCTTTCGCAAATATCAATTAATTTATAAAGTAATGGAATGTCGAAAAGCTTTTAAATATTCTGTTTAGTACATAATATGTATGACATTTGGAATTTAAAATTAATACTGTTTATAGAAGTATGATTACATGGCGGTAATTATTCTAAACAAACTTAATCTTAAACAAATTATAATTCCATGATACATCCATATGACCATATGACATCCATATGATAAAATCCAGATTGTAGTCCATTACCACGGGCTTTTTATTAAATGTCATTTTGGTTTCGATAAACATAAATGAAATAAATAATATATACTATGAACTAGAAATATAAAATTTAAGGTAAAAAAAAAGGTGAAGATAACAATAAAATTGAAGTAAATAAATATCTATCTAACAATAACCGTCCATACCTCTACAATACAATTTTACCCAGACAATCTAGTATCGTAGTAACAACCCTATTATATTTAACAATTATTAACAATAAATTGCATTTAATCCTTCCCCTCAACAAAAACAACACCAACCTTAAAAGAAACAACACTTAATAATAAAAGTTTCAAAATTCTCCTAAAACACCAAGTGCAGTGTCAAATAGATTTTTATTAAAAATAATTCAAGTGATAGATATAAATAGATATATATGTTGTTTAAATTTTGTAGTAATAAATATCACTGGTTATGTTTTGAGAAACAGTTACTCGGATATACAGATAATTCTTTTCGTCTGGAGTTAAAAATTATAAAATAGATGTATAAGATAAAAAATATCCCTCACTTCATTTATTTCAATGAATCAATACTTAAAATTGCAATTCCAACCTCCAATATATTAGAATAAAATCCTAAGTTTTAGATTTCAAATTACAGTTATGAAACATCATACCGTATATGGTTCAAAAATACATGGACAGAACCAAAACTAGACAAATCTAAATTCCTAATACTCCCAACTTCTGAATCCTCATATCCTTGGAGCTGCAGCTCTTCACGCACCTAGTATAGGAACAACTCCGGAAAGTACTTGGTGTAGGGCGGCACGTGCTGGCCCTTGCCCCCCGGCGACCCCGCACCCGGCGCCAGCAGGGGCTCCTCCGACAGGGAGTTGAAGATCTCTTCCAACTTGTCCTTTATTTCATACTGAAATATTGGAAGGCAATTTCATGAATTCTGATAATAATTAATAATCATATATGGAAATCCACAGGTCACGATCACCGCGTTGCATGTTACACATTGTGAGTGTGTGTGCATGTATCTTGGGTCTGCGTGAGTCGTATCAGGCTGCTGAAACGTCGTCAAACCCTCAGTGCTTGTGTGTTTTTTGTGGGTATGTGTGCGTTTATCCTGGGCTACGTTAGTGGCAACAGTCTGCTGCAGGGAGTAGCGTTTTATGTGTTGTTCAGTGTGTGTGTCTGTGCGTGTACCTTCGGCTGGGTAAGTCTCAGCAGGCTGCTAAAGGGCGCGGTGCGAAAGGCGTTGTTGAGCGTGGCTCGTCGTCGTTCGGCGTCCCGTCTCTCGGCCTCACTGGGTCCGCGCGCCGCCACCACCAGCGCCTCCAAGCTCACGCTCTCGCCCTGGCCGGAATGCTGGGATAGGGAATAACGATTTTTAGAGTATTTTTATTATAATTTTTGTTTTATTTATTTCCATTTACGTTAAATGTAATAGTATCGACATCGTCGCAGGGTGGAAATGGCATGTACCGATATAAGCGAAGTCAGATATTAAACTGTGAGAGTGATGAACTGTAGTTTAAATACGAATGGAAATGTTCAAATATTACCAAGACAAATTTATTCATAATTAAAATCTAGATGACATTGCACTAGATACTAGCTAAATGTTGTATATTTTTGATTTATATTAAAACAACTACAGTTTCATATTTAAATTATTCTAATATCATTTTTTATATTACTATGTCCAATGTTAAGTAGAGGAATCTTCTTCCAAGACAGACTTCTTATACAGTTCCAAATTTGAAGTATACATTACATTTTGGTTATTGGTTCAGGTTATCACAAGTCATTTATAACTCAAACTTACAAGGAAACAAGATATATATATTCATTATTAATCATCGAAAACTAATGAAAAAAATGTTTCAAAGTACGGTCTAAACAATATCTTAGTATATTTAAATAAATAAAATGACAAAAATGTGGTGTTCTTCAGGGATCTCATTTGGGTGCTTTGTCTTAAACCAACTTCACATAAACGTCGACTACATACAAATTGATAGATCTTTATTACACTAGATGATATAGTACCACTTAAAATAAAATAAAAAAATTGTAATCGACCAACAGTTAACAAAATCAACATATACACCACAGGGGTTATTTTACTAACAAATAAAATACTTTAATTAGAGACTGTTTCATTACAACCGTGTTTACTGAAGCCATTTTTTCTCTCCGCATGTCGTGTAAGGATACATGGGCTTCTTCGTGACCCCAGTTCCAAAATTCGTTATCATTTCCCTATACAAGGAGGCCATGATTGGATAATTTTAACTTTTGCACAGATGAATCCAACCATTCCATACTCATTTTAAATTCAATACAACGTAAATATCACACAGTACACACTTTATATTAATTATGAATGAGTGGTTATTACATAGGTTCCAAAATTCGGCATAGAAGGTCGATGGTTGTAATTGTATTTTTCTATAAACATCCTGTACTCTTCGTCTAAGTCATCGTATTGAGTTTGCTGCAAGTTACTTTACAATAAATCAATTACCTATAATAAAAACGGTTCGTAGTAAATGCGAACCTGTAAATATTTATGTGGTCCTAGTATATATTATATCTACTAAAGGTTTTATTTAAAACCTTTTATAGTATATTTAATAAATTGAAATTAGTTTACTATAAGTCTTAAGTAATATATAATGTATATAATATATTGTCTGTGTTGTCTCATTTATTGGTACATGTGTGTGTATGTGTTGTATGTTTGTGTGTACTCACTCGTTGCACGCCGGGCGAGCTGTTAGCGCTGTCCATCTCTGTGGCGGGCCCGGCCGAGATGTCGGCCAGACTGTCGCGACCTTGTGTCGCACCTGGAACCACATACACTAACATTCAATAGTATAACACCAGTCTAAAGCAGCCAGAATAGCAGCTCAACCTTTATAGCCAGAAGGGTCGGTGGGGTTGAGATGCTATAAACATAATCATTAGGACTGAGGAAGGCGAGGGAAATACTATTCAATTTGCCGAACGCTAGGTCACCTAGCGTTAGTACACTATTTTGTTATTCGCTTTTCCCTATGCGATATACTAAAATCGCATTGGAATATATTTGATTGGTCGATACCTTAACTCCCAATTATTTTTGAGGGTCTAGTAGCGCCCTGTAGATCTAGAAATCTATATCTAACATGATCAAAACTAACAATTAGATAAACACGTGACAGAACTCTAACGAAATTTCGAAAGTTCGAAAACGCTTAACAAAAGCCGAATTTGGTATCAACTACTTGCACTTGTTACTGAACCATTGAATTTATACGATGCAAATAGACGTTTTTGAGAACCCTCCAAGACTGGAATTTCTATAGTGCGTTATTAATTATTATAGAAATAGACTAGGTATATAACTTTTATAATTTAGATGTGCTATCGGATATGTTGCCAGTTGGTTCGAACCTGTTATGTGTGTGTGTGTGTACTCACCCGCCTCCACCCAGCTGTGTCTGTGCACGGTCCCGTAGCGGCCGCCGCCCTGCAGCCGCGACGCGTCCAGTCCGCCCGCAGTCACGCACTCACACACTGCCAACTGTTTCACGGACACGGTTTAATGATGACCAAACTATTTTTTTTTGTATCATGCACGTTAATAGCTACGTAATTTTCTTTATAAATATATATTACAACGTTCCGAGAACGATACACTGCAAGATAAAAGGGCATTAAGTACAACATATAGAAAATAGTTACATGATCTATCATGAGGTACGGCAGCTTGTTGGGCATCTTGGAAGGAGTAAGCTGTTCGTATTCTTCTCGCAGTGGTGGGAGAAGATGTGGAGCGTCTTCCCGGCGGGCTTCGATTATCTAGAGTTTTGAATAAAAATTGAATGAAAAATTAACCGATTATTAAATTTTTTATATTTTTTTTTTATTCTATACTTATTTAAAATGTAAATAAGTTTAATATGGTCATGCATATTTATAGATATTTGAAAAATATAAAGTAAATTATTATTTTTCTTTTAAGTTTTTAAGTTGAGTTTCACTATTACGAAAAAATATATTATGAGTTGGGTCAGATACTACACAAGTACAAACTACAAACACTGTATCTACTAGTATCCCACCTGTCGCACGTAGTCACCCAGCGCGTGCAGCGGCACGAGGCGCGGCAGCAGCGCCGCCAGCGACACGCACACTGCCTGCAGCGCGCACTGCTGCCACACTGACAGCACCGGGTTGGACAGCGACGACTGCTGGATACTGCACACACACAACGAACTGTACTATACACGGATGAGTGTATCATGGGCAATGAGGACGATAAAAATCGTAATAATTGTGCCACTTGTTTTTTAACCTATTTACCACCACGGGGTTATTATTCTTAACGTTAAATATGTTTTAGTTTGTTTTTATACTAGTGTCTAGACGTTCACCTGGCCAGTAGACTACTTTCAATGTTACTCCACTTTATCAGACAATATTTTCCACATTCATCCATTTCTCTGAACTTATTTTTATAAACTAACTTTTCTTAATGTTCCAAAGACTTTACTATTGTCCTCTTCTATTCACAGAACGTTCAAGCCAACCAATCCTGACCTTATGAGCCCCTTCGACGTCTCAAATATTTATGCAATACTAGAGTCAATGCAATAGGAGAGGAATGGTTATTCCTAAAATCTGTCTTGCGTTGTACTGGTCACACTTTGTACTGTTGCGAAAATTAAGAAGCATCATTTGGCAATAACATCTATATCATCGACAATAGTATAATTAATATAACGATCATATTAGCTGTAGATAAATTCATAACCATTCACTAATGCTCTGCCCACGTCGTAGTCATCCAGAAAATAATACTGTGCCTGCGATCACAACGATAAATTTGGTAGATCTTTCATCTTTGTGATCGCAGGCAAAGGATTCCAATGGATGATAAGCACTTTCCGTCATAGAACAGGAGTATTTTCGTCTCTACTTAACCGTCATCAACTCCTTTCCTATTATTCCATCACTCTTTTTAAATATATGCTCACGCCATCAACCATCAATGACCTTCAGTGATATAGCGAAATTAAATTACTAAAGGAATTCTGTCAGTACTTGGAGCTTACTTCAACTACTTTTACAAGTCCCATCCAATATGAATTAATTATCTCTCCTGGTGGTATTCGACAGCACTAGTCTTTAATTTTAACATATGGTATGGTAGGCAGGTTGAAAAGGTTCTAAAATCAAAATATTGCTCAATTTCTTCTAACCTTGATTATCATGTAACGAGGATATAGGTCACAAAGTCAACTTACTAGGCTGGGACTGAAAATATATTAAATTTTTGGTTATGCTGCAGAAATTGGACCGCATCTCCCATTATCGATTTCAACTTAAATAAGTATCTCTGTATACATTTTCTTCTCTTATCCTCTTTCTTCTTTATACTCTTCTTTTTAGAAAGATTCAATATTCTGAGGACCTCATCCCCCCGACTTCCGTATAAAAAGCGATATGTTTTATGACTCTCAATATTATTCAACTCTTTCAATATAAAACCTGAAATTCTATTCCTTCAATATATTCTATCTAACGCTATAAATTTATAGTAGACAAGGTTTAAAAAAGGCCTCCTTCGTAATTTATTTCATTACTAGTTGTTGTCGTGACTCTGTCCACTTAAGCTTTGGCTTAAGCTTTTAACTTGGAACACAAGCTACAGTAGACTGTAAAAATGGACAGAGTGACGGGCAACAGCTAGTTATAATTTAAATTTTCTTTTATGAAAACGCTATTTACCGCCCTTCATTTTGATAGGCTCCTGGATGGTTGCTTGCTTGTAAACATAATATGGCGTCCAAAATCCACATTTTCCTTTTTTGTCACTTCCGCCATCAAGACTTATCTACCGATACCTCATACATCAAAATCCGTTTAAGCCGTTTAGGCTGTAGCAGTGAACATATAATTAGCACAATTGGCTTTATAAGAAGTAAGAAAATAAATAATTAATAACTATTATATAAATAATTAATAACTGACATATTTTTATACAGTTAGAATATTTTGTTGTTTTGTTTTTTAGTATACGTCCTAGTAAATTATTTTATATTTTAATTGCATATACCAGCATTATATCAAATAACAATAACTTTTTATATATAGTATATACGTACGACAGTATGAGTTGCAGCATGTCGCACACCGTCTCCTCGGAGGCCAGCTCTATGCACAGTAGAGCCAGCGTGGTGTAGATGGCGCTGATGTTTTCTACAGTATTGGACTCCAGCTGCAGACCTGGTGAGGACGATAGTTTGGATTTGCAATGGAGATTGAATTTCTTTTACTTTGACTTAATTACATAATATATCTTTTTATAATCCGATAGTATTCATTCAAATTAAAACAAATCGTAATGACATTTTCCTATAAGATGATTGAACTCGGAACCCATAAGGAATGGCTACTTTTATCCCGTTTTCATTTTGAAGGATAAATATCCATTTATCCTATAATAAAATATTCATTAATGCATCCGCATTAATGAATATTTTTTTTGCTTTAAATATATATAAATTATTTTTAATATCATTATAAATACCTTCAAAGAGTGAGTTAAAGATGGCATATCCATGCTTGCTGATGAAGATGAGATCGGGACGAGAACACTTCCCTACTGTCAAACCCAGCTGTTCGTACTCCACACTGTAAAATAAAAATATTTGATTACACTCTCCTTCCAAGACTGCTACTTGTGTGTGTAAGCATGCGTCTCTGTCTGTATCAGTGCATCTTATTATTATCTCTGTGTTCATTAATTTATTTTACCTTAATTATGCATACAGACAAGTCGTACGCCACAGCACAATGGATTGTGCGCGGATTAAACATTGATCAATACATTACGTTTGCAAATGTGTGTGTTCTTGCACATCACTGTGTGGAATGAGGATAAATAACCTGTGGTGGCTGTGTGTGTGTGTTTACTCACGTGGGCGTCAGCAACAGCGGTGCGTTCCCCCTGCGGTCGAGGAGCGTGTGCAGTATGCGCTGCAGCAGGGCGCGCGCGGCCGCCTCCCCCGCGCCGCCCGCCCCGCCCCCGCCCGCTCCGCCGCCTGAAAGCCGGAGAAGGGCCTCCAGGAAGGCGGCCGGGAACGCCTTGCTGAGCTCGGTGGTCTTGTATGTTGTTCCCACCTACGACGAGTCGTAACGCTTATATATACAAGCATGTTTTGTCTTATATATTGTATTATTGGAGTAGTCGGCACAAAAAGGTCTCCATGGGAAAAAATTTTGGTTTCACTTTTCCCATTATTAACGGTTTGTTATTCTATATAGAATTTATATATACTTTAAATTATACCTTCAACAAAGACTTCAATAAGATACTCTGCAGCATGGCGTCTGCTTTAGTGCCTTTCCCTCGGGTGTTGGGAATCTTGCTGACGATAAACATCATTATATCTATCTTTTGGAAGTCGGGCAGGTGATCTGCAAATTCTCCCAGTGCGTTGATCAGCGCCTCTTGATACAGTCGTTCGTCGGATTCTTTCTACAATAAATACACGATCAGCTCTATAAAGTTCACTGAATGTATTATTTTTAGAGACTTTAGGAGTTAGACCTACCTCAGAATCTCTAGCCACGGATATCCGTAGATTCGTAAGGAGATTGTTGATGATCTCCAGCACCGAAGGACCTGCATCAAAGAACAAGATTGTCAACGTTTAGCTAATGTTTAGATAAAATAAGAACGGTTGGTGGTGGGTTGGAGTGTGGGTGAGGAATAGGTTATAGATTGTGAGATATGAGTTCGGGTTGTACGTGTAAGTGCCGGGTGTGCATGTGTGTGTGTGTGTTTGCGTGTGTATCTGTGCGTGTGTGCGCGTGTGTGTTCGCGTGTGTGTGCGCGTGTGTCCTTGTGTGTGTGCTCGTGTGTGTGTGCGTGTGTGTGTGCGTGTCTCACCGACGCTGTCCCCGGCGGCGATGGCCACTATGTTGCTGAGCACGGCGGCGCGCGCGGCCCGCACGGCACCCCGCGGCCCCGCGTCCACGTGCTGCATGAGCGCCTCTACCGCGCTGTACGAGTACTGGGCCTGAAGAACAACATATTAACTCTCATGGAGATTTAAATTTTATCCTTAAAACTGTGCGTCCATAAGCGCCAATACGTGGCCTAAGTATAAATATATTCCTCTACACGATTGGAAAGCATACTGATTTTAAGCTCGTACACTTTCTAATGCAGAAGTTATGATTTATACTCCGTTATTCCTACCGTTCAACATTACTATTTCAATTCTAAAGTTGGCTTGTTGACGAGTCGTTTTTGATATTATCGAAGCATTCAAATAATATACAAAATATAATAGCAACTAACTTGAATAGAAAACATGATGATTTTGAAGGTGTGCACGGCGAAGTCGTTAGGAACCCACAGTTCGTGGCGATCGAAGTGACTATAACAAAAGAAATATATAGAAAGCCATTGGAACACACTTATAGACCATAAACAGGTTCACGGCCTCACGTGAGCACTGGTCTCAGCACGCTCCGGATGTGTCCGAAGGAGGCGCGCCCCACCAGCTCGCGCAAACAAGCCTCAGCCAGGCGAGGAGGGTCATCCTCTAAGCCATCGCGCGTGTCCGTCTCCATACACGTTACAGTCTCATACTTTTCAGCACTCTAGAAATGATTTTGACTGTTATGGCACTTACAAAACATTTTATTTTCAAAATTGTTGAATGGGAAACAAATTAAGTAATTGAGACTTTTATAAACTATGGATTACAATAAATAGTTCTATAAGCTAATATAACATTATTAACATTATTGAGAGAAGATTTTTATCTTTCAACAAAGAGAGCTATATTGAGACAAATAACATTTTCAGCGCAAGTCCATAAACAGTAATAAATGATAACAGTATTAAATAAATAAATAAATAAATAAATAAAACCGAAAAGAACCCAGTTTTGAACCCTTCCATACACCAATCTTTAATAGTTACTATTAAATATATTTTTTCAAAATTCTGTGAAAGTCTGCTTTTTTAAAAAATAGTTTCGTAAAAAATAGTTTAAATATATATATTTATTAATACTTACTTCTGAGTAAGTATTAAATAATATATATATTTAAACTATTTTTTACCATTTATGAAGAAATTAAAACATTAAACTATAATTTAAATAATTTATTTTTTGTATGTGATATATCAATTATCTTCGAAAACTTAAAGGAACCTAATAACTGTGTTGCTTGTAAATTGTTAGCACATTTTGGGGTTCAGAGTAAATTATGAAGACTTAGATTCTGTGATTGTTTAATAATAATTAAGAGTTTAATAAAATGATGTGTACCTGCATATTATAAAGTAGTGATGGTACAATCTTATCCATGTGTTGAGCTTCCCATATATTCTCAACCAGGTCGTCTGACACGGTCTTCCTTATCACCCCCTAAATCACATTTTCGTTAATATTCCTTCATTCTGGTATAATGCCAATCCCACTTTTTAGTATTCCTAAATTCACCATCTCACCTGTAAGCCCTGTATGCCGGCCAAACGTATGTTGTCTCTTACTGCTTTATCACTGTGGTTGCTGTGACACATGGCAGAGAATTTGGATACGAAAAAGTCGTATCGACGGTGATAGGAAGGCGTGTCTTCTTCTATATTTGCGAAACGAACAAACTGTTGAAAATTTCAGACAGAAATTGAGACATTTAGTTTTAATTTCTTAACATTTTTGTAAAAAATAAAAGGGCAATAGATAAGAACGATTGCAATTCCGTACTATTGGAATAATCATTAATTCGATAACCAAAACTCAAAATTACGTTTTAAAATAAATATAAAAATATCAAAAATACTCTTTGAGTTCTAGCCAATTTTTATGTGCAAGAGTATTAATTTAATGAACAGTGCAAGTTGAAACTAATTTAGACTGCAATTTCATTTCATAACACTATATAAGATGTGCATTTGATAAATTGCCAAAAGTTCAAAGATTGCTTGACGCAAAAATATATTAGACCAAAACATATCAAATAATAACACTTTTAAAATAAAAAAAATACTTACACTTTGTGTAGCGAGAATCTGTAATTGAGGATCTGTAGATTCCAGCAACTTCTGAACCATTTTGAGGAAGCTCTCAACGAACAGATTGAGTGTTTGAGAGTGACAAGCCAAAAGGAGTTGATCCATCGCCTCCATTGCTATAATAACAAACCTGGAATACGAAGATTCAAGTTCAGGTCACAATTTTTTATTTCATATAGTTGCGGCTATGAAGTCAATGGAAGACAACCATAGATACTCTTCAGTTTTTTTGTTAACTTTTCTATTATTTCATTGTGTGAAGAAAGGAATGATATGGTTTTTTTTAATATTAGCACTCAGCTGAAACCGGTGGATTTAGAAACTAAACATCCCTACTAATATTATAAATGCGAAAGTAACTCTGTCTGTCTGTCTGTCTGTCTGTTACGCTTTCACGCCTAAATCAATGAACCGATTTTGATAAAATTCGGTGTGAAGATAGAACTAAATTTGGGAAAGGACATAAAATACTTTTTATTGCGTAAAAAATGGTAAAAGGGGTTGAAATAGAGGATGAAAGTTTGTATGGAAGGTCCTTATTGTCAAAAATAAAATCATGTAAGATGACATAAAATCATGTAAGAATAACCATATCGCGCGATATAACTGAATTCTACGCGGGCGAAGCCGTGGGCGGAAAGCTAGTTTCTAATAAAGGCTGTTTGAAGAAATATTGTTTTAAATATTAATATATAATTAAAAAATTGTTTTAAATATTAAACGCTAAGAAAAGAAAATCGAAATACTGGTTTAAAAACATAATAAAACTGGAAGAGACATATCAAGTACGAATTACGAATTAAATTAGTCAGTAGACCGTTTGGAATGAGTCAGGAAGAGTCAGCACACGGCTAGTTTAATCACATATTTTAAATATCCAATACTTAATATTATTGATGGTTAACTCAAGAATTTCCGTTCTATGCTTGACCTTCAAAATACACAAGTGATAAGTTTTATCTAAAGTATGTACTTTAAATCGATTTGATCTTGACGTTTTGTTACCACAATTTCATCTTAAGAAATATGTTACGAAGATTTCAATAGCACCACAAAATATCTCCATTAAAAAAAACTAATTTCTAACCGCAAAACAAAAATTATTTTAGGCAAAAATAATAAAAGCCTAACCCATGTCGTCTCCTATAGATATCCCTGGAAGCCTTCTGGAACAGGTACTCCCCAATTCTGTCCAGTTTTTCTGGACTGGAGAGGGAGTAGAAGGTCAGCTTCTCCATGTTGGACTTGACCAGTCCATCCTGAGGAGACGCGGGGAAGATGTTGTCGACCAGCCGCTTGTAACGTGGTCGGAGTGCAGAACAGCATCCGCAGCAACCTGTAGTTATGGAATTTGGGTTAACAGAATAAATAATTTAGTGAGATGGAATGTAAAACTACATTACAATTATATTAGGAAAAATACTTAATTTCCTTACGCAATTATCCAATAAGAAAATAGTAGGTATGAAAAAAACTAAAACCGATTGTCGCCTAAAAATATTATTATATATATTTTATAGGATACATATGCCATGCGTCATCATCTTGCGTCTAGTTTTAGATCAATCCCAAAAAATTAAAAATATTTTTATTATATCTATTAACCTGCAGGCGATTTGTTTAAAATTAGAGTTTAAAGCTGATTCAAACTAACATATAAATAGATCATATTTAATATAACACAAATTATCTTATAGACTACGCTTAACATATATTCAAGTCAATTGGTTTTCTGATATAAATAAGTTTGAAAACCTAGTTATTGTCAATAGTTATGATAATGATATTATGATATAACATATAATGTCATATATATCATAATATATGGTATGTATTTTTAACATAAGTTTAATCTTAAATTATAATGTTGTTTTGAAATTGACAAGACTCTATCCGTCTTTAGCACCACAGCTGTCCACAATTTTTATATTTTCAGTTTGTTTGATTAAAATCTGTTTAGACGTTTCAAGGTCAAGTAGGGGTCTTTCCATGTCTTATAAATATCACTATTAACTCACAAGTCATATACACGGTGCGACTGATGAAGAAGCATGCCCGGTGGACGATTTTGCGCGTTGGAATCATTTGGTACATATCACTAAAATCTCTTTACAACTTACTTTGACGATGCTATTACATATTAAGTTGCTATTTTCTTTTTTAAATTTAAAGTCTTAAATCGAACTCATAATTAATAAACAAGGATAATATGTATGATAATGTAGGTATATTTAGTTCAAAATTAAATAATTTATATTGAAATGAGTCCATTGTATCCAACACACAGTAATAAATTAAAATTTCATACACATATTTCGGGTAAGAATAATCATAATTATTATTATGTTGATAAAAAAGCAATGGTTTATTTATTTTATTTGTCACAAAAATATGTTTATTTTGTTTTTTTTGTCCACTTGAATAAATTTCGTAGAAACAAAACAAACTTTATAAAAACGCTTACAGTCACAACACGTAAATAAAAATTTAAGATACGTTCGCACTACACGTGTGAGGCAACAAAATAAGAAACGTTTGATAACAACTGATAAGCCTAGTGAAGCGTTGTCCGGCTTCGCATGATTGGTTCTTGCCCCACTTGTCTTAGAAAGTGCTTATACATATAGATAAAGAATAAACAGAATTAAAAAACAATTTTAAATATTTGTTTTAATGTGATACGTATATGTCAGCTCATCAGGTCCCGCAGACCCACACATCTTCCTTTTTAAATATGGGTATAAAGTTTAACGAATCTCTTCCTCTGGGGGTTGGTGGGTTCAATCTCATGGATTTTTTTAAGTTATGCAGTTCAAAAATTTCGAACCCAAGACCCTTCAATTAAAGGAAGAAAATATATTATATAAATATATTTTTCTTATATATCTTTAAGAAAATAAATATTACGTGACCTGACCTAACCTAATTAAATAATTATTATTAAATCAAATAATAAACTAGGTTTAAAATAAAGCCCGCTAAGAAATCTTGTAAGAACAGACAATATAATCTAAACTAATCCTATTAAAGATAATTTTGTTTGGTACTCAAGACCAGAAAGTTATAAGTACCTAATATTTTCAATGTATAACAGTTCTCAGGTAACATATTTAATTTTGAGCAATTGTTATAATGCTTATAGAACCTTAGTCACTGTACAGTGCCGTTAAAAAATTAAAATAAAAAAAAACAAACTATAGACTAAAGCTTGAAAGATAGAAAATGAAAGTACCTATTAATAAGGAGTTTAGGAAAACAAACCCTAACAATTATAAAAATCTATATCTACATATAATAAGTGAATTAGAATTAGTTCGCCGGACTGACTCAGAGCAGTAAATACATGAAATTTTTAAATTCAATGTTTGGTGAAACGAGGGTGCAGTCTGATCGTATATACAATATGTGGTTATAAACAATACTCAAGTTACTAACTAGGACAATAACGAAATTTGATAATCGATAGAAGTTTAATGTCAATCTCCCAGCGGATGTTGCCCTGACATTTACTGTGGGCGTCCTATTTCTTGAAATAGATTATTGATGACAGGGAAGTCTGCTGAAAACCAACACCCTAAACAAAATAAAAGTAAATATAAATACTTTTAAAAATATTCAAACCTATAACCGTCAATAATTTCCTCTATCACAAAACGAGCATTGATCTTCTCTTTTCAGATAAGTTCTTTAATCTTAACAGGAGATTGAGTCGAATTTAGAAGTCAACAATATCGGAAAAAGATGTTCGCATTTCAACCCTTATTGTTTATGTTGATATTTTTGCATAAAATATATTTTTATAAGTATTTTATGCTATATGTTTTACCTAACTAATATTTTCTTTAAAAAATGACATCTATCCCCTTAAACCTAACACGATATCCGGGTTAAGACGTATTTAGAAACAAGATTGGTTTACAAAAAAGCAATGGTTTTTTTACGCCTCACTTCCTGCTTGCAATATAATGTAATGTTAATCTAATACCACAATCTAATAATATCTGAAATTCACCAAATTAATACTTTTTATTGCCATAAAACTATTAAGCAGCGTTTTAAACTGTTTTATTGCTTAAAGCTTTTAATTTAATTTATTGTTGAATCATTATACCGCAATTTAGTGAGAACAAACTTCGACTTATTTTTTAACGATTAGAATTTAATAATAAAAAACAAAATATCTCAAGAATACGTAAGACTTCGTTTATTTATTGGATTGAGTCAATCTCTGGCGGTTAAAGTCGGATTTGAAAAAAATATTATACTACTCTTGATAAATAGCTAATTATTAATTAGCTATCTATCAAGATTAAGCTTAAACATTTTCGCAAACTATTAAAGGAAACTTCAGTACACGGGGATAATGGTATTCGATGCGATATTATCCTTATTAGTGACCTTATCTTTACAAAATTTATACCATTAAATTTTATTAACTTAGCTGTTCAAATATGCGTTTTATTAAAACTATTAATAGCTAGTTGTTGTAGACTCAGCTGTTGTAATGGAAATAATTCCACAAAATATTAAATTTTAGCCTTATATGAATATTAAAATAAATCATGTATCAGAAAAATTAAAAATAACCGCAAATTAAAACGAATAACACAGTATACCACAAATATTCTAAAGAGACATTAATATATATTTGTTATTTTTATTTATCAATATTTCATATAATAACCGTTAGCCGTGAACAAACGTGCGCACACTAAGGACGCGCTAAAACCACTGACTCTGAGAAAACTGGGAACGTAATCTATATTTAAACTCCGTGTACTATAGGACTGAATTACAGTGACACTGGAATGGTGAAAGTGCCTAGGGTTACGTAGACCGTAACAGTCAACCTGAAACATCTTTACTATGTTATACACATATAATATTAGTTCCATGATTGCAGCCAATCTGAAAGTGGTCATGTCATAAAAACATGACGCGACTCTATAACGGATATTTCAGCCTAAAAGCCGGATAAACGTTTTCATAATATTTGCCTATTAGATTTATACTTAAAATGACACGTAACGAAAAGCCTGACAAAAGCTAAACATAGAAAAAATGAGGACAAAATGCCTAACATATTTCAATATCACTACGAGTTTTTGTGGCTCAATAAAATGTTTTAAATATACTTATTATGGCTACATATTCCAAAAAATTGTCAACACAAATCTCCGGTGGGTCTTACAATGACTCAAAATAACTCGAAAGATAAAGATTTTTTTTTAATAATAACACCGTCATGATCTATTTAAGGTTGTAATTAATTTTTAAGATACAAGAGTACCATAAATGAAAACTGACCAAAATCTATGCAAAAATTATTAAAATAGAACAACATTCACACAAACAAACACACAACAACCTTCCCTTTGATTTATATTACCCCATAAGTAACGACACAATATTTCTTAGGATAAATCAAATATAATGACTCGAGATACTATATTTCTCTTTCAATATAAAAGTTGATACTAATATTCTACACGCGATTCTTTATGTCATACAGCATACTGCACTGTACTCAGTGGAAGTCCGAAAAAAATTATGGGTAAATTACTTATCCTTTTCAAAATCTGTAAAGGAAAACCTGCTTATCTTAGTAGTTAGATTAAAAAGGATTACTATCTTAAACTTTTGTGTAGATTATACCAATGCTTATTTTTATCTCATCATTGCTTTAGATTTTAGAATAAGACCAGCCTATTTAGCTACTTAATGTATAACCTATGTGGTATACTTTGTTATATTTTCCCAGATACCGTTTGAATATTAAAAAATACTTTGTTATAAGAAGTTACTAAAGATATAGCTTACTGGCAGGAATTAAAGGTTTTAAATTGTATCTGCCGGATGTGAACTCCAAATGAGACAAATTGTTCCTAGGATCATAATAATGTATGTCTGAATTTGATGAATGAATAAGCAGTCAGAGCAAACCAGTACAAAGTGGACTGTATGTCACAAGTTTTTTTAGAATATATATAACTTGCTAATCTGCATCTAGTGAGTAAGCTTCAGCTACCTTTTGCATAATGGAAAAGGAGTTATAAGCAACATTTAGAAAATATATAGACTGACTTTATTGGCATATTTAGAAAAAAATAACAAAACACAATATATCTAATAGATTACAAAACTTTTACAAACCAGTACTTATTTGTGTAATTATTAATATATAATGTATTATTTTCTTTTTTTGTGTTAGTTATTTATGGACTAAAGAGAATAAATGATATAGTTTTAGTTCATACTTCATATGCAATTAATATTATTTATGTGAAATATTATGTTATTATTATTATTATTCCCTAGACAAGTTAACTTATAATTTATTATGCATATATTTTATTTCACATCTATTCTGCTGTAATTGTAAAGTCCAGTGTCACATATCTTTAGGGTAATTTACCTTTGCCACATGTACAATAACATTATGTACAGATAATAAATATTTCTGGCACTAAAGATAATTAATAAAAATACAACAACATACCTTACTTTTCCTAGTAAATAATATTTAGGCAGACACTACAGCAGCAGAACATGAATTTAATATTTAAAATGGGAAAAATTCCAGACCAACATTTTATTATCTGTTAAGATATTTAATATCTACTCATCATCATAGAATCATTGTTGCCCACTTGTATGTTTGTAATAAGTTTTATTAAATAAACTATAGTCATAAAGTAGGTTGCATCTAACACAGAAGTTTATGTAATTTTATTTGGATTTAAAGTATATACATGTACATCCCTAGTTAATTTACTTTTGGTTAAATGTTGTAGCACGGATATAGAATGCATAATCAATATACCTATGAAATAATTTTAATTTATGGTACTGAAACATTGATTAGAGAATTAAAAAAAACTCAAACAGAGATAATATTGTACATAAATGTATTGAAACAGCCAAAATTTATGATATTGAAAGATATTAATTAGAGAATGTATAATAAACTGAAAGAGAGATAATTTTTACATAAATGTTTAAAAAAATAAAACACCCAACTTAAAAAAAGTATTTTTATTATACTAAGTTGTTATAAAACTAATGTTTTCTTTTATCATCCCTATCCCTCACTTTTGATCTATCATAATCATCATACTTTCTTGATGATCCCCGATTTCTTTTATCATCTATCCGTCTTTCTCTAGATCTGTCAATATCTCTATCTCTCGATCTAGACTTATGGCGTTTACTAGAGTATTCTCTTTTTCTATCATATGGTGACCTTGATCTTCTTTCTCTTTTTTTGTGACTGCTATGATATTTGGAAGATAAGGGAGGTGTTTTAGGTGATTTGTCCTTTTTTATATCTCGCTTTGACTCTTTTGATGTAGAAGCAGTGGGTGAGTCAGCTTTTTTTTCTTCTATTTTTGCATCTCGTTCTTTCTGGGCCTGGATATGCTTGTTAGCTTGATAAACCTTTCTTAGTAAATCAACTTTGGTTTCCAGTTCTTCAGGATTGACTTTAAGTCGCTTGTATAGCTGGAGGATTCTTGTACATACATCCTTGATGTCCTCTTCAGACACTTTAAATAGCTGAAACCAATGTGGATTGTTTGGAAGAGGTAAACCAATTTTACGAGCAGTCAAAAATATACAGGCACAGGCAATTGTTTCAGGTGGAAATCTCATAAATACATCAGTCCGAAGTGCATCATTCATGTAATTCCAAGCCATTTGCATCAATTGCTTATTCTTTTCATATTGTAAGACCTGCAGATAAACTACTATGAGCTTGTGAGGATGTTTCACATGCACACAGAACCCCAACTCCTTCAAAATACGCCTTTCCGCTTTAATGACTTGATTTTTTAGTTCAATATAATTTTGATCAACTATTAAGGGAGATATAGTCTTTTGAGCTCTCACTTGCTTGATGTGATGGAACACATTGATGACGTCACGTATTCTACAAGGTTTCTCTTCGACCTTCGATGCCAAATAGATACTACCCATGGCGGTCGTTTCCATCGGGTAGCGTACAAAGGATTTGGAATAATAAAACCTTTGCAAATACATCTGACCTGTCGCCATAGCGACTTGAGGTAGTTTCAATAATATTCCAGCCGTTTGTATCATTTCACATCCGAGAATACGCAGGTCCGTCTCAATGTCAAAATCCAACCCATCAGCCTGGGATGGAGTTTCTTTAAATGCAGCTTCTGGCAGTAAGCAGTTATGTAAAGTGAGGACTATCTTTCCATAAGTTTTTGGCTGTTTCCCTTGGGCCCCATTGTTGGTTTTGGTTTGATTTTGTACAGTAGTCGTAGTCATGATGTTTCACTTATTTTATACGTAACGTAACATTAATTATTATGAAAAAAAAACACTTAATTCAAGAACTTTTTATTTCTAATTAGTCAGTAAAATAACTTTAACATCACAAAGCTTGGGTAGAAAGACGCGACTAAGTGACAGCATAAAAGAAAAGCAAGATGGCCGCTTCAAAAAACATATGTCACCCCTAACAATCATTTAACGCTACCAAACTGAATCAATTATATGGACAAATAGGTAATCTCTACTCACCTTGTGCCATTTTCTAAACTGAACTATAACTTTTATCCCAATAGTTTACCATTCCACTATTTCCGAATTGGGCGTTAGTACATCTGACTCACAAGTCACAAGTCAACACTTTTTCAAGTTGCTAACTTGCTGGAGTAGTGTTTTGGTTTGGTTGCTAAGTGCAAACGTCAAAGTTTATAATTCAAAATATTATTCAAAATATTATTCAAGATGATAACATTATTTAAAAAAATTACATATTCATATTTTATCTTTTTGTATAATGTAGTTATTCATCCAAATATTATAATGAGTAATAATTATTACTGTTTCAGAACGAAACCGGAACCTAATTATTATGTTTATTTCGGCGGCACTAGACAAAGTAAGCCACTGACATTCAATCAATAAACCGGGTGCGAAGATTAGAGCTTAGAGGAATATGACTAGAAAAATAATAGTAATCGCAAGTATATTTGCGTTACTTGTTTAATTTAATTAAAAGTCTAAGATTTTTATAACTAAGGTATCTTATATAATATATTAATTCGGAATAAACTTACATCCAGGATCCGTACATTTTTGTAGGAATGAATCCAGAAAATCATGTCCTTCCCCTCCTTCAAAACAACATTTCACAAAAGACATATTTGTATACACGTTATCACACTTTAAAAATATATATTTATTTTAGTATCGACAAAAATATCTTAAGATTTTTATCTTATATTGCAGTGATAACAGCAGTATATATAGAGGATTTCTTGTAATTTATGTGTACTGAGAAGTTTATCAAAACTTTAGTACTAATAAAACATATACAAAAATAAATAATATCAATATGATCACATTAAATAATACAACGAATTTAACATATTATCATTCAATAAAGACTTGTATTGTTTTATAAATTGTACTATGAGTATGTTTAAAATAATATCACAACAATTAAATTAGGTCAAGTAATGTCACATTTGACCAACTTATACCTAGCACAGCTAGGTATTGAAGAATAAAATATCAATGGTGTACGGAATGCGAATTGGCCAACTCGACTATGGGAAATTGTATAACAAAAACTCATATCTGCCTCAAAATTTGGTACATCTTCATTTAGATGGGTAATGCGCTAAAATATTTCCATTGTGAACTTACTTTACGCAGCTTAAGTTTTAATATTAAAATTGACCAAGAGATGTCTCTGGGTTTTTTGGTCCCACTTGCATTTTATGAAATTCAGTAAATACATTTTCAAACTCTTTAATTATAAAGGGAGATTCTACAATTCAAATATTATTTAATATTGCACGGGGAATCTCAAACTATTTTCAAAATTTCTTTGCTTCAAACTATTTTTAAAGTGAAACTTTTATTACATCGTCTCAAACTTTTTCGTCTGTGTGTTGCATGTCGCGTGACGGTCGGCCGATTTCTTATAAGTAGAATGAAATACTTCTTTATTATAATAATATTTTTTTTTACACATTATATATTACCAACATATTTTTTATATGTATATAACAATTATAAAAACAGTATAATTTTATAAATATAAATTTCTTACTTATGAAATCTTCGACTATTGTCGAAAGGAATAGGTTCTTTTTTACACAGAATACACGTTTTTGTTATTTTATTGACTCAAAAAATATACTTTAAATTAAACAGTATATAATTTTGTATAATTTGTAATCCAATTTTATCTTAGGTTGAAATATTAGATTAGCATTTCAGTAAAAATGACAATTGGTCAGTCAATTTACGATTACGAATTACGCGCGAGACGACGCCGACGAAGCACGATACGAGGACGATGAAGCACGATACGACGCCGAAGAAGTACGATACGACGACGATGAAGCACGATACGACGCCGACCAAGCACGATACGACGCCGACCAAGCACGATACGACGCCGACGAAGCACGATACGAGGACGATGAAGCACGATACGACGCCGACGAAGTACGATACGACGCCGACGAAGCACGATACGACGCCGACCAAGCACGATACGACGCCGACCAAGCACGATACGACGCCGACGAAGCACGATACGAGGACGATGAAGCACGATACGATGCAAGCTATGTCAAAAAAATGTTAAAACGGCTGGCAATACCTCCAATGCAATGGCACATATTAAAAATATTCATAAAGCTGTCTACTTGGAAGTTTTCCAAAATACTAAAAATACTGCTGCTGCTACAAAAGATTCATATTCAGATTTGTCAAACCCTATCCCTAGTACTTCAAAACAAGATCATGCCACGATATCGAAACTTACCGTAAACGAATATCAACTGTCGCCTTCAATTTCAATGTTGTCGTCCTCGCCAATGGATACTAACGAGATAAGTACTAACGATTCTCAAACTGATCACAAGATTGATTATGATAGGCAATTACCTTTTAAACGCCAGAGGTCAATTGAAAGTAGCTTTGGAGAAATTTACGCGTATACCTTTACTGGTGACAAAACTAAAAGAATTAATAATGCAATAATGTTCATGATCAGTAAAGACAATCAACCTTTTTCATTAGTCGAAAATGAAGGTTTCAAGCATCTTTTGAAAGTTACAGCACCTCATTACAAGATTCCTAGCAGAACCACTGTGACACGCTGGTTAGACGAGAAGTATGATATATTAGCAACAGTCATGAAAAATAAATTATGCAATGTAGAAAATCTTACCTTAACAAGTGACATTTGGTCAGACCTACAAATGAGAAGTTACCTAGGAATAACTGCTCATTTTGGCATCCAAATAGAATTTCACTCTGTAACTTTAGGAGTGTACCACTTAGATGAAAGACATACTTCCGAATATATTGCACAAATGCTCACTAAAACATTTTCTCATTCTCATTAGTAAAATTAAAGATATGATGAAAAAAAATCAGCAGGATGAATTATGTACTGCAACGGAATCGGACTCGGACAATTCCGATAAAATTAGCCTGTCGGATTATAGCCCTGGAGTGATCACCATAAACTAGTCCAGCGGAATTGGAAAACGAATAAAACAGACGAAACTCTATCAGATGAGTTGTCGCTTTATTTGAGGGCTCCAGTTAGTAGATTGAATGAAAATCCATTAGAAGTGTGGGCAGATTACAAAATACAGTTCCCAAAATTATATAATATAGCATTTAAATATTTAACTATGGTGGCTAGCTCTGTTCCCTCTGAAAGACTTTTTTCAAAAGCCGCACAGGTCCTATCTCAACAGAGAAGCAGACTGCAAGCCAAAAGAGTGAACAAAATTTTGTTTTTGCAAGGTCTAGAGAAAAAATATTTTGATTTATAAATAAAGTTAAGTAAAAAAGTATGTAGTTGAGTATAGAGTTTTATTTTTAATAAATAAAGTTGATTCGTTTCTTAATCCTAGCAGTTTTTACTTATATTAACCTGAAACCTATCTAATATTGTAAGAATAGTTAAATAAAAACAAATTACTTACGACATATCGAAAATATCGATATAGTTGGACAATATATCGCAAAGTATCGATAGAACGCTACGATATATTATATCGAAAAAAATATCGATATTTTTTTTGTATGAACATCTTTAGTAGGGATAAAGTGAAAGGCGCTCGTATCGATGCGGTTTTTACTAGATACATTGAAAAAATCGAATGTAAGTCACTGTTCACGTATTTTAGTTCCATAAAATATTGGTTACATTTATAAACTGTGAAATCCATGATGAAGATGGAATTGATAATAGAATGATTGAAAATAATTGAAAAACGGATCAAAATGACTCAACGATTATAAAATATTGTTTTCAGTGTTTTAATATGTGTATATCATCTAAATAATTGTTAAGTATTATGTATGTCGTACTCTAAGACACAGAGTTCAATAAAAATATTAGTTGGAGACCTAGTCTACTTTTATCATTTCCCATTATCATTCCCATTTTCTAAGTATAAAATTAAGATTGATGAAGCAATTTTTATACCCTTAATGGAATATTATTCCGAAAATTTTTAGTTAAATGTCTATAATGTGAATAAAAGTTTAACTTTTACGGTGGTTTCACAAAACCACACAAGTTTTTTTTTTTTGGTGCAATATAATTTTCTTTTACCTTAATGAAACAGTGGCTCCATTAGCGCTTCCTAAGTGACAGTTTGATACACGGAGCATTCCTTACCTCTACTCTAACTTCAATTATTGCGGGTAGAATGGTTAACATAAAAATAATGTACATAAATAATTTCAATAAACATATTCCCAGAGTCTATCAGTAATATCTTGTAACAAAATTACTACTCATTTTATAGGTCATATAAAATAGATGTAACGAAATTTACATTCTAATTGAATTGTTTAATATACATACATAATTGACATATTCTAGGTCTTTAGCGGATTCCGCTGGATTTTTTTTTATTAAACACTTTATATTAAATTAATGTTTCGAACATGCAGCTTTGACAGAATTGTGAGCAACATCTAGTATTTTGCCAATGGTAAATAAAAACCTTAACTACGTTTCCTTGAGTATTTAATAAGCAATATTCCATAGGAATGCACGTAGAAACTAGAAATATAATATGTATAAGACTCTTATAAACGCTCAGAAGAAACATTAAGCCATGAAGTTGTCTCCATATTTACGATGGACAAGATAGATTGCCAGTGATATATTTTAAACCTTTTAAAATATCATTATACTTTTAATTCTTAGCATTAAAAACGATAATGAAGTGCAATCACAAATCGCAAGTGTAATATTGTTGAGTTCTCGAAACATTTCGTGACTGTACCGAATACCGTAGCCGGCGGGCCATTAAATAATGCCCAGATGATAGATAAACCGACCTATTGTTGTTTTCAATTCAACAGATATTTGACTAGAATTATTATTATAGTCAATTATTAAGAATCAAGCTTTTTTAAATTACAGTCTGTTCCAAACAAAAAGGTTATTCGATTGTCTTATTAAATTGTCTGTAAACATTTTAATTATGTCATCTTCATATTTTTTAAAAATATATAAATATAAAATTAAATTTTCATCAATATAATCACAACTCGAACCTGCAGCTTCGAAGATTTACTTATAAAAACTAAATTTATCTTTTTATTATACTTTTTTTTGACAAACTCGTAGAAACTTATCTTTGTTTTGTAATTATAATTATTGAAAGTTAAACCAAATACTATAATACGTACGAGTGTATTGTACAAGTATCGTCATCGATACAGTAGGTATACCTAAACAATTTAAAACATAGGTAATTCTATCTTCTTTCGATATCGCACAACTATATGAATTATCAGGCTTAACAATGGATAGTATTATGTACGAGGAAATATAATTTATTAGTTTCAATAAATTTGCAGAACTATGAAGACAATTGTCTAGAAAATAGGAAAAAACCGAGTTGAATTGAGCTTGAGACAAATCATCCACATATACTTAATGCTATCTATTAAAAGCCGAGATTGATTGTTAGCTGCAATAATATGTTACAGATCTACTATATCCTGGTTTAATACTTTTTTGTCAGTTGTAACCTTAGTAGGAGTTTTGTCCTATGCTAAACAAAAACAAAAAAACAACAAAAAAGACTTATCGTATAATAATCATAGAGATGTATAAGCAAATTATTTGCTTGTGTTAAGGGTGTTAGACAACGATATAAATACATTGAAATAAACATTATAAATACTGAGAATATATTTAATAACCGACCAAACCCAGAAATACAGACATCTATGCCCATCACATATATGCCTGTCCCTGTCGGGAATCGAACCCGAGCCCTATTGCGTCTCTATACGTTAGGCGTTTGCTAACCTAACCACTCGACCAACGAAGCAATTATTTATTATTATACACTCTATGAATCAAAATCAATTGACATATTTTGAAAAATCTCTTAAAAATTATATTTATCTTTAGTTACTTAATATCACTTTATAAATCATCCTAAATAATATAATTTACCAGAGATATCTTAAAAAATATGTCAATAGATTTTGTTTCATAAAATGGATAATAATTCTGTTTTGATTTGACGATTTAGTATACTGTCATAGTTTTAGTAAGGTCAAATGTCGTACTAGGGGCACTTTTACATAATGGAAATTAGATAGGACATTAAATCTGTTCCTAAGATCTGAAATAATCGTCAATAGATATAGCTTCACTTAATAACTCTCTGGACACATTACAACAGGGGATATTTTTATGGATATCTTTATTAGGAAACCTCAAGTATAAAGAAATTTTTTATCAAAGTTTAAAATCACTCATCTTGTCAACGTTAGCTTTATTGCAGAGAATAAAATTTTAAGGCTTTGGAGTTTAGACTTTACTTTTACCTTCATAATTGCAATAAAAGACAGTTAACATTGAAAGTTCTTAATTAAATCAACTTTAACAAGTACATATATGAAAAGTATTTCAAATTGCAACATTTTTTTAAGTCCAATTACCTTATGGTCTTTTCACCGCAGGATAAAAAATAAGCAGTTTTCCTTGCACCGCGGCCTCCTGCGAAATTATTCGCAAAGCCAAGACTACGTAATATTCTACACTCGCCAATTTAAGTTTTAAGTTTTAAACTCATTCAGTCGACCTCGAGGTATTGAGGAGAATGGTCGTTGGGGGCCATCTTGAATCGCACGTCAAGCTGCGCGCCAAGTGTTGTGATTAGAACTGTAATGTCATATAGAGTGCATTGAGTGCTTTATCGCATGCAGATTATAAAGTAACAAGTGTAATTCATATTAAGTTTTTTATAGTAGTGTTTCCGATTCAGATCTCAGTGATAAGTGAGTGTTACCGTTTTTTAGCTTTTCTACTGTTTTGCTTTTGCCGGATACGTTCTTTCGGTAAGTTTGCTTTAAGTTTAATTAACTCAAACTCTTTATTAGGTATGTTAAAATTCTATATAATTTTACAATAACTATATATAATATTATGCGATTAATTATTATTATATTATAATTTATAAAACGATTTAAATAAAATTTATTCATATTATTTGTAATATTAAAATAAACATATTTATGCAAAATATAAATATTATTGCCATTACACAATACCCTATTAGGTACTCTCGCCGCTGTAACCTTTCCGAGTGGATTGAAAGTTAGCCGTGGGTTTCTGTTTCATTTGCTTTTATTGACGTCATTCTATAATATATTACAATCGGAATATAAATTTCTGTTTTTATTAGTTTTTTATTATAGTACACTTATTTCATATAAAAACGGATTCTGAGTTTTCAAATACTACCCAGTAGTTAGTTGAAAACTAGCGCTACTTAAATAGAGCTTAGGTGTATACTGTACTATCGCGTTTAACGTCAATTTAAATTGCATCTAGCAATAAATTGCATGATAGAATTTATACATAAATTATGATAGATCGTTCTTTTACTTATATTTAAGAAATGATTAATGATTTCTATGAATTGCTTATTCTAACTAGGTAGTAATTATTTTATGAAAGCCATTCATATATTTTTAAATTTTAAGCTACTTCGACCAAAGTAAGGTGTTTGATGCGTAACTGCGGTGATATGATAAGTAAGTAGGTGGGTGTTAGAATCTTTTTAGTCCCTTCATGATTCTGGTAGAGAGTAAACATTGATTTTATTAACTATTTTTATATGTGCAGTAGGTAGTATAAATAAGTTTTTCTTTCTCAGTTCAGGTAGGTATGAACTTAGGTAGGTAAGAACTTAACTTATGGTTAAAAAACTAAAATTATTAAAACAAAAACTACTATTTACCTAAATGTTATCATTTATACCAAAAAAACTGTATTATTTAACCTAATGAAGTGGAAATAAAAAAAAGATCAATATACTATTCTTTCCAAAAACCGGTAGTCCATATTGCATCACTTCTTAAATTAATTTAACAGCTGATTACGCCAAGATGTCGCTGCGGAATTCTTAGAAATTCAACCGGAATTTGATTAAAATAAAATTTTATATTTTTTTATTAAATGTACATGTAATGTTAGCTGGTATTAGACCAGCTAATATACCCAATATATTTTGAACAGTAAACATTTTATGCTTTATAACTAACGCTTTGAAATCGACAGTGTGTCCAAATACTTACTGTTTGGAAAGCTAACAATATTATATATATGTAGGTATAAATCAAAATAGTTTTTTAAACTTTATATAGAACGCATTTAAATGCTTTAATTCTCAAAAATGTCAGAAAATCCGATAGCTCAGTTAACAGAGCGCTGTCACGCCAAAATTCGCAAGTACGAAGCATTTTTAATTCTTTTTTACTAAATTATAAATATATTAAATTGTAATTAAACAAATGTTTATAAAATAATAATCCAATTTAAAATAAAATTGCTTGGCTTGTACTTGATTATTAATTTTATTTGACTTTTAAAAGACCTCCTATCATTAGTCCGCTCCCTTTTATCAAGGTAACGTCGATATGTCAGCAACTATGGCATTTTCTTACTTGACTGCCAATATATGCGGAAATAAGCTATTTATTATAACATAAAAGGATACTTTGAAATTATAACAGATAAAAGTTTTGTAGAAAAAGTTTTATTTGATGCTATATTTTCTTGTGTTTTATTTATTCGATTTTTGTATTTTTTAGTTCGAGATATATTCTTCCCCAATTCCAGGTCACCCATATGAAGCTGTATATTTTATACAGCATCAGTATATTAAAAAAAAAAACTTGGACCCACTTATAATATGAGTATCACAATAAATGTTATAGTATAACTAGACGATTAGTTAGAAAAGTTGAAATTTTCATATACATTATATAAAATCACAGACAAATAATACAATCTGACTAAAAAAATTACTTAACATATAATAAAAATCAAGCTAATCATTATGTTTTATATTAGTGTCAATAACATTTAATGACGTAACGGCTACCTACACTCCGCCTGCGAATGAACACAAACTTCTTCAAATATGGAGAAACACTCGATCGCTTATTTGTTAGCTTAAAGCTGCTAAAGAGGCTCAATGCAAATAACAAAACATTAAAAAATATTATAATATAAATTTATAACCAATCCATTTACCAAAGAGACAAATAACAAATAAAAAAACACGTTTTCGCGCTTATAAAACTCTAATATATGGAATAGTAAAATTCTTTGCTTTAAAATAAAGATAAAATTTAATGTACTTATATGTTGTTAAAAATAAATTTATGACCATTAAATATTTATATAAGAATTCTACATGTATCCTACACAATATATTTTTTATGTTTACTGAATACTCTTTTATCAGTTGTGAAGTTACCAACCACACTTATTGGACAATATTGAATTGGCGGGTAAACTGTAAAGTCTATGGTTACAAACTTTGTACTATATGGGATTGACCGTTGATGACTTTTTAATAACGAAAGCGTTATAAGCTTATGATTCTTGGTAATCTGCTTTAATAATGTGAAATCTTGTAGGTAGGAATATCATTACATTTTGTAATATGAAGATCCTTAAAGATTAATTAACCGGTAAAATTTTCTTTAGTAAGCTAGATCATTTTTAGGACTTCTGGAAACACCTTAAAGGTCAATGAGTTAGTGAGTCTTATATGTATATATTGTATGTAAATTTTCGTGATGAACTTGCTCGATTGAAGTGAAGTTAGAAAATCAGTGTGTGAGTAAGTGTTATTAAAATTAATAATATGAACTTCATTAGTTAGTAATACCTTGTTCTAAGACGTCGATTCCGGATCATTCCGGAAGACGTATAAGGAATAAAATAGGACTCTTGGGGAATAGTTTGACAATGCTCTGTTTTTGATTTGGGTCTGCTTAGGTAACAATTATAGCTAGGTGACGTTGAAGACCTATGTCAATGTCATCCCCAGTATTAACAGCTGTGGAAACCTTAATTGGAATTTAGTGTCGCGATAATCCCATTAATCCTATTAAATTCTGATTACTACCGCGGCGCCACTGAAAAGAAATCTTATACACAAAATTATTTTATGTAATAAAATGAATAATTCGAATTAAAAAAATCTTTATTAAGACGTTAATTTAAAACTAATAATTTAGAACAGAACTTTGAAGATCTAAAACAATAAACCTCTCAGCTGTTGCTGCTGCTTGCTGGTGAACGTAAACTTTGGTGAATTCGTAGAGTAGAGATTCTTGAGATTAATTTTTGACTTTACCATAAACAAATAATTACTAACTGCAGCTTATATCACTGGTATGTAGTTGACATCAGTATTTTGTGTCACGACTATTGAAAACAAATAATTTATTTTCTCTAAAAGATACCATAATTATAGAATTGCCCCTGTCTTAGTTTGTAGTCTATGCTTTAAAAACAAACCAAGCTGTTACGGATCTCTGATACCAGCACCTGCAATCGAAGGTCGCGTGTCGAAACTATATACATTCGCTGTTGTCTTTTAATTGAGTGAATAACTGGATTGTTGACTTAATACACAAGCAATCATGAATACGTAATTTATCAACAGTGTATTGGTTTTCGCAATGAGTTCCATTGGATAAAAGATGAGAACGGGTTTATTTTTATTTATTTATTTTGTTACAAAACTTTGATAATATATTTTGATATGCTCTGAATTGTGAGCTGTGGCTGGTTTATTTGACTGCAGTTTCTAAACATAAAAAAATAACATAGATATATTTTTAGTTTTAGGTACAATGCGTGTCATATTTATATTTACCTTACTAACAAATAAAAACAAGAAAGTGTCTACTGCAAATGACAGCGATCAACCCGGCGTGTAATAATGTTTGAAAAATGAATGAATGCAGAACTCTGACCGCACTTTCTATTTTTTGTGTTTTCTTTAGGATATGTTATTATGACAAACACAATAGGGATACAGTTGACCGAAAAACGTTATTTTTTTATAGAAAGAGAGACGACAAATAACTTACTCGAGTTGCCTTTTTTGATCTTGTTTTAATTATTTCAATTTAATTGTAATTAAAACTTTATCGCAATATTTTTGATTACAACAAGATATAAAATGTTTCGGAAAACTTTTGTGAAATTGTGGAAAATAATGTGCAATTGAAATTGTGTAAAATGTGTAACAGTGTGAACAGTGTGAACAATGTGAACAGTGGTCGCGGGTTCGAATCCCTGCCCGTGTCATTATTAGGTATTTATTATTTATATTTATATTATTATTTGAAATATTATGTAGCGGCCAAAATTAGTACGTAAGCCATAATTGTGGACTTAAACAACTTAATATTGTTGCTCATCTTCCATTATGATTAATGGTAACTATTTGCCTTGTAGCCCATATCTTAGCAACTAGATTGACATAGATATTAAGGATTAGTCGAACCAGTGGTTTCCCAAGCCGTTCCGTTCTATGAGGTCTGCAAGTTTTCCTCATATCAATTTACAGATATGCAAAATAACTTTATATTAGAATCCTTCTTAGAAAAACAATGAGCCCATAAATTATATACCCCAAGGTTATGGCTAAAAAACTGACAATTACTGTCATCTGATAAATTGTATCTTATAAAACCTAATTTATTAACACTAATTTAGCAACGTCACTTGTTGTCTTAAAACGGTGAAGTTTTTGCAAGTTTTTAAATAGCAATCAATTTAACCAAAAAGACGTTTTTATAATTAGCAACACTGAAAACCTGTGTCAATCTAATAACATAGAAATGACATTGGTTACAGTTTGTCGTAAGTATTCAGACCTACTTCTCATTGTGAAGACCTCACGAAGTACACAAAGCAATTAGTCGTGACAACGCTATGACCAAACTATAAACATCTTCTGATTTCGCAATAGTCGTCTATGCCCGTACGTTTTGGAAATCTCATTTAGCTCTAGGTCTTTGGTTTATATATTTTTTTAGTGTCAGTAATATTGTTTGTTTGATTTATATATAATCATAGAAATCTTTATTTTAATAATTGATATATCATCAATTATTAAATAACTTATAATTGTAATCTTCATGTGGTTGATGGTCATTTTTATGTGTAGACATTAAAGTTAACATTGATTCTACATTTTGTAATATTACATTATTATATTTATGCTCTGTACGACATCGTATATAATATGTTTAAGCTCAATATTTACTACAAATATCAACATTAAAGACAAAATTTTACATTCGTTAAAATCCTCAATTATTCGGCGACATGATACTTATGCCATGCCACGACTTATGCCATAAACCATGGCGTACGTGACATTATGTGTAATGGCACGCCATGAAGATAAGAACCACCTTGGCCGGCGTGACACAGTTAGCAATACAAAAAACGACTTTTATAATGCGGGACAACCCCGGTATACCTAACTAGAAGTTAGGTATACCGGCTTATTCTAGACGCTTAAAAATGTTCTAAAACCTTCACGACTGGAACACATTTAGGTAAGTGGAATTATTTAAAATTGAATGTCAACATCTGTATTCGCAATACAAATTTGTTCAAATATTGGTAAAATAGTTTTATATGAATGTTTGTATATTCTTGTAACATTTCTAGGTGTATGTAAATATATCGTAGGTATTTATTTTCATATTATATAACATTGATCGGTCTAATGCTTAGATACAAATAATAATCAACTACCTACTCTAAGATAAACTATGCACTTATGGGGAAATATTGAAAGGGTAAAAGGACATTCGTTTGCCAAAATAAAAATAAGTAATACAATATTTATATAAAATACATATATATCTTATAGTACCCGTGTGCGCTGTAAATAAATCACTTTATTCACAGCAAAAGTGGCCACCCTTAAGAAAACCATGTCAGAAACAAAAAACTCATTCAATTTTTTTATTTTGTAATGCAATATGATTTTTGTATTTATGAGTTACCAGCAAGGACCATTCCTTAATCTATTTATATTAAACTTGGCCATTTCAGCATGGTCGCTTTAGAAAACCATGTCACATACAAAAAAGTAATAATAAAGTAAACGTGGCGACAAGAATGAAATAAGCATGAAAGTTATTATTCACAGTAAAAAAAAATATATAAAAAAATATTAAGAAATTTGACTTTATAGCTTGAAGTTGATAGACCAATTAGTTTAGTTCTAAAAACGTAGGCAAACTTTATCTATGAATCCTTCATACAACCTTTCTAAAAAGTACATATATATATTACACATAATACAAAGCGAATATAAAAATAGAATTCATACATTATTTATGGTACGTAATTAAAATCGTATAAAATATAACGTTTCTCAGGTTGCGCGCGCGCAGTTCGTGACGTCGTTAAGTTGCCGTGCTCTGATTGGTCGGAATTGTCACCTTGGTATGAACACGAAACGGCGTGTGGTTTTTGCATATTACGCTTTTAAATTACTTGTGGGAAGTATTTAAATCATATTTGCAGATAACTTAAAGAATTTGATTACATTTGCAAAACATTGTTACTACATATAATTATAAATATATATATTAGTTATAACGTTATGAATTACTTATATCTTTAAGGTAATAACTTCATATGTTCTGCGCAATAACACTTGATACTTTGTTATTTGTTTACTCTAGAGTCTAGAAGTTTCTTGAAATATGTTACCTTAATTTATTTATGTCTATATAAATACTGATAAAGTAGTTTATTTTGAATTATTCAATATTTTTATATTTTGATTGAAATGAAGCTTAGTAAGTGTTGTCTAGCTAATTAATATGTTCTGAAAATCAAGTCTCTAAAGGCTTGCAGTTCGGAAATGTAATTCGCCCTTATTTAAAAGTTATTTCAGTGTATATTATGGTTTTTCTTGTCCGTAGGCTTTGTTGACAATCAATTACACTTTACCTCAACAGATCATGCGTGGGCGCAAGGACGTGACGTCATGCGCGGGCGCAGGCCATCTGTGATCACTTGATTTCCGCACCTGTCTTTGTACTTAGTAAATATTTTATTTAAAACACCCACTAATACGAAAATTATTGACATTCTCAAATATGGTATCATATGAATCATATACCTTTACATTATTTTAAAATACCTTTTCTCATTATGTGTTATTAATATTTAATACCCAAAATATCTTAAAATTCCATAATATATTAAGTTTTAGCAACGATAACGATAATATTGTACTGTAAAACGAAGTCTAAGAAGTATCCAAAGTTAATAGATGTTTAATTGAACAAAGCTAATTAAAAAGCCATGCTCGCTCGTCATCGGCATGCCGATGTCGTCAAGACCAGGATGTATGGAGGATCTGTGGGAACGCCAAATATGGTAATAGGTACTTAAAGTACTGACTTACTACATATATGAATTATTGTTTCAGGGGTATACGCTAGTAATACACTGGCATTATTGTTTAAGAACTTATTAGATATACATAGCTATAGTTCTTTCGCTTTTTCTCTTACCATGAGCGAAACCTTCAATTGTTATAGTAAAGACTTTTTTAAAAGATGCTTCCAAACCGGTCATTTAATCAAAAATGGAAAAATGACGTTATTTTTCCTTAATTTTTAAGTTGATTAATCTGTCACACGACCTGTCACTTAAATAAGCTATCAAATCGCGGGTCAGACGCAGTGGCCTTGAACTGACACTTGACAGCCCACTTCTAAGAATTCACGAATCACGATCCACGATGGATCCCGGCAACACGACAATGTTTGAATTTGTAGCCAGTTAATAAGCAAGATTATGTGACATATTTTTTAACCGCTACCACAGAAAATACATGATTATTATTTTTAATATCGTTATTACTCTACCTTAAAAAAGACTTGAAAATAATTGCTTAAAATTGCACAACTAAATATAACTTAACTGCAACATACTTACCAGTCAACTGTAACAAGGTAAGTAATACAAACCAACATGTAAATCCTGAGTAAACAACCTTGAGTGTTTCCCCGTGTTTGGTCATAAAGACTAAAGTGACGATATGGTTACGTTATAGACCACTAGCAAGAATAAGACACGATTGACGTGTTCACGGTAATGAGTTTAATCACTTCTCCCATGGGACTGCCAGGGCCAAAATATCAATCCCAATGTCCCAAAGAACTAGTGGCACGAAATACGGTCAGTTGTTCCATCTTCCCACCAAGCGGCTAGTGGGATAGAGCCAGCTACAATATTGTTTATAAAATTGATAATTATAGTAAGATAGTAGATAAGAAAATTAAAGTGCTCAAGTTCTAAAGGTTTAATTTTCACTAAGACAATAAAAGGAAAAGACCACAGGTGTTTTTTTTAGATCTACGATTTAACTCTACTAGATTATACCTGAGAGGGTAGAGTCCGTGGAGTAGGTGACATTGGTATCAAAGATTTTTTTAAATATAAAAGACAGAAACTTGAAAGAAATATATATATATATATATTATGCATTAATATAATATGTGACACAGTTTATCCTTTACTTATCCGGAAAATTTTGTGAGTCACTAGGTATCATACGACGGTTAGGTTGCGACGGACACTTGAACCTTTGGCCATGACGACGGACAGTCATCTTTAATTATAGTTAATTAAATAGATTATTCGACTTAAGATAAAGCCTTGCAAGTTATAAATGTATAGTTATATATAAGTTATATATATTGTAACATATAATATGACAATAGATTTAAATAGTATTCATAAAATGATTATACATACATTGTGAATTATAATGTTGTAGTGTAAGTACATTACTAGGATGTTTTTAAATTTTCTATTTGTCAGTTCTCCGGAATTAATTACGATGCAGCATTTTCATTATTTGAAAGACTAGAATAATTTAAAAAAGTCGTTTCTGGCAATTATCCCATTACGTAAGTACATGACGTGACATGACGCTTTTAACATGAATATTAAATAGCTATAACAATACCGATTCCATATCGAATTATAAGACAAAGAATACCACAATATTAACAATTCAACGATTTTACTTTTACGGTATGAACATATTTATATAAATATAATTAAAGACTTATGTATCTATCTATCTATCTAGTAAAACATATGTATGTTTTTGACATAGCTGTTTTAGTACTATTAAGGTAAGATGTGTATATAATTATTTATTAAGGATATAAGTAGATATCTATATCCTAAATAAATAATGTTGTATTCGAACTTACCATTAACTTACTTAAATTGAACTTAACATTAACATTAACTTACGTGTAAGAAAATGAAATTAGGTGTACTTTCCCAGATGCCGGTTATGCTATCTTAAAGTTTTTGTTTCCTTCAGGAACTCTACTTTTTGGGATGAAAGATACCCTACGTCCGTTTCTGGATATCTGTGTTCCGGCCAAAATTTCATGATAATAAATTGAGTAATTAAGGCGTAAAAGTAAAAACAAATATTTTAAATTTAGAATATTATTTAGGATTTGATCCCATATTTGTCTGTCATCCAAATACACATTTATCCTTACTTGGGGAATATAAAAGCCCTTTTAGTAAATGTCCAAAGCCATAGTTAGGTAGGTGTATATACCTACATATAGTTGCACTTATTAATTATTTTGAGGAGTTAATATTAGTGCAATACACAACTAGTTGCGCCAATTTAAGACTCCAAATTAGAACTTCTAAAGAATAAAACATTTCCAAGTAACCGTTGACTGCGATGTAGAATTTAATATAAGTTTTTTTTAATTAAAAACTTACATAATTACAAGTAAAATATAACACAATTATTTGACGAGGTCTTCTTTTGGTTATATTATAATAAAATAACTATTGTAATTTGTAGATATTGTGACAACAATGTATAGGATATTATTGGTATTAGGAACCAAATCTGGCGGTGCGCCAAAAATATTTGCATGTTGACAATAATATAATCAGGTATACATTATCTACCTGCTGGTATCCCGATTATTATATTTACTGGGGTCTGATTCATATATCAATTCCTTCTACGCTCTTCTATCATACGTCATCTCGCAGCAGATTACCCTTTTTGAAATATAATTTTCATGCCAACCAACCCATCGCATTCTATTCATGCACAGATTTCGAATCCATACAAAAATGAGTCTCAATTTGTTCTCGCGACCTGCCACCATCACCTCCTTTTTATCTCGTGTTTAATGTAGTTCGAGTTATTTCGCCATTATTTTCATTGACAGAGCCAAGGTGCCGAAAGTCTAAGCAAAGTGCTCAAGCTGTTATTGGTTCAAAATTGGAGAGATTACCGAAATTTCAGAAAATGTCTCTAGTTTTAAAACTTAACATGAGCTTTATTCCTCAATAGTTGTTGCAATTTCCAACATTACATTTCCTTTTAGAAATATTAGTACATTATTACATTATATTATTTCATCCTGGTAGAAGTCCATCAACAACATATTGAACAACAAATTAGGGATTAAAAACAGTAGGGGTAAACTGAATTTCTACTGGATTAAAAAGATTGCCAAACCCGAGGATGCCAATATATCTACCCTCACCTTATTATTTATATATTTATTCATTTATTTTAGTGTTATATACCCTTCCGAACTTTTCGTTAAAAAAATACAATTTTCAACCATTAATTCAAAACTTCTAGTTATCCGAAAAAGACAAACGAACTGAACTTCTGTGAGTAATATAATCTTCTATACCTTTTTACGCTCCTAATGCGCCTCGTGGACAATTTTTTACTTCGAAAACGGCGACGTTTTTTTTTTTGATGGCGCTGTTTATTCTGAGATCCGGAATACTTTATCTTTTTGTTATATTTTTTTTAACGTTTTAATAATCAGAATAATATTCACAAGGTTGGTTAAAAATTAATGACAATTCAAAAAAGTAAAGAAAGGTTTTTTTTAATCCGAGGAAAACCCGCTTAAGGGCAACTAGTTAATTTATATATTGAAATTACTTTAACTTATATACTCTGTAGTATTACATAAATGTACTTTGTCATTACTCAACGGAATGTCTCTGTAATGGAAATGCACATTTAATTAAGTAATTTACTTGTGAACGCAATTACATGGAAAAAATCTTCAACATATTTAAAAAATGTATTGTTATTTAGGGTATAATTAATCTCAAATACTATTAAGAAGTGACTCTTAACTTTAAACTTATCACATGATGAATCTGTTATTACTAGGGTTGTCAAATATCCATATGAAAAAATAAAAAAATATGACATTGTTTCTTTTTTTGACTTATGTCAAACAACGATTTGAAGTAGACGAATTGGTTACATTTTGATTTAATTTCAATAATAGTTTTAGGTATATACCTTGTAATGTTTTAAAGTTGACAACCCTACAGAATGACCTTGAGCAAGCGAATGTAAACCAATTCTGACGGAAATAATTTTGCTAGTGAGAAAAAACAAAATAAAATAATCTTTTTATAAAATGAACTCTATTTTTCTTACATATAGTCCGTGTTTGTGTGTGTGAGTATTTTATGTTTGTGCAATGAATTCTATTTCAAATTAAGTTTGTTTCAAACTAACAAGTAATATTATTTGTAATTATAATAATAGTCAGTGGCATTTAGTTTATCACCAGGAAGCTTATAGACATTTGTCACTCTAATATAAATCCTTATTACAACTTTTTGTTTTTTATCAGTTTAATATAAATATTGTGCTCCGACTTTACTTTTAGTTGGTAGGTTTGTTAAAACTACATGTTGTTGATAATTGAGGAAATACATCCTGATTTCATTTTGTGTAATTAATGTTTACATGCTAATTGAATGAACATTTATTATACGTAAACATGATTGTTTTTTTTACATAATAATAATGTGAGTTTTCAAAGACGTTTTTATTAAACAAGCACAAATATCTTTAGTGTGGACTAGATATTCCATCTTTATAATACACTTTGATTTTCTATTTAATGAACTCAGGAAGCCAGGTCTAGATTTATACCTACACCTTCAAATACAGCTTTCTTGGTAAGTCGCTATTGTGTTTGTGATAAATGTCTGTGCTTGTCAGATATCAGAGATCTTGTATCAAACTTGTCTTGAAGAATATATGTATCTGAGGCATTAACGAACATTATTAATGTGTTTTGTGTGTCCTTGTTTGAGATCGCAATAGTACAGCATTTGTTGTTAACGGTAAAGGGGTAGAAAATAGAATAATATCGTCTAAAAACAAGGACTGCTTTACATACATCATGCAAAATAAGTCATTATAACTTTTAAATAACGAATTAAAGAACCATAATCACAAACAGTATTCGAACCAGTGAACTCTGGGATACCGTTCCGTCGCTCTATCATTTGAGATAGCGTGTCGTTCCCTTCTCTAACATTCAAATATAATTCGTCTTTAGCGAAACATAAGGATATATAAGATTAGATGTCACCTCACAAGAATAGATGCGAAATTGATATTTGAATATTGTCTATACTATTTCATTGCGAAATTATTAACAATTTAAGTAACTTTAATTTTCTAATTAAAATTTATACACCAAATTGTCAATGTATATACTTTTAAAGTTCAAATTAACGCAGATGTAACATTGAACTGACATTGTCAAATAGTTAAGATCAACGCCTACATAAATGTTTGTAGTCTGAAGTTCAATGATGATAACATCTTAGAGGCTGTGTTTGATGTAATAATAATTAGCGGTAGACTAGCAATACTGCGAATTATCAGACAATGTGGTTTTTTATCATTTTAACACATTGTACCTACTCATTTTATTTTAATAAATTGATTTTTGAATCAAGAGTTTGGAGCGTGTGGTATATATACATTTTGGTTTAAAATTTAGTATGGGACTAGAGGTAACTAGCCTTTAATAAAATTGACTTGATAACTACATTTTAAAGCAACAAGATGACTTTTTTATGTTTTTTAGTAATTAATTCTTTACATATTAAGTCCATCACACAGAGACACGAAAGCAAGAGCTTTAGAAAAGTTTATGTTTGTGGCCTGTTTAATAGTTCGCAACTTCGCTCATCTAGCAAAAATCTAATCGATAGATTTTATTAAAATTTAGTTTTTTTTTTTTACTTTACAAGACGTATTTATTTTTTATTTATTTAGGACACATAGCATTAATATTATGAAACATTTATTACCAGCCAATTACTAAAATCAACCGGTCTTTACAAAGGTCGCTCCAATTCTTAGTCTTTATCTATATAAAAACTATATCAACTTCTATATTTTTTAAAATAATATGTACTCAATATTTGTTTATAAGTAAGTTTACGGATATGAATTATGTACATTTACAAGACTTGTTACTTACATCTTTCCTTATTTTTATTAAAAAATTGTCTGACGTCATCATTATCCACTTGCTCTTATCCCACTTATTTGGGTTAGGATAGAAGCTCAATTTTTTCCACTCTTTTCTATCCTACATCATGTAGGTAGAGACTTGCATTTTTGTCATGTCAATTTTCAGTTAATCCATCCATATCTGTCTGGGGCACCTACCTAAATTTTACGATTGAACACTAAAAGCACTACAATTTGGAGTTTTTATTTGTGGCATAAAATAATAAATTGATTAATAATTTATGGTTTTTGAACTAACGATTTTATTTTATGTTAGCATCATAAAGCTATTTTTGTTTTTATAATGTCATGATTTGCGGAAAGCTTTGGAAGCCTCCTAAATAAATCGGCCACCTTGTTTGTGTTAATGTCAACATTTTAATAAATTAATGATTAAATAGTTTCGTCATAAATTAGGCTGCGTTTATTAAAGCTCTTGATAATGTCAAGTGACAATAAAAGGCCTTGAAAGTAATTCAATACTTACATATGATTAAAAAAAGTAAAAGTGTTTAAAGTAACAGTGGCCTCCCTTCCAAGTACAGAAAGGGTCTATTTATGGTTTATAGATTTTTTTAATTCAAACATTTTTTTTTTTTTTTTTTTTTTTTTTTATACGATCTAGGGCAATGCTTGACTACATTCCACCTGATGGTAAGTGGAATGTAGTCTTAGGTGGTAAGACGCATTACCCTAGCAACCTATTCACTCTTCGCTTGAAGACACCCACATTGTATTTGGTCGGAAATACCGACGCAGGCAAACTGTTCCAATCCTTTGCTGTACGCAGTAAAAATGAGGAAGCAAAGCGCTTCGTTCGGACAGGTGGAATGTCCACAACAAAAGGATGAAAACCCGCCGTGCGTCGGGACGTCCGGTGATGGAAGGGGGACGGGGGAATTAAATTGTGTAATTCCAGCGCACACTCACCAAAATGTATCCTATAGAATACTGAGAGGCTAGCAATTCTACGCCTGTGCTCAAGGCTTTGGAGGTCGGCTCCGACCAATTCGGGATCGCCTATAAGCCTCTTTCCTCGCCTCTCAATTGAGTCCAGAACCGCAAGATGAGACTTTGCGGCACCAGCAAATATGTGACCACAGTACTCTACACACGACCGGATCTGTGCTTTGTATAAAACAAGAAGCTGTCCCGGTGTAAAGGACCGGCGAACCTTCGCCAGAACGGCAAGCTTTGCTGCTGCTGCTCTTGCTCTGGACTCAATGAACCGACCAAAGTTGAGGTTCGAGGAAATCTCTAAGCCTAACAACTGAAGCCGGTCACTGTATTCCAAGGATACATTCTGGAAAGTAGGAGCCAAGGTGAAAGGGCTCCTTTTGGCGGTGAACAGACACGTATTGCAGGTTTCCTGTTGATAGGTAACTTTAAATAGTTACTAAACCTAATCCTACGAAATGTTTCGTGTAAGCCCGAAATTTAAAAACTAATCTACATTCCGTAATTAAATTAAATCTTAGATCTTCCTTCCTTCCTCTAGGTAACCGCCCCGGAAGTCAACTAATTGAACTACCGTATACGTATGTACCTATAGATTAAATATCATCCATATTATTTACATTAGTGAACCAAAATAACAACAACTTATTAAATTACAATCAATAAAGTTCTTATCCGCGGTAGTTATAATAACATTATAATAATTGATTTATAACTGTCAATAAAAACTTAGCACCAAACACATCCCGACGCAAACCGTCACAACTACAATTTCTCAGTATCGAACATAAAAACTATAAATCCATATTGAATATAAAATAATGTTTTAATACAATGTACTTATTTACGAATTCCGCGAACGTCTAATACAAGAGTTATAGGTGCTGCGTGCGGAATGCGATTATTTCGTATGTGCTTAAAATCTTAATCCCAAGATCTTGAAAGTGTTCAATTTATTTGGTTTAAATGTAACAAAGAATAAATAAACGGTTTTATAATGTTTATATTTTTAATATTAGGTAAATTCATTTTAAAATTACCTCACCTGGTAGTCAAAGGATCTCTTTCTTATATTATAGTAGGTTTCAGTTTTTCTAAGATTATTTCATACCCTTAAATGACATTTATTGCCTAGATATGGACATGGCACTATTCATTTTCTTTACATCCTATATAACGTATATCTGTTTATTATAGAAATAAATGACTCAATATAATATAAAAAATAATGAAATGCATAGAAAAATGTAATTAAAAGTAAAACGATTATAAAAAAACAATAATAGAACAATAAAGCCTTACACGCTTTTGTCTTCAGCTAGCTCTAATGAAGTTTGATTGGCTGCGAGCAATCTCGCTCGCCTTGACCATAACGGCTGACAGGTGAAGTGGCACCTGACTCTTATTATGTAAACAATAGAGGTGATTGTGCAATAACATTGTTCATGATTTAGTTAATATGCGACGTTTGACCGTATTAGCGCTTGAGTGCATATTCTAGGACTATAATTGAATTTCAATTGATATTTGCTTTGTTTTGTTTGTATGTTTTAAAAAGGTGACCAACCTTTCATTGATTGATGTGTAACTAATCATTTTCTTTTGTTATTTATAATAATTATATTCACAATTCAAGGAGATCCTATATAGTAGTTTCCTAATAAATATTTTCTTAATAAACGCCTTTTTGTTAATTAGTATTTATTTATTTTGATTATCTTTAAGTAGGTACCTACATAAGATATCTGGCAAGACAGATACAAAAATGTTAAAATGCTTCTTAATGATTATGCGTTGACGCACAAACGATTTTAATATAAGATGGGAAGAAGCAGTCCTACCTTCGAATACCATAACCGGGATAAACTGTAAAATGCAAATATATATTCATCAGTCAATAAGCGGTTAACATTGGAGCCCACGGAAATATTTCGACAAAATGGCGGATGTCCCAAAATGGAGACACAAGGTCTGCGACCTTGGATCAAAAGGTTAATAAGTTGCGAAAAGTAAAAATAACTTTTGAATTATAATTTCGGACTGTTCAGATAAAACTTCATTCATTTCTTACTGCAGTCATTTTTTCTGGAAAATATTTTAGTTTTGGCATTAGTGCAGACAGTCTAACCACGAAGTAAATTGTTATTTATAACATTAATTATTAACATAAATGACCATGTTAGTTTAAAAAAATAGTCACTCCAGTCAAATGCACAAATAATATTGGACATAGTTTTTAACTTTATAAGTCCTTTCAATAAATTAAACAAAACATTTCATAATTAAAAAAAATATATATATATTACCACAGTTTTTACAGCTTTTAACATAACTTGGTCGTTTAAATGTTGTAAAGTCATTATAATTTTCAAATAAATTATTAATTTTTCACCATAAATTTTCTAGACCTACCTACTATTATTACAACCCTTTTAATATTTAAATCTTGACATTCTTGAAATATTGAACTTCTACGTCATAGTTGTGTAATTCCTAGTCTCAGGTCACTGATACATTTACATCCAAAGCAGGATGTCAGTAACTCATTTGGTCTGCCTTATGCAAAAAAGAACCACGTCTTAATGAAACGTAATCTAAATGAAAATGAAAACATACTAATATAATGATAATCAAAACAGTAAATATGGCAACATTAATTAGGGTAACAGTGTCATAATCAGAAAATTGAGGGTATTTGGAAAAGCTTACTTCGTTAGTAACTTCGGTTAGCGCTTTTCCTAACTTACTCTTCATGTCTTTTTGCAATTTTTTGTACTAAATACTAATTAATTGTTTTGATTCAAAATAAAAATAAGTAAGGTTACTATTAAGCAGTTACACAAACAGTTATACAAACAGACAAGAGTTAATACCCAAAAAATATTTATTTGTGATTTATTTCCGTATTTTCTTAACAATTCCATTTTTTATGAACAAATTTTCAGATATAATAATAACATACCTAAACATATCTTAAGACTATTTCTTTGGTTAAAACCAGTATAATTGGTTGTTTCAGAAATATACACATCCATAATAATAATAATAAACCTACCCCCTTTAACCTACTCCTGGGTCGCAGGTCCCAGGCACTGCTTGCACTCCTCTCCTTGCAACGCGATGGGCCCGGCACCCGCAGGGTGAATCCATGGAGTGCTAAGAAGCTTCGTCTGTCATATAAATACTATTCATATGTATTAATTTACAGAAAATGTATTATGTCCATATTTACTGGGTAGGTAAATATATTTGTAACAAAGCAATTTGGATGGGTCTCTGATGCTTGGACGAGAACACCCTGTCTGAACACCAGTTAAACTAATTCAGTGTAAATTCAGAGTAGTGCTTAAACCTGAATACAATGTTTGAACATTAGTTTATCTAATACAGGATGAATCCAGACTTGTCCTTAAACTAGAACACCCTATTTGAACCCAGTTTAACTAATACAGGTTGAACCCAATTTTAATAATACAGGATGTAGTGGGCCTATAAGAATAATCTAAAATGTCTCCGCTACTAGTCTTATTTGGCTCAAAGATGAAGAAGATAATAATTATACCTAATACCTAAGATGTATCAGTAGATTGCTTAATTATTTGCACCTACATAACTCCTGAAGGTGTAATGGAGTTGTGTGGGTGGTGTGATGTCATCCAGTGACCACAGCAATGATTCATTTCTTTCTCCAAGGAAATATTAATTATTCATATCGGTCTCACAATACGAAACAGGTCCAGATATAAATAAACTCGTGCTTTATATATAAACGTAAATACTTCAAGTATTATTGAACTGCCTCTACAGAAAAAGCAGATAGGTATTTCAAAACTCAACTTCCAAAGATGTTAAAAATATATTTGTTTATTATTTTTTATAAAACCAGATTTGGTTAACATATACATGATTACAGATATTACTTTTGGAGTCAATCTTTGGGCTTGGATCCTTAATACTAGTACTGAAAAAGAAAGCAACATAACATTCGTATTATAAATATTACAAGTGAATCAACAATGATCTAAAAACGAACCTAAATTTGGAAAAGCTTTTATTGACTTAAGTGTTTTGTTTCATAAGTGAAAATTCTCTGTTCTTAATTGTGTGATAGAGCAGCTGGTGCCGCTCCTTGTCTGAGGTGATAATTATGAAGTATCCAAATTCTAGAGTTATACAATTGGCAAATATCTAGAGCAAATGTAAAGCAAGAGTAAGAGCAAAAAGACAGCAAAATATCCGATTAGCTAAAGTTCTAATCGGCCATAAAATTTTCTCTACTCTCAAAAATAGTGGAGACATATATAAACTGCTAGGTTTTGGCTCTCCTCGAAAATTGCAAGTTAAGTAATGACCGCCAATATAGCTTTCACCATAGTTGATCAGCTGGCGATCTCCTAGTGTGAAGTATCGGCACTCCCATAACTGGCAGGCAAACTGGCCTGCCAATTAGTCTGAATGATGCAAAAGTTTTCGATTGTATGTGGCAAAATGTGCTTTATCTACTTTTCTATAATATACCTAAGCTTATCGAGAATTTACGCAGGTGGATAATCAGTTTTCTCATTGGGCAGGCATATAGGTCGAATTTCGCTTAAAGTCCACATATAAGAAACTGTTCTCAGGGCAGATCAAACCAGTATCAGATTTTATCATTTGACCAAGTACAGAGTAAAGTCGTTCGGATCTTCGGGCACCTAGTCTTCTGTGAAATACTAGATCCTTTGGCGTTGCATAGAAACATCGCACGTTTGTGATTCTTCAACCTCATTTATATTGAGAAAAGTTCCGAATAACTATTTGACGGCACTGGATAATTTCCATTATCACATTTCACGCCACCGCCAGCAATAACAACCACTGGATGCCCATTGGATGCGTAGTATTCTTTTATAGCAATTATAAAGAATAGAACTAAGTGACTAACTAAGATATAAGCGTTTTTCGACTTCGATATGACATGAGTGCCTTCAAAAATATCATGTATTCCCTCCTCAGCTTGAAACGCACTCTACTGTACTCTGATATTGCCCTATTATATTCTGATATTGCTCTAATATTGTCGTACCGTACTCTGATATATTGCCGTACTGTACGAGAATTAACGTGTATACTAATATAAATATTTAAAGTATGGACATAGGAAAAATAATATATGTGTTTTGAAAAAGCTGTGCTTGCACATTGTTTTGTATTATTGGGCAAACCTCTCCTTTCAAAATACAGGCTACCTATCTATCAAAGACTGTAACTATCTATTACCTAATCATTCCTTTTAAATATCTTATTAATGTACGAGTATGCATCTTGCAATTAACATCAAACATAAATTTCGTTTCAAAAATTGAATATGAAACTTCAATAGGATATCGTAATATATCGTAAAATAAGTTACATTAAGGCTACGATGCAGGTCACAAGCGGTAGCGAATATTCTAAACAGATTTATGTTTTTAAACATGTAACAATTACAAAATGTGTAAAAACAACAACGTTCGTACATCTAATTTATATTTGTGTAAAAGGCTTGTAAGTAACTTTTTTAAATTTTTACTTTAAAATATTATAAATTTAATTTATACCTACTTACTTAAAACCACTCTCAATTCAGTTTTTTACTCTTTTATATTTCTCAATACGACGAATTCTATGATAACAAAATTGATTTCTTGTTAGTCTTGTAGTCAAATTACCTGTCAAAGTCATTAGACTGGTAGTCCACAGATAGGTGCGATGTCCATACAGGACAAATGTTTTGTCTAATCTTCAGATCTAGCTCAGTCTGAGTGCACTTTGTGTCCGTTAGATCTGTAAGCCCTTGCAACATGAGGTTATTGCCTCCCTAATGTTAGAGTGCTTTCTATTTTTCAAAGTCTTATCACTCGTACCACAAACACTTGCCATCAGAGTAATGTTGCAACCGCTATGACCACATTTGTAACATTGCAATACTAAACTGGTTTGTTTATACAGCCGATCGCTTTTTATGGCTCTTAGATTTGATAAAAAAAACTTAACATACATTACTGAATATGTCAATTGGGTCAGACGTTTATTTAATATCATGGCAGCTATGAATATTATCTTATTACTAAGTTGCTATCTAAAGATTCAGTTATGTAGGTATTATGCAAGAGAGACGAGACGGTAAAAGTAGGTTTAGGTGAGCCGTTTCTCCACGGGGGGTCCAGTTTTTGTCTGCATATGTACGAGATGTCTGTTCAGCCATCAGTCCAAAAACAATAAGTATAACAGCATTATGCTTATCTGGTACCCAGATAAGCCAAACCCAAACATAACAATAAAATATAGTTTTAAAAATATGCATATATATGTATTTTTAAGACTATTCATTAAGTTGGGTCTACTTTTCAGTTTTAACAAATATTCAAATGTTGCAACTATTATTACAAAATTGTATGTACAAAAATACTAAAACATTTTAGAGATTAACATCTCAAACACAGACAGACATTAGCCGCTAGTGACGTGAATACATGATTAATGGTTTATCGATAACCATTATACTAAGATGTTTTTGACAATTTTGACAGATTTAAGAAACGTATCTGTCAAATGTCTGTATTGTAAATGTTTTGTTGCAATAAAAAGAGCACCTAAACAAGTATTTTTTAAGTTATGCAAAGAATTACATGTGATTTCTTGGTAGAAGCTACATTATCGAAAACATAAGTCTTTGTTTGTATTGGCAGTTAATTATTGTCTTCATGAGGTAGCTTACAAGCAAATTATAGGTTGTATATATACGAAATTATAAAATCAGAGTCGATTATTAAAAAAAATCATCAATAAAATCACTTACCTAAAGATATACATATTTTGGAAACAGCGACATCATTCTCTTGCTTGTCTTCTACAAGGTTAGGATGTTAATAACCATATCATGAACCCTAAATAATATTTATTTGTGTCCCTTCAATAAATTATCCGAGGTGCAAAAATTCCTCGCATTTGCAGTGCGCTCTTAATGACCGTATTATACATTCAGACTAAAATAATATGTAACTAATAGATGTATGTAGATGTGTAACTAATAGATGTAATAACAAATATTTTTTTTACAGAATAAAATGCGGCAAATAAGAACACTTTAATAGAACTGCGACAACATATGGGCGTAATGACTGAGAACAACTTTAGAAGGTAAGCAGAACATTACATCTTCTTAGACAAAAACAGACAACATCGGAAACTCCAAGCAGTCGTAAAAACGAATATATTCAAGAATGCATATAGATAAACAATAGTTACCGTTTACAGATAAATATATCGATCTAAACTCGATAGCAAAAGTGATATCGAGGTACCAAAACCGGGGTACCTCACTAACCGATGTCCAATGAAACTGTGCTCAAGGAAACCGCTCAGAGCGAGTTGAAACCTCAAAAAGAAAAGGAAAAAGAGGGTAAACAAAGATCGGTGTCATTTAATAGAGACGTACACGTTAAACGATTCGGTGAGTCGATTAGAAACACGATAAAATTTAGAATATGGGTCCATTTGTTTGCAATGTTAATATAAACCTATATAAATATAAAAGACATTAGGTCAGAAAACAGTTTCTGAAAAAATAATAAACATAATAGATTCTCAATACGTAACGTCATTTTCTACAATATGACATAATGTTATTTCATGCATTTTTACATAAAATTATTGGTTATGTAAAATATTTCGTTTCCGATTATATTTACTAAGTAGGATAATAACATTTAGACGATGGTTGATTTATTGTTCGATCTTATATATTAATATTTATAAGATGATCTGGTTTGAAATAACTAATATATTATCTATTACAAGTTACATCACTAGTTTACTTTAAAATTTTACGTTTATTTAATATCAACAAAATGTATTTCTTCATAAAGTAATACTTTACTCCGATTTTTAAGCTATAAAATATTTTTAGGATTTAGTTTATTGATCGATTTTTTAAACTATTATTTTCATAGCAAATAAATGGATCCCAAATGTAACACCGTCTCTAAATAACCGACTAATAAAAACTACATCAAATTATTACGACCTCCACTTTATGACTAACTTATAGACTAATACTGTCCCTAGATACCTTTTTAGCATGCATTGTACTCAATCTGTCTATGAAACGACAGAATTTCTTTTAATATTTTTGTTCAAAACCTTTAATGTTTTTAATCTATAACAATCTTCTCTGTTTTATTTCTAATGCTTTAATATTGGAGACAGTAGAGGATGGTAGCCAAACAACGTGTACCTAATATACTAGAAACAAGGTACAAATAAATTTAAATAACATTCTGTACTTAGTATGATTGAGAGGATAAGGAGACCGAAAAAGGACACAGATGTAACGCGAAGGAGCAAGTCTCCAAGGAGCTAGAATAGCGTGGAATAGGCTAAAATATTACGCTAAACCCAAATATTTGGGATTGGGCTAGGGATCATAAAATACTACTATACAAAGTACCGGATAATCATTCATACACTTATTTAAACCATTATATGGTACTTGTTAAAAAACTTAGATAGATAGATCTGGTCGACGGTTTTAATAGCAACGTTACGTATTGACAATAAATCGTTATGTATTCAAAGCAAAATAATCAAATATACTTATTTTAAAAGAATATCTGTATAATTCTGTAATTATCGACAAAAATTCATTGCATCAAAAGATGATTCGTGATACTGAACATGATTGCAGTGACCTTGACTCGTGTCATGTTTTATCTCATCAATGAAAAACGTTATTTAATTGAAGATTTCACTTTTGCTTTGAGGATAAGTTATTGGTAAAGAATCGTGTTTTTTTGCTATTATGTTTGAAAATATTTATATCTATTTTATAAAATGCTATTCATTTATTTTAATTAATCAAATCCATCGTGATTATGTAAGATGTGATGTTATGTAATGGTAATATAATATCATATCTGGCTTGGGGCATTTGAAATTAAATGTTCTCGGACTTCAAAGGAGCTCAATTAGCACAGATTAGTCATTTACCATATATTAATGACTAAATTTATACCGATTTCAATACCCAGAAGTTTAAATATGTAAAAAAAACATACCGGAAACTGATTATTAACCGTGAAAATGAGTAGAGAATCCAAAAAAAATGTAAAAAACAACCTCTTTTGCTATTGTTCAATCTTATCTGTATACATTTAAAAGGCGCTAATTACATTTGGACTTAAATGTAGCTTGTTTTGCATGATATGGCATAAAAGACAGATACAAAAACCTAACTAAAGAATATAGATAATATCTATGGCGGTATGGCAAGGACATTGGTTTTTGTTTTGAGTCTGCTTTGTGTTGTTTAATATTTGTGGCCTAATTATCATAGACAATACGATTTTCAATTAAATTTTACTTTCATCTTACACTATATTGGGTTCAGATTCAGAAATATTTTTAATAATATATATTTTGATGACCGTGAAATTTTAATTGATATATGATTATCGTTGCCAACTATTTTGAAAGTTCTGACTAATATTAAAAAAGTCGTATATCCCTACTTGTCAATGTCAAGCTTCATAATAAAATATTAAAATATTTACTTGTTGCGAGAGACTAACTGATTTATATTTTTTTATATCGACATTATTTAGAAGCAGGATATCTCTTTAAGTCTTGTATGCGACAGCTTGTATATTTGTGATTAAAAGTAGGCTGGACTTGTCACTGATTTCAGTAGCCAAGTAAATATTACGTAATATCCTTGCCTTACGAAACGCTAACAAACTTTAAGTACAAATCGTGATTTGTAATTTTAGTTCGAGAACTACTGAATTTGCATATTTGTATGACAGAGTATATAAATATCAATATTATATTAGTCGTGTTAAAATAATATAGCTTGTGATAAATGTCACATCCAAATTGACAAAATATTAACAAGCTTAGAATAACTTGTAGTTATTTAAATATGTTTTTTAAAAGCTTTCTATGGTATTCAGAAATGTCATAATAATTGTAATCATCTAGAAACCTCTTTTTCTATTTTAGAAGAAAGCTTTTAAACTAAGCTACAACTACGCAATATAAATTAAGTTGTGACAGCCCTGTTACTTTAGATAAGTGAAAAAGACATAATTTAGACCAAACTTGAGTGTAGCAATACAAGCACACGTAAAACTGTCAAGTAACAAGCAATTACCTGTCTTATGTAACCGTATTTACATCAATCGAAGCTTGTTGACATCAATTTCACTTGACATACCGTTGTCGTTTAGAATAAATACAAATGTATTCAAAGTAATAATAACATCAATGTAAAAAAAAAATAACCTTATATATTATCCAATGTAGATCAAAATGAATAGAATATATAAAATAGCACTAAAGCAATATATTAATTTGGATGCAAGCGGTCCAAGGAGAGCGCCCTGCGGCATCTATTACATTATTTTAAGGCGTGGGGCGTAACACTTCTTTATGGCACTACTCATTCTTGCCAAAAATGGTCTGATAGGACTGTACTCAGCACAAAGTGGATAGAACGACGACATTGACCTATTCAACCATGACTATTCAGGCACGATCCATATGCGGTCACTTCTGTCGAAAGCTCTACCCAAATCTGATTGAAGATCGTTGATTATAATTTATCAGAGTGTAAAACTAATATTAATAGTTCACTAATGCACCGCAACCTTGTGATTCTGACTAAATAGGTAGCATATTATGTAAAGAGTAGGGTTTTTTTTCATTTTAAATCCCACATTTTTATAGTTTTGTTTTATTCTATAAATTATTCAATGGTATTCAAATTAACATTAATTAATGAATTTGAAGGTAATCTCTTGTTATTTTATCTTTTTACCAAAATAATTAGTTAATTTATGTTATGTTATGTATTTAAAATCGAAATATACAAAAATAATTTGTATGTAGGTATATATAAAACATATATACCTACATTTATTTTAGAGAATTTGTTCATTGCATTATATATAAAATCCCGTTTAAAGTAACGTATATTACATAAGTGCTCTTCAATATTCCTAAACCAAAACTAATACATCCTATTACCATTTTATTCGCATTTCGTTAACAAAACTAGATTTTTATCTATTTTTTCGTAATGTAGGCCGAATTAATTTACTGTGATTTGTATTGATTGCTTGCAACGTTACCAATATGTCTGTGCTTCGTTTCTTAATTTGGATATTGCAAATTATATTTAAGTTTCAATCAACGTTATTATTACTTGTATGAGGCTCAGAGTAGCTCGGCTTGAAGTTTGAAAAATAACAGTCGCTGACTTTGCTCTACCTTAATTTATTTTTAAATTTGTACCTACATTGATACCGGTACCGTTATCATAAATTATAACAAATTATAAACCACAGTGAACTGTATCGATAATTATATTAATTTTAATCGTACCTACATTCGTGGCGTGGGTTTAAATTTTTTTATTAATCACTACGCATGTCACGTGGGCATCTCAATCGAGATCCCATAATAACTGTCTAATTTAAATATCTATTATGACATCGAGGACACCACAAATTCCTCAACATTAGGCCTTCTACACGAGTGTTGCAAATAAAATAATATGCTTTACTGGTTTTTAAAGCGATTTATTTAGTTCAATTTATTATTAATAAAAATACTTGTTCAGACGGACTAATATTACAATCGATAGCGTAAATCAATAAGGTAAGACACTTCAAATTATGATATTTCAGACATTTATAGGGGGGTTAAATAAGATATATAGTTTTGTGATAAATTTCCGTAGCTGTAAATAAATAACATAGTTTTTTTTTAAATTTTTTTGAACAAATACTTAAAATCGTAAAAATATATCAATGGTTAAACTTTTTGTAAGCTGATCGACAATCAATATAACTGTCTTGTTAATTATATATTGTAATAATTTGAGCAAATTCAAAAACGGAACATTTTATCTTCAACTATTTATTTTCTGATATGATCATAGATGACATGAAAATCATTAAATAAAGTTAATATTAAATCCATTAAACTAAATAAAACAAACGGATACCATTAAATATTCGTGTCAATGTTAACATAATTGTTAATTTTATTATATAACTTTTAGGTTGATGATATCATTATACATAAAGTTTACCTAATGTTGGAATTTTGAATAAATATATATTTATTTATCTTTAAATTATTGTATACAATTTAAGTAATAAAAAATATTTATAAATAAAAATAATTGTTTTTATAACCCTGCGAATAAATTGCATTGACCTTGCTGTCAACCTCCTATATTGTGACGACGCCAGCTGATACAATATTTAGTCGATGAGAAAAGTGGGGGGGCATGGGTGCAAATGCCCCCCAAATGCTGACTAAAGAAGCACTTATATTAATTATGTTGTTATTGGTGTAAATACAAATCCTAGGAATGGATGGATCACAAATAAGATCCTATAAGAATTTAAAATTGTCTTAGTTACAGTGTTACTATAATACAGATTTCTTTTCATTCTATAGTTGGAATTTTCCTCACATTTAACATCTCATAAAGGTTGCCTTCTTGGACTGAAAAAAGCACCTTCTATAAGCTTCACTCCTGATGTTTATTCAGATGCTGCGTCACCCTTTATTCTATTATCTTATATTCCCTATATTCTATTATTATATATCTTTATTTATTTTAATCTAAGTAAAAGTTAGAATTAAAGATTTTTTGGGCAAGTCTTATTAAACTATTAATAAAATCCAAGAATATCCAGAAACTTCCTGGATATTTTTAATTATCCAGGAACTTTCGTTATCTTCTCATTTTAACCCTCATAGAAGTGGAACCCTTAATGACATTTCTTAAGTTCAATATTAATACTAAAATTTATATAAATATAGAATGAAAAATAAACCGATACGGGCAGGGATTCTAACCCGCGACTACTGGGAAACCGTCCCGTTGCTCTACCAACTGAGATATCGTATCGCTGTCCGCCTCGGTGAATTAAGCATTCTATATGTGATCGTCTTTATTGGGACGGTGGTGACATATATTGGGTTTCTTTCGAAAATCGTAACCAATGTTTCTAACTTTGCAGTATAGATATAGGTACATTGAAAAGATGCCACTACCGAAATTAATGTTTGAAAATATCTTTTAACATGTATAGCCATGTTTTTCATTCTATATTTATATAAATCTAAATAAGCTTAACATGGCTATACATGTTTAAAGGTATTTTCAAACAATATTAATACTTTTAATAAAAATATGATATATATATATATATATGACTTCTAGATGATTTTTTTTGAAAATTGCTATACTTGAATGCGATACCACATTCATCTTATTAAATACTCCTAAACGTGCGAACGGAAGTTGTCAAGGCCAGTTCTCTTTGTATATCAATCAGTTTTGGGGAAGTCTTATCGCATTGTGCCGCTAATTAACACTTATTATATCTATATTAAGTCTATTTGAAGGTAATGTTATAATTGATTTGTCAATCTTAATACAATCAGACATTGTGGCCATATTGATTGGGACCTTGAAATGAAAAAAAATATTAACTTATTTTCCCGCTTATATTCTTCTTATATATATATATAGCACTTGTCCAGGTATAGACAACATAATTATCAACACGAGCAGGCCTCAAATTTGCGGTGCTGTTGATAAAACTTTTGTCATAGCTTGTTTTGGAGAAGTCTTATAACGTGTATGTTTACTTCAAAAGCAATTGTAAGATTTAAAATGAAAAGTTATTTTGAATTAACGTACCTACTTATAGAAACACAAATGATTCACGATAGAGGTGACGTTGATGATAAAAACTCTAGTATTAAACATTGGCCAACATTGGCTTTTTTTTAGACTGTGGCCACGGCATGAATCCGTCGCGTATGAGCATCTCCACATAAGAGTAGATAAAACATTGGCAGCCTCAAAGAACAGAAGTTGATAAAGGAAAGTACGAGATAAGAAGACACAGCCATGACAGCTCCTTTACTATTCTCTGTAAGAGAACACTATTGTTTTCGAACCAACCCATATATGCAGTAAAATTGTGACAAAATGGCCTTAAACGTACCAAATTTTATCAGAATTCATCAAGTATTTTTTGCGTGATTCGAAAACAAACAAACGTTAAAAATTGTGTTATTTACATTTTTGTGTCATTTACTAAGCGAATAGCAAAATTTTATCACTTTGTACTTTTTTATTATATGTGAATAGTTCCCTGATGATGTATTATAATTTCAAACTCTATAAAAAAATACATATCATTGATTAAACACCATTAAATTGAGGTTTTTAATTTGTTTTTATTTTCTTTGGACAATAATATTGGGACGAATATATTTAAGAAACCCATGAAATATGCTCAAAAATACCAAAATTTATTTTCATTCGATTTAATTTAAGAGATAAACTTATAATTTGTGTGGACAACATATTTGATACATTGTATCATCTTAAAAAATATTTTTAACTAAAAATAAAAAGCATTCAGTACATTAAAGATGCCAAATTACTATACAAATGTGAATGTATGTGCTATGATAATTATTAAGCAAACATTGCTCTGACATCATCATTCAATGATTTACACAATTGCAAGCAATGGATGGATAATCAAAAGCATTTAATTTTTAACTTTTTTATAATCATCATTATGGGTATAATACACATAAACTTCACATAAATATATGCTTGCGAGAACCCCACAATAAATGTTATATAAATTCTATAAATATTATATAAATTCACTTTATTTTTTTATAAAATTTAAATTTAGAACCTGCTGTATTCACGTTAGTCTATCGATGTACCCGACTAGATTTCAAAGCAATCGAGGTACTTAAACATGTTTGGTAAAAGAAGATGGGTATGTAGTGCATGGTCTACCTGATAGTACCTACCATTGAGAAATAGGTAGCGATGAAAAAAACTAAAAGAACGGGAAAGAGATTAGGCCTCTAGCTCTACTATCTCGTCGCAAGTAGACATTCACTAGTTTAAATATTTGTATCCACACTGAATTGAATCGTGATGGTGGAAAATGTTTCGTATCTACGTCAAGGTCGTTTTTGTCTATATATAACAAAAACCTATCTTTCCGTGAAGAAAAATCATCTATCACCAAGAGTACACAAAACAGGTATAAATCGCGCTATTTGAAATATCTGCAAATACCCAAATTACCGTAAACGGCTTTTACGAACAAATTATTCAACTAGTTTTTAAGGTACTGTTATCCAAACAGGTTTGGAATTACTTTGTGTCTATATGTTGACAATCGAATTCTATTAAAAATATTTGTACTAAAATGTTGAATCTCTACATATAATAAACGACTACATGTTAGTGGAAACTAAATTCATCCCTTTACAATTATATTTTAAATGCAATCTACTCGATAATATATCGGAGGTAAATGTTAATGAATTTTTCGACCAATTGATAGTAAAATGTATACCTTTAATCTAATTAGTATCTTAAAGTAGCCATTTTGTTTTCCAAGTCTAGATATTTCTGGCGCCAAGACATACAGTTACCAATAAGCCCACGCACGGTCAATAATCTCGGAAGCACAAAAAAGGTGATAAATAAGTATGACTTCATTCGTTTTATCTTCATTAATAAACTCCTTATTTAATTGAAAAGGTTTTTTATTTGTCATTGAATAAGTCTTTGATTATTACTTAGACTAAAGCATTTTCGAATAGATCTAGCTTTAACTCCGTTATCAATGTAGAGTTTGATATTCGTTTATCCATAGAGATATAAATATATAAATTTAGGTTAGATACACATTTTAATTTTAAAACAATCTATTTGTGCCGATTTTGAGACGCCATGTCGTTGAAAAATACTTGAATGATAATAATACCCGGCTTTTATAACTATTGACCCACGTTATTCAAAAATATTACGATTTCAACAAACATTAAATAAAGTAATGTAATATAGTTTAGGTATATTATTAAATCTCATGAAAATAATATAATTTTCTGCTTGCGAGATATATAATGCTCAAAAAGTTAAAAACGCTGCATTATCTTGTTAAAAAGCTACTTAAATTGAGGGATTCATTATCAAGACACGCTGGCGACATAAAGCAAAACAGCTTTAGCCAAAATGTAATGACTAACTTCAATATAGGTTCCGTAGAGTTGCGTCCAACTCACTATCAAAAATTCTCCTGTTATATTATGTGCTTATATTAGCCGCATATTACACAATATTTGAGAACCTTTAAGAACTTTCAATTACGATATTATTTAAAAAATAATGTTACATGAAAACAAAAATTTCAGCGATTCCTTTTTCGCATTCAATGTTGAACCCTAAAAGGCATCGCTAAAATTAAGTCAAAAAACTCTAACGAATCTTGTTTTCCAAAAGTCAGTGCTAAAAATAGTGATGATCGGTTGTGACAAAGCGGCACTCGTCCACTCAGTTCAGATTACGTTTTGCTACATGCTATCACTGTTTCTTCATAAACATTACGACACGGGACAGTTCCCAACTGGTTCAGATATTTGTGGTAAACCTATGTCAGTCAAATTACACATACTTTTTTTATGTGTAACTACTTACGAAGAAAAGCCCTCATTCATCCTCTAAAATTAGTGATGAGACTCGATGGTGACTCGAACGTCGCTATTAGATTCACCACGTCACTCGAGTTGTAGGTACTCAAGTTTTCGGGTCACTCGAATTAACTAATTATACTAATTACGTGACAAAAATGAAAAATTAATGAATTAAATCATCTCTTTAAACGCTAACAACAACTCTGTGCGTCGAGTTGACTCGCTGACTCAATTGTAAACAGACAAAAGTTAACTTTTTTTCTCTCGAGTGCGAGTTTAACAAATTTACTCGATTCACTCGTGTAATAATTGAACTGGAGTTTAGACTTGAGTCCAATTTTGATGAGATCACTAGGCCTTACACTTAACCATTACAACATTAAAAAAATAATTTGACCATAAAAGGTGATAAAAAGTTGCGAAGCATATAGATTCTAAAGATAATTATAAAAAAACATATATTTGAAAACTTTTTGTTATTTAACTATAAAAAGTTTAAAATAATATAAACCGGATTTAAGACTATATAAAAAAGGCTTTGACGTCTGATTAATGATCTTAAATACCGTCACTAATGTCCTAATACCTTATAGCAAAAGATTTGATACTTCGTATTATTGTTTTTTATTTGCCATTTAGCCATTACTAATAATGGTGTTATAGACGAGTTCCCAATTTAAAGTTTTATATTCTAATATAGGTAATAAATCAGAATCTAATTTGTCTTGCATAAAATAGGAATTCGGCTCTTCAAAGAACTGCATATCTAATTTCCATGTAACAGCTTTATTAGTTTCTTAATTTGTTAATCTTAATACAAAACTTATTTAGCCTCTTTGTAATAAATGTACTTACCTGTTCATATTCTTAATTTTACTAAACTTTCATTATTAAAAAAAAACTATTATTAACTTGGTTTTCTTATTTAACTAACTTAGTTCTAACACACATTACCAATTTTCTTTCCAGGTAAACCGCGGGAGCGGGGCACTTCAACAGACCAGCAACCATCGATACGGAAAGAACCTTTTACACATTTATCCGAAAAAGAACTCATAAAAGAAGCGAATAAAGTAATAGCCCAAGCTCAAAGTGTCACATGCACAGCAGATCATCCACCTGAAAAATTCTTCTCTTTACCACATAGAAGAAAAATTAAAGAAGACAAATCTATAAGGAGAAGTAGCGACGACGGGATCTCTTCTGATGGTGCTGGAAAAACTCCACTCGGGAGATCAACGAGTGATGTAAGCCCTAAGAGGAAAAAAGAAAGAACGTCTCTTTCAACTCTTTTTCGAAGAGCCCAAAGAACAAAGAGCCCAGAGTTACCAGTTGTAGTTACAACAAAACCCGCTGCTGTTGTTAAAAGAAGTAAAAGCGATATATCTGATTTAAAATCGAATACTAACCTTATAAAAACGAAACCAATTAGAAAAAGATCCGGAAGTGAAACAGAGGAATTTCTGAAATCGTTGCGTAATAAAAAATCCCAACTATCACCAATAATTGAAAGTTCACCTAGAGCAGATTATTTTAAAAAGACCTCGCCATTAGAATTGCTTCATGAAGAAAAGAAATCTGAAATAGAAAACAATAAATCCGATGATCAAATATCAATTGATAGCAAAAAAGTAAACCCTATTGAGAAACCACCCCGATATAAAACTCCAGAGAAGCAAGACCCAAAACCACCTTTAAGGAATAAAAGAGGAAAATCTGTCGAAAAAGAAAAATCTCCGTCTATATCAGAAACGCCAAAGCGTAAAATAGATCTGAAAAAGACTATTCTTGTTGATGAAATCGACTCAACAAAGGTAAAAGATAGTTCACTGGAAGTTAAAGATAAGATAAAGGAGAGTATCCGTAAAATTGAAGAAAACGTATATGCTGATAAAGAAATGATACATAGTAGTCAAATACCACCTGAAAAACCACCATTGACCAGAGGACAAACAGTTGGTCATCTTGTGCGGATTCTCAAAGAGGACCAACATTCACCTCCGCCTAAATCACATTTGGTTGTACCAATCAATTCTACCAATATTAACCAGCCCTTTTCTTACACAAAACCAAGCACTAGCCCCGATCCGAACTTATTTATAAGGAACATTAGTCCTGATAGAGTACCAACTCCTGTTAACAAAATGACGGATAAAGGTGTTGTTTATGCCCAAGTAATCCGAGATGGTGACACACGTAATCATTTTCAAAAACAAACTATTCACAGACCTTCTAGAGAGAAGTATGGAAATTTATCAGATGAAGACGAAGGCCTTGGTTACGAAGAAAGATACAAGTACTCTGCCGAACGCATTATGGATTATGATTATAAAAAGAATCCAACCAATAACAAGTTTAAGAATTCTTTCATACAAGAATCACCCATTAGGCCAAAATTTAAAGAGTATAAGCTTATGAGTTTTGACGACTCGGAACCGACATATGCCAATGGATTAAATGAGAAAGAACCAGTAGAGAATTTTAGGGGGAGAGCAGATGGTATGGATACGAAAAAAAAGGTTTATGAATCTGATACTAAACTTGATTTAGATTTTAATGAATTAAGTCATAGACGAGAGTTACTCGAGTCGCGATTGAATGCTAGAAGATTTGAAAGAGAAAAAATAAATTTTGATGAACCAATATCTAAATACCTAGTGGAAAATGATCCTATTTATGAAGCAGAAAAACGTATGAAGCAAACAGAGAAATATGTTAATGATACCGTAAAATACTATCGCCACACGTTAGAAAGAGATGGTGTAGAAAGCACTGTAACCGAAGATTATAAGTATGATTCAGATAATCACAAAGTTAAATATAATACAGAATCGCGAACTTTTCATAAAGCACCCATTGTTGAAATAGATAGACGCGAGTTCATTGATAGTTTAGGACCTGAAAGATTTAAACAAGAGAGAAAGGTATTTCCTCCTGAACCTGAATATGAACCGCCGAGTCTGGAGTCCAACCCTGGCAAGCCAATTTCATCTCCTGTTGAATATAAAGAAAAGAAATATAAAGCCAAAAAGCACTTTGCATCTAGTCACGATCTTGTACAATCTGGCCAAAAGTATAAGGTAAGAGATGATTATTTTGGTAAGAGAAAAGGTCACTATGCATCAAACCCTGAAATAGCACAAGAAAGAGAAGAAGATTACGCAAATCTCCATTATAATGCAAAACAAGAATCCTATCACAATTCATTACGTCGCTTAAAAAATAAAGAAAAAGGATCTAGAAACCATAGCATACATCGTCATGATTCAGGTGATAGTAGGGATTATTATCGCGAAGAAAAGTCTCCACGCCGTTTTGACTTTGATAGTAGATTAGTCGATTCCGGTATCGAAAATGATTTCAGGCACAATTCTAGTGGAGAAATTCATAGATCTAGAAGCAGGAGACCAGAAAGTGACGATGATGTAAAAGATACGTCCATGTTTTTAGCCAATGAAAGACAGCATACAGAAGACAACTATGAAAGTGAACAAATATACGCGAATGGTGGATATTTAGCACATTACAACGACTACAAAGGCAATGATAGGAAACAATACATTCCAAGGGAAAGAAGCGCTGATGATGGTTCACTTTTAGATCCTAAAGTCCACCGATATGAGAAAAGCCCGAGTAGCCACGATGATAAAGTCAGTGCGAAGCCGCCGAAAGCTACAAAGAAGCTTTCTGGACTTGAAAAGGTAATTTACCTTAATACCAAACTAAATAAGTATTTTTGTTGTTATAACGATTGTTCATGATTATTTAAAGATCTATTTTGAACACACATATCACGCAATATCTGTACCTTTTTTTTGTATTTAAAATATTATAAAACCTTTAGATGAAACAACTGTTCTCTCGCGACTCTTCCAAGAAGAGCAAAAAAGAGAAGGAAGTAGTCCAAACGAAAAATCGCACTCGGGTGCTCAAGAGCCCTGAACATCTTGCCAGAGATGATCCTGAGTATAAAAGGTAAGGTGCAAATACATATTTCATATAGCGATCTTACCAAGTCATAAGTGTAGAACCTTCCTTAAGTACCTACTCCCTCCTAAAAACACCCACATCACAGATTGGGCAAGCAGTTTTATTCCTTGAACAGAGCTTTAAATCAAAAGAACTTGTTAGGTTTAAAGAAATAAATAATTATCATTATTAAATGAAATATTTTTTAATCATAATCTTCATATCATTTTATGTTATTCCAAAATAAGAAATAAAATCGTACTACATATTACATTTCAGATATACTGACCCAGAACCTAGTGATATAGAAGTAAGAAAAAGGGAAGAAGTCAAAAATGTGAAGAGATACACGCGGTCGAGAGAAGATTTAGACAGATACAGAAGTCCAGTACGAGAAAGCGTCGAGAAGAGGAGAGTAGAAATATTCAGAGAACCTGATTTTGAGGGAAGGTAGGATGTCACAGACTTATCTGATGAGTAGCCGTGTAGTTTCATTCCCGCACTTAATTACTCTATGTCACCCTAAAAATAGAGTCAATAAGGTCTTATAAACTAAATGTATATATTTTTTTAAACCAGATACGACAGAACATTAAAAAGAGATAGTAAATTCAAAGAGCAGCGAGAGCAAAAAATACGATATTCATCAGAGAGAGACAGCGAGCGAGCATCGGATACTGAGACCGAGAGACGCGGGGGGCGCGGACGGCTTGACTCACCAGCCCTGGTAAGTTCATAAACCTCTTAAATATTAATTTACAAGAAAAAGTTATTTCAAACACGTTACAAACAAACAAAACCGAAACATAAGTAACAGCATCACTTGACTGACCACTTTGCTTAGAGGACCTATAAAAAAAACCAGTCTTACATAAGAATAAGATTTTTTAAATTCCTAAATAATATAATAATAATCTTTATAACACTAGCAAGTAAAAGCTTTTGGTTTACTTTGATCAACAATTTGTTTGTTGAAAATTGCTTGTTTTACCTTTTTACTTACGTACATATTAATAGATGAGTTGATATAAAAAGCAGTATGTAGCAGGTTTTTTCAGATGGGCAATGAATTTTTCAATTTTGACGACTATATTATAGAACTTTGTTCCAAAATATAAAAATTCAACCTGAGATACCTACTAGGTACCAACGTCATTTACTAGTTTTCTTACAACCAAAGACATAACTTACATTTTTGAATATTGAAGTTAATTAAATAAGTCAATTGCTGTACACCCAAGTCACCCTAACATCAAGGCATATTCTGAATTTTAAAAAGAATATTAGCATTTATCAGTTTTTTAATATCAGGCATAATCTATATAATCTCTCAGATTATACCATATTTTAATGAACTGGACGACAGTGCCTTGAACTAAGGAGACCGCAATTAAGGAAATGAAATCGAATTTTAATCGTAAATCAAACCTTGATACTTTGAAGAGACTTGCTAATTGCATCAAAATCTATTTCCGTTAACTGATCATTAAAATGTAAATAGTTTTAGTTCAAGAAGAAAAAATTGTCTCGTTTTGACTTATTTTGATTCTTTTACTACATTTTACTAAATTTAATTTATTCTTTTACTCGATATATTAATATATCTTACTACTCTTACTTACTACTCTTAATATTTTTGTTTGCAAGTTATTCTTCACAGCAAATCAAACGTTTTCTATTTCTAATTGATCAGTTCAACTTAAACGCGCTGTACCAAATATGGGTACCTATGAGTAAAAAGTGACTTGATTTTATTATTTCCACAAAAAAAAATAAACTCATAAAACCTAAATTATAGAATTACCAAGTTGTTTATTCCTGAGCTTCCATACTTTATTAGATTTTTTAAACCACTTCAATTACATACATTTTGTTAAATTTCAAAAATAACCGCTTTAATTTATCATTTAAACCACAAAGTTAAAAGTGAAAGTCAGGTTCCTAGGGATCACACCTCACTACTTCAGAGACCAGATTGTGCACTTACGATACCAGAATATTGGGTTTAATTAAATCTATATAAAATCGTATTCCGCCAAAACTTCGCCTAAAATGAGAACAGTCAAACAATAGTTCACTCAGAAAAAAAAAGATAGTTTAAAATTGCATTAAAATAATTTATTTTGCAATATACAAAGTTTTTCTTTATATTTTAAAATGAATAACTATTGTCAATTGTGTTTATAATATTATGGAATTTGATAGTACGTGTCACAACTTTATAAATGCTAAAAACTTATTGGTATTTCATGGTTATACAAACATTACTGGTTGCGATATTTCAATATCGCTTCTTGCGTTTTTATTGCATTATCTTGCTTGCCAGATAAAAAAAATAGTAAGAATTCATTTATATTTCTTTAGTGTTACAAAATATACCAATATTTGAAAATATCTACAAATATGTATAGCCATGTTAAGCTTATTTAAATTTATGTAAATATAGAATGAAAAATAAACCGATACGGGTAGGGATTCGAACCCGCGACTACTGGGAAACCGTACCAACTGAGCTACCGTATCGAGTCCTTGCCCGTATCGGTTTATTTTTCATTATATATTTATATAAATATATCAATAATGCAAAATACATAAATTATAATAATAATAATGTTGGTTCACTTTTGGATGCTAAAGTTCACCGATGTGAGAAAAGCCTGAGTAGTCACGATGATAAAGTCAAGGCGAGACCGCCGATAGCTACAGAGTCTTCTCCTTTTTGCTCTTTTTGGAAGAGTCGCGAGAAAACAGTTCTTTGATATAATATTAAAATATTCTATCCCTCAGAAACATAATTTTTCGGGTTAATATGTAGGTACATACCTACATTCTTTACTGTATCCCTGGCAATGTGTATACAAAAATTCATAATGATTACTTGAGTAGTTAAGACGTAAAAGCGGAACAAACAAACTACATACTCAAAACTGTTTTCAAAAGCTTTAAACGTTTTATCAAAATCTCATGAGCCATTCGTCAACACACATGTCGTGAATTCTAACTCTTCTGATCTGTTATTCACACCTCAGGACACACGTATTTCTTTTCTGGGTCATTAACCTCCGTTTTTGTTGAATACCCATCAAAATATTTGGCAATTTCAATAGCTACATACGTTAGAACTGTTCACTAAATGTATATCCTCAGTAAGTACATAAAAACATTTCAGACTAATCAAATAATAATCAGTAAGGACTTCTTAGGATATTATCTGATAATATTGTTCATCCCTTATCAATAGGGTGATCAAATAAATTTCAAAGTTTTAGTTTAGTTGTATATACCTAACAACTTTTATGATTTTCTAAATTTTTCATCTTTTACATTAACTAGCTTATCGAATATCGATATTCGAATAACCGATTAGGTATATCTAGATTTTTTTAATCTATATTAACAAATAATATACTATATTAAAAGATACATTCTCAGAGGAACGAAAAGGACTCCTTTTCCGTTCCGTTCAGTTCATGTTTAATAATATACTCATAGCTGAATAAATTATCAAATTAATGAGTTACATAAATGAGATCATTTCTTTGTCTCTTAAGATGAAATTAAACCTGACATGACGTCATGTCACAGATGACGTTGACCCCGGAGGCTGTTGAACTGGATTTTTGGTGTTAATAACAAAACTCTTATGTACATGTAATAAGAACTAATATTAAATAACTAATGTTTTTTTACACAGCCTCATGTGTAATCATAAATATTGTAATATCGATATTTTTTACATGACACATCTCAAAACATCACTATTTTAATTTAATTTAATTAACTCAAGACGGTTAGGTTTTTTCATACATGGATTAAGATTTTGTTAATTTATTTTTTGTTAACATAATGTATAATCAGATTCAAAAGGTATTTTTTACCGAATTATAAAATATGCTTTTTACAAACATGGTTGATTAGTTGTTCAAATAGTCCCAAAAAACCAAATGCAATTAGAAGGTAAGTGTTAAACGAAAATAAATTAATAACTTAAAAATACAGGTTCATATATAGGTTAGTAGGTGTTAAAACAGTTACTTTTTTAAGTTTAAGTTTTATTAGTAAATTTTAGAAACTGAACAAAAAGTGAAAATTTAGTTGATATTCTCAGTCTGCAACCATTCAATTAAATATTACTACCTTAAACTAAAAATACAACTAAAATCACATCTCTTACTATAATTTATTAACATTTTCGATGAATGTAAATATTAACATATACCTACCTACACATAAGCGGTTCTTTTAATAATTTATATTCAAATATTAATTAAAAATTATAATAAATATAAATTGTTTATTGAAAAACTAATAACAGAAGTCTTAAGGCGATAGTCTTTTGTCAGATTTACAAAAACCTACATGTTGTCCGCCCACTCAGTAACTAAAACTTGTACGAGAACGAAATAAATAGAAATTTGTTAACCTTATATGGATTTATCGTAAATGAACACATCAAGCCAATGATAACATCAGTAGTCTTTTATGAACAGCGATGGATGCAAACTGAGTCAGTCTGCGACCTTTTATGGCATCGGGATCTTTACGGAATGAGAAGAATATCTTGAGATTCAGATTTCGGATTATGGAGGATTGAACCACATATTAATAATTATTATATTGTGTCGTATTTGGTCAATGAGTATGAATATCCACATTAATTTGATAACCACTATTAGTTTAAATAACATACGAGATTATACCTAAATTATTCCTAAAGCTTAAAATACCTACGTACAATAGCTTACAGCAAAACACGTACTTAAATTTCTTAAATGTTAGTTCCTTCTGCTTTCTAATGTTTTATTTTACATATAGGTATAAAAGTTAACAAAAATCAAGCAAACTTTAAGGGGTTATTCCTTTTGTATTTGGATATTTAAAGAAAAACTTCTGTTAATTTCACAAAGCGAATCCTCTGTGCCGTATAATTATGTTTTTCATCAACTAACCCTAAAGTATATGAATACATCTCATAAGAATATATTATCACTGCTGGGAACGGAACCCATTTCTTTTAATTAAAATTGAAGGGAAATTTAAGTAGTTTTTGTAATCTAAATATATGTTCTACAATAATAAATTTTTCATACAATCTTTTTATACTAACTTTTAAAATATCGCGTTTTTATATATTATTATTTAAGAAATCGGGAATTGACATGTCAGCCTGTGACCACGGGCGGTGCAACCTGGTCAAAAGTCAAAACGTCAGGCAAATAAAAGGTAGATATGTGATACCTATTACGGACGCGTCAATTCACGATTTCTTAAATAGGTACCAAACAATCTTTTTATGTTGTTTTAACTATTGGCGCCGATTTGACAAATTAAAAAAAAATTGTTTCTTAGTATACTATTTATTTCCTAAATTATTCATATTATCTCATTTTAAAGTGGAACAGTATAACTAAATAAAGAAACTCTTAATCTCGAAATATACCACGGTACCTAGCCTTTTAGTTACTTGATTTATTTTATTTGATAAATGATTTCATGTAAGTGCAGTGGTGACATGACTCGTTGACGTTAAGGTCTCCGAGCATATGGTGAAGTTGGTGGCCTTGCTGATCCAATCAATGAGACTACAAGGTTCCGACTCCACTTAAATATTATTTAAAGTTTAAGTAAACTGATATATCCTCCGGATATCAATGATGAGGTAATAGGAACTCGAAAAGAACTTAAATCTTTTGTTACTTTAAAATATCAAACACAAAAATGTTCCTTTTGATAAATATAAACTTGTTTTTCGGTAAAAACATAAAATTACATTTTTGGCAAAACCATAAATATTGGATTAATCCAAGTAACATATAAGTCCAAAAACCTTAAAAACTTGTCCAAGATATTACTTGAGCTTATCTCAACGCGAGCATTGACCCCACGGCGGATGTTAGGATAACTTAAAATAAACTAAAATTTGCATTTTGGTAAAGACAACATGGTTTTGTTAACATTTGTCAACGTCATATTAAATGTATATGCTGTGTCTTGCTAGGGTCAAAGAACATTCTACTTTAAATACCTCTCGCTGACAGCTGATGATTGATGAAGTGACTTACACGCAGAAGTAGGTACCTGCTTTAGTCTTAAGCAATACAAAACAAATGAACTGCTTGTTCTAGCTCTAACGTTTTGATGATTAAATGGTAACAAAACATACATTTATATTTTATCATTGTCATTTCAATTTAGGTACAATTAAGTTTGCATCCCAACTGTATAGTAGCTATATGTAACAGTTTGCATACTTATACCTAAATAATTCGTATTGCTCTATGATCATAACACATATTCGTAACAACGACATAACTATGTAATAAAAAAACTATGTATCTATATACGTGTTGTAAATAGACGAAGAAAAAACCATTCGCACAGTTTTTTTCTCTGCTCGTCTTATGATTTATTTATTATTTTTTTATTAAACACTTTTATTAAGATTTATGTTTCCCGATACAATAAACGTCAAAATTATTTAAAATAAAATAAAAATATGCAAGTCATGTACGAGTAGGTTTTCCTTAAATTTTGAATAATGGTCATGGTGGTATTGCGACTCTTACTTTTTTAGTTAACTGACTTTTATAACTATTTAACCAGAAACCTAGAAATACTGCAGAAATATATTAAAGCTAGAATTTTGAAGATTGGTTTTTAGAGTTGTCACATCATTACATATATTACATTTGTTAATAGGCTCAAAGATATCGTGAGAGGCGTCGCTTGGCTACCCCTAGCCCGACCCCGAGCCCCCCCAGGAGAGAAGCATCGCAGTCCAGCAACTGGTTCAAATCCTTGGATAGGCTTGGCAAAAAGCGGGATAAGAACATCAAGGTTCTGAATTTATATAAACAATATTTTTTAGTACTGTGAACCAATGAAATCTAATTTCTATTTAATATTTATATTATAAATTTTATTCCTATTGCAAGTTTTAAATTATTGGTTAACAATGGTGTTAATATGATTTCAGACTGAAAAAGAAAGTGTTATAACTACAGAAGATGAGACGAGTCGCCGCTTGTGGAGCAAGCCATCCAAACCCTTGAATTCCCCGGCAAAGAACCTTAGATTCTTCGGTGACACTGACCATGAATCTGAATCTCATGTCAAAGTTGTCAAAACCAAGAATCGACAATTGAAAAACCATGGTACATTACGCAAAACCATCTCAAACTCCAGCACCGGTTTAGACGAAGTCGATCACAGTGAACTCTCAAACAAAAGCTATTCCCTTTCAAACTTGCATAGAGAGGACAACGAATCACCAAAAACAAAAGAATACTATAAGAGGAATCTCAAAAATATTTCGGAAGCACAGAGCAATTCAGAAACAGAGAGCCAGTTTGGAAAGAAGTTCACAACGAAACCACCTATAAGCCCATACGATAGAAGCAGAAGCCACAGCAGTTCCAAGACTTTAAAAGCCAGCAAGGGTGATATAAAGAGAGTGGGAAGAAGCGATGATAGAGGAAGTTCCACTGAAATGAGAATGAGCAAAAACAATAGAGATGTGAAGTGAGTATTTATCGATTTCTGTATTATTTTTAGTGTAATAATCGAAAAAATAAAATTGAAAAATGTAGATATTTTTTAAGAGTTTCAAGTTTATCAATTTACCAAACAACGTGTATCATAAATAAGTAGTTTATTTTTTTTTTAATTATTTAGGAGGTTTAACCTAAGCTACTGAAATAACCTCTCATATCTGTGTTCGTCGCAATTTTTTTTTCTTATGAAATGAGAGGTTAAGAAAAAAAGTTATCACTTCTAACTGAAAGACATTGTGAACTGGAACAACTACAGTTGACACAACTGCGAGAACTATCACATATATATTTCATTTACTTGTAAGAGAAATACAAAGCGTCACCTTCCACCAAGTGGATAGACATAAGTATTTCGTTCTAATAGTGTGGTGTACAGGGGGCGCACATCTGACAGCAGCGCAGAGGACTCGTCGCAGCGCAGCGTGGTATTCCTTCATGCCACCACCGGTGAGCCCACATATTTTACGTTAATTTATGGCCTACTGCTACTACTGCTAATATCCATTAGATCTTGTTAATCCACAGTTGCATATTCCATGTAGCATGTGAAGCGGGTGCAAAATATTGATATTCCAATAACTTTATAAATATCCATCTTAGAAATTATTCTCACATATGTTTTACAGTGGGTGACATTCCCGACCCCGGTCGTATGGTGAGGAACCGCTCACGAGATGACGTGTCGTCTGTCATGTCCTCCAATGTTCAAGTCCGAAGTACAACCAAGAGCTTCTCACTGTTCGCGCCCTGGACTCCGAAGCACATCAACGATCAATACGACGTCCATTACGCACAGAAACCGAGACGATCGAAACCAAAAGACAACGTTTATAAGAAATCGCCAGCAAAAAATTCGACAGATGACAGACCGTCATTACAGAAAAATAAGTCATATAGTCAAACTACTCTGAGTCGACGACCAAACAGCCAAAGCAATCGATTGACAAGTTCAAGCACCACGCTTTACAGACGTGATAAGAGAGGAAAGGAAAACGATACGTCGCAAAGTACGATTCCCCGTAAAAGTACGGTTGGAAAAAAAAGCCAATCTAGCGAAATCCTGAACAGGGATGATCGAGAACACGTGTCGCGATCAATCTCGATACCGAAAGAGAAAAAAGCTGGCTGGTTTAAAATGTCATCTAAGAATAAAAAAGAGACTACGCGTGTACGATAACTTTGTTATACTAAAAGAAGGGCCTATTAAAACCGAACTATTCGATGATGTCTGTTAAAAGAAAACATGATTCCTTAAAACACATGGTCCTTAAAACTTAAGCAATGACTATTTTTTTTCATTTCATTCTTTTAAGTTACTTATTTTTTTCGGTTTTATGTCTTGACAGTACTTATTTTGTCTTATTAATTGTACTTAACTGATTACAATTTGTCTGTTAATATAGAAATATAACTTTTCACATTAATTTCTCGATACTTCTTTAATCTTCGACCTAGCCCTGGAAATTAAATTATCGTTTTAATCTAATTATTTACAAAGACAATACATTTTTCAAATGATACTCTAGTGCCATTTGCGTAAATTGTTTAATGTTACCGTTTAGATCGTAGTCATTATTTTAAATAAAACTACATATAACAAAATGCTTTTATTTCACTAATAAGAATAATATAAAAAAATATTTGTGCATATTACATTTATTTTGCTTTTAAGATTTTTAAAAAACCTAATGCTTTGTATGTAAGTAAGTCTATTGGCATTGGGTTGAAATACTGTGTAATAATAAAATTTCTAATGAACCTTGCATTTTCATTTTTATCGTTATTATAAAAAATTTTGTTTTCCTATGTTTTGTAAACAGAATTTGAGACAAAATCATACAAACCTTCAGTGGCGTAACTACAGGGTGGCAAGCCGGCAAAATGCCACGGGCCCCCAGCCGGAAGGGGCCCCCGATCAGAGGAGAATCCCAACTCCCAACATTTATTATTTATCATACATGTTTAGTAAAAAAAAGTTCTGTCTTTGATTTATTTCTATTACCTACTCAGTTGCATAATAAATAAGTTAAAAATGTATTAGAAATTCAAAGAATTGTGGTAAATGATGCAGTAACAAAGGTCATAGAAATACAAAGATTATTCGAAACTGTGCAACAAATTTTTATATATTTTTTAGCCGTAGGGGAAAAACGTATATTAATACATAAATGAAATATGCTTTTAATGTTATTAGATGGTAAATTTATTCTAGTTTCATACCCAATATATATATATATATATATATTTGTATGTGTCAAGAATATTAAACTACGATCCAAAATGTGGAACCCTATCAAATGCTCGCTTTGCCCGGAAGCTGGCCTAAAACGGGCATGAGCATAAGGGCAAAGCGAGCATTCTTCTATTTTATTATCTAATTTACAGATAAGAGAAAATATATTTATTAAAACATCAGTAAGTTAGTAATAAATGAAAGAAAATTAAATAAACATTAAAATCTCAATTTTGAAACAAACTTGTAAATTAATATTTTTTTTACAAAATTAAAAAGTGATTAAACCTAAAAATAAAACAAAGATAATTGAATTCTTATCACCCTTCAATTTTTTATTTGATTTAATCAATCGTAATTAGAAATCACCACATAAATTAATTTTGCTCCTTTGACACAAAGAATAAAGAGTTTAATCTCTTGACAAAATCATAAATGTCATCATGAGGTCACATTTTACAGTCGTTGCATTGGATCCAGTCCCCATATTTAGAGAAAATAATAAATTAGCATCATTTCACAGCAATCAAGAGTAGGTATATCAAACATGACACCGAGGGCAAAAGTAAGCATGCTCGTTTTGCCCTGCCCGCTTTGGGCCTTTACGCCGTGCCCACGTTTCCATCAGACCTACCCTAAAAATGGCTTCCAAATTTAGATGCAAGATTAAATAAAAGCAAGATATACCCAATACACACAGATATATCTTTATAATAACGAAGGTTTCTCAAAAATAGACAAAACACAATCTACATTCCTTCCTTTTTTTGTATAAAAACCGTAAAATTCTATTTTATTTCCAAGAGTCTTAAAGTTTGTACGAATTGTTAGGAACGACGATAACATAAAGTGGCGGGTGGGGGGTAAGGGCTATGAGATCTGTGAGGATGCTAAGACTTTGTTTAGCTTAAATTTTTAGCTGGTGCCCGCTTTAGGCTGGTGCCCACTTTGCCTAGTATTAAACGATGGAATATATTATCTAGTTTTCTGACAGTAAATTAGAAACCGGAGTACCATCAAATTCAGTAACATAAAAACAATGAATCCAACTAGATGGGCAGGACGCTTTGATGCCATGTCTACTTTAAAAGTTCGGTTTGTTGATATTTAAAAGCACTTACAAAAACTATTTTATTAAATTCCAAAACAGACGAGACAAATGAAGCTATCTTGCTGAAGAAGAAGATAGAAAACTACAATTTTATTATGTTGTTGGTTTTCCAATGCAAAGTCTTACAAACTATAAACGCGGCTTCTAAAGCCATCGATCTTTCAAATGCTTCAAAGCGTTTGCAAGTCTGTCTAGAACAACTTGAAAAGTATCGACATGAATTTGGAGATTTAAAAATGGAAGCAAATAATATTGCAGTGAAATGGTCTATAAGCCCTGAATTTCCTAAAACTCGTCAGAGAAAAGTGAAACGTCATTTTCATGAAATTTGTGAAGATGGACGTCTCCAAGATCCTGAAAGCTTGTTTAAAGTGAACGTATTCTATCGTGTATTAGACATAATCATCAATCAACTGAGATCGCGTTTCGTTGGAATGAATGAAATTGTTTCCAATTTCAGTGTCTTGCAACCTGCCACTTTGCAAAATTTGAACAATACTGATTTATTTACGCGTTTTCCAAGGAAACTCTCAGTTTTCGAACTTCTTTTAGACACGAAATAGAAACATCATCTTCTATGAGAGAACTTGCTGACTATTAATAATAAAAAAATATTTTATATCTTCAACCTTTTCGAAGGTGCACTGCATTTCTATTATTTCTCACCATTCCTGCAACTACGGCTAATGCCGAGCGATCGGTTTCAAAACTGAAATTGATAAAAACTTATTTAAGAAATTCAATGGGACGAGAGTTTAAGAAATTCAATGGGACGAGAGTTTAAGAAATTCAATGGGACGAGAGTTTAAGAAATTCAATGGGTTAAGCAACTTGGCTATTCTATCCATCGAAAATTCTATGGCCCAAAATTTGAACTTCTATGATGTTATTACCACTTTTGCTGAACGGAAAGTCCGGGGGAAGGAATTTTAATAAATAACATTTTATATTTTGAACACCTTGTGTGCTTAAAACAATATGATTATTCGGACTTTATATATATATCACATTGCTTTTTTGTTTTCCATATCATTTTGACTACTCTATGTGCCCATATCTATTAGATGCTGACTGTACTTTAAATTAGACAATCAAGTAAGTACCTAAGTATAATTATAAAGCTTAAATGTAGGTATCTACTTAACATAGTGATTTATTATTGTACTTTTAGAAGTAAAAGTGTATAAATATGTATTATAAAATAAAAAAATATTATTGTTGGTTCAGCTTTTGTATATTGGGGGAAGGGGGCCCATCCGATGAATTTTGCCACGGGCCTCAAACGGTGTAGTTACGCCACTGCAAACCTTATATTTTACGTCTGAAGCTTGTGGTGTATTTAAATCTTCTTGACATGAGATTTATTACAATAATATTTTAAAATTAAAATATCAAGTTATAAGCCGCATGTAGTGTGCGATCATATTGTAAACGGGGAGACCGTTCTATGCGGCAATTTATAATGCACTAAGTGGCAAAAACTCAAAATTATATTTATTAGCGTAGTGTAAGGCTGTAGATTAAGAATATTAAACCGCCGCATTGCTTCCCGAAGATGCCGTAAATGACGTCACGGGAATAAAAATGAAAGTGGATACTATGAAACACTACTAATCCGTACTCCGTAGTGTGGCAGCAGCAATCCCATAAAAAGACATTACGCGCTGGACATTCTCAGAGCTCACCAGCTCGGTGTATACGTTAGAATAATTGATACACCAACATATAAACTAGCTAAACACGTTGCTCGGATACTGACGCTTCTCCGGGGCCATACACAAGCTCATGTCAAGGATTCTTACCAGTTTGTTAAAGATATTCAACAAGTAAAAATAAATAACAACGACATTATGGTTAGTTTCTATATACAGTCACTATTTACCAGCCTGCCAGTGATTAACAGAATTGAAATTGGCAAGAGAAAGGTGAAGGATAACAACATGCCTGTAGAATATGCCGAATTACTGAAACATTGCTTATTATCTGGCTACTTGATGTGGAAGGATGAATTCTATGTACAAGTTGATGGAGTGGCATTGGGTTTGCCGGTCTCCCCCGTTGTTGCCGATATCTACATGGAGCACTTCGAGGCGAGGACCAATTCCTTTGCACTGGCTATGCCGAAGATCTTTAAGCGGTACGTAGGTGATACCGTCACAATAATACCTATGAATCAAACATCTGCTCTTCTAGAACTCCTGAAGTCCATTAACAATAAAATACAATTTACAATTGTTTAGCTAAAACAAAAAAATTGTTTAGCTTTCCTTGATATTCTTCATCAAAAATTCTGACAACACATTAGACACACTGTTTATAGGAAACCTACAAATACAGCTAGGTACCTCAATGGTAAATCACACCACTACCGTAGCCAGTTCGCTACCGTTAGCAAATCTTTGTTTCAGAGAGCAGAACACATCTGTGACACTGGAAACCTAGAGGGCGAGCTGCAGCATGTCAAGCATGTCTTGTTCAACAAACACCTGCCCGTACCTCGTCAGCATCGCAGAAACCACATTAACAGTTGAGCGTCAACCAGTTCTATTACCATACGTGAAAGGATTTACTGACATAATCGGCAACATCTTAAAAAATGTTTCTATAAGAATTATCTACAAACCTCAAAGGGCAGTGAGCCAATTCTTGAGATTTATCAAAAGTAATATTTCTTTACAATGTTCTGGAGTATATAAACTTGACTGTGATTGTGGCTTGTTATGATAAGCCTTATGTACGAGTATGCATAAGTGAAACAAAATGGAGACTTGGGAAAATGAGTTAGTAACATATCTCGGATATCAAGCGTAGGCATACATCGAAGTCAGCAGCAGTCAACTCTTGAAAATTGTAACATCCCATTTCAGTGACCGCACTGTAAGATTTCAAGATACTGTTAGTGCGTTTTGTGTGGATCCTGAATTGTACGCCCGAAAACTTAGAAACCGATGAAGTTAGATAACTCATTAACTGACTTACTGACAGACACCTTTATAGTACTCTGTGCAGACACCTCCATCTTACCGTGAACACGATGGCTGCAAAGCATTCGAAACGTCGGTTAGATTTAAAATGTAAATTTAAAATTTAATTCATTATACGCGAGTTAAATCCGTAAAAATAGTTTTATTTCAACATAACATTTTTTTATTATTTTTTTTATATAGGTAATCTAGGGCAAAGCTTGACTACATACCTTATGATAAGTGGAATGTGGTCTTAGGTGTAAGTAGTCTTAGGTGGATCTGTACTAGCCCGAGTACTAGGCTCATATCTTTCTACAACTGTGCTGTCGTCTGCATACCCATAGATACCGGGCTTCAACAGATCGTTAATGTGCAGCAGAAAAAGAGTTGCAAAAAGAACGGACCCCTGAGGCACTCCGGAATTTATTGTCAAGGGTTCCGAGGAACACCCGTCTACAACTACTCGGAGAGATTTCTGGCCCAGAAAGTCCCTTACCCAGCCAATCAGACCAGGAGATATACCGTACGCTAAAAGTTTGCTTATAAGGCTCGCATGCCAGACCCTGTCAAATGACCTCGAGACGTCCAGAGAGACGGCGACCGCTTTTCCGTTCATCTCGATGGCCTCGCCTAAAATGTGTGTAGCATACACTAGCAGATCCCCAGTAGACCTATTACAGCGAAATCCGTACTGTCGGTCACTGAGGCGATCGTTACCTTCTAGGTATGCTAGAAGGCCTGAGTTCAATACACGCACCATAATCTTGCAGAGTGTGGAGGTGATTGAAATCGGTCTGTAATTGACAGGATCAGCACGGCTGCCTTTTTTGGGCACAGAGGTTGCACGTTGGCAAGCTTCTAGGATTTTCGGCACTATTCCAGTCTTAAAAGAGAGGCGATACAGACGTGTCAGTTCAGGAGACAACTCAGCTGCGCATGTCTTGAGCAGAATGGCTGGTATACCATCAGGACCACTGGCTTTATTCACATCTAAACGACACAATGTTCTCCATACCTCTTTGTTAGTGATGCGGATTTCAGGTATCGAAATACCGCAGTGAGGAAAATGTGCTGGAGAAGCATTGTCAGTGTCTAGATGTGAATTATCAGCAAACAGAGGCCAGGGATCCATCCGGCTTCAGCACAGCAGGCAGTGAGGGTTGGCAGAAGTTCGACTCGATCGCTTTGGCAAGAGACCAGAAAGCTCGACTGCCAGTTGGTCTGACAGAGAGCTTTTCGCCATTCTTAACGATACGATCGAGACGAACCTTCCGCAATGCTTTTTTATAGGACTTGGCAGCTTGGTTAAAGACTCTTCTTTGAACTTACATCCTGAGTTTTGCGGCTTCGAGCATCAGCCCAAATGAGGTATGCCGAATGTTTTCGGTCTTCAGCACGACCACATTCGGCATTAAACCATGGGCGAGCTTTGCCACCGATCTGTACGTGAGCAAAAAGAATGAAATACTCCATTGCTTGATGCACCACATCGGTCATAGCGTCCACGCAACTCGACGGATCCAAAGAGAAGCAAGGATAAGACGCAAAAAAGTGCCACATCTCATTCCAATCTGCTAACTTGTATTTCCATACTCGTCTAACACCATGTGGTTTGAGAGCTGGTAGAGAATATGTAAACACAGATTTCACCAGACAGTGATCGGAGGTTCCCAAGGGGAGTTGACCTCTACACGATACCTGTCCGGATCAGTTGTCAGCAGAAGGTTCAGGCAATTGGCTGTATGGCCTACCATATCTGGAACCCTTGTCGCTTGCCTTACCAGCTGAAAGAGGTCCAAGGACAACGCAAAGTTCCGCGCTTCTCTTCCATCATGGTCAGCTTTCTGGTATGGGAACAGCCAGTCCTGATGACATGACAAGCATTAAAGTCCCCCATAAAGACGAGCTGCGCTGAAGGGTACTGATGCAAAGCCATATCAGCAGCCTCATATTAAAAAAATCTAGTTGTCTCATAAACGGCTTCATCGAGCAACGTGCCAGAACACGACTAGGTCGCTTTGCGGCACGACTTTGCCCGATGGGTGGTAACTTTGCCGGCGACCCGATGTTATGGTCTACCACCTAGAAAAAAAACTACACGATCTATTCTTAACAATAATGTTAAACCATAAGGTTTCTCCAAAGTTTCGTAGGTCTCCTCTTCAAACTATTCTCGAAAGCATTAACGCCACAGGAACGCTTGGACGATCACCGTGACGCCTCAGCGAAACCCCCTACATGTGGGTGCCCCGACCAACTTTCACACTCTCACGACGAAGGCCTATATGCGGTGAGAGAAGTCACCCTCCCACTAAGGCACTACGGCTGGGGAAGGAAGCGGCGGGCACACGTTCGCCTCTGTCTTTCTAGCGTACCATTTTTACCATTTTTTTCTAAATCAACCACTAAGAATCAGAAATAGGGACTGAACATTTTTATGTAAAATCTAAACCGCTTAATCGATTGTAATGAATTTTGGCATGAATATAGTTGATTTAATATTCTTTCTACAATTTTTATCATAGGGGACTAAATTGGGGATTAAAATTTGTAAGAAAAATCTAAACCGCTTAATGAATTCTATAAATTTGATATACATTTGGGAACACATACCATGTTTGACCAGGTTTTATCATTTAGTTGACAACCCAGGGTTAAACATATATATACCAAATATGTATACATAGAATACTTTTTATGTGATATTAGTAATCTTAATAAAATATTTTTTTAAATAACCAAATGCCTCCTGGAAGGTGCTGGGAATATCAAGTTTAAAATATATTTAAAAAAAAACCATCATGGAAACAATAGGTAATATTTCGAATTAACATGTTTCTATTCTAGAATATTTATCTGCCTGTTACCACATCATAAATTGATAACGAACTTATTATTCATTCAAGATATTTTAAAAACTTGAGGTATATAGTAGAAATATGACTATAATTGAAAGAGAGGACCGTTTAATTGAAGGCATAATGAACACTATGAAATTAATATTCACAGAGAAGTATATAAAAATGTAATATTCCGGGGTTTCAAGTTCAGAATTACCACTTGACTCTTGAACCATATTGAACTCTTTTGTGGGTAAATTTGTAGTTGTTGTTAGCTAAATAGATCGTGACTCCATATGTTCTTTTTGTCTTTAGACAGCTGGTCAATCTGCTTATAGAGGGAAGTATTAAATATTCATAAATATTAAAACAAAACTTTTTTTAAATCTATATATATTTTATATTAAATATATGGTCAATAACAAATTATAAATAAAGGTATACAAACATAATATCCAGATATATTTTTAGCACCTAAATCTACTAATATAATTGGCAATAAATCCTGTTGATTCATATATATTTTTCAAATAAAAGCCATTGTTTGATATAAAGCCATTTTTCTTATAAACATGTATATTATATTCATTATCATGTCATATAAAATAGAATAAAAAATTAAAAACCCAAGTCTGGATTGCTGAATTTGTAAATATCAATGTATATACAGTTTCATTTATATATTATATATTTTGATCTGATTTGATTTATTTTTGAAACCTATCCAACGGTTTGATGTGACTTATTAGTTTACACTTAGTATCTATCCAGGGCAATAAATCCTGCTTCACAGAAAGCACACATTCCAACAGCATCAAGCAGTCCGCCTCTGATCTGTGTGCATTAATTGCTTCTTTGCCTAACAGAGTCTTGTATAAATTTGATAAAGTATAACTAAACTTGCTTTTATTTTCTATTTTTGGAACACTCATTACCTTACTAAAAGATTCAACAAGATTGTCAATTTTCTCCCAATCCTCTAAGCTTATGTCAAGGTCTGGCCAATCATCTGTGCTTTCTACAGAGGAATCGTGTGATGTATTCATATTTGGATTTGGAATTTTTCCATTTTTTAATATGTTTTGGAATCCTGACAGAGAATCAACACACATTAAGTCTGATGGTAAAGATGCATTTGCATCTAAATATTCGGTCTGTAATATTTTATAATCAAATCTGTTTCCATTGTGAGCAACCAGGCATACTGGTTTTGGTAATTCTAGAAATGAATTTATACTCTTAATTTTGTCTGTAAAAACAGACTGATTCTGTAAATAATGATTTGATAAACCTGTCAGTTGTGAAACCTTTGATGAAATACTTCTTTGAGGATTAAAAAGCAACGACAACTTATTTACCGGTGGCAGTTTTTTGAGATCGGCTTGTTCAAAATCACTTCTCGAAACTGCAATCAATGTAAGTTCTGTTATTTTAGTTCGATTTCTCTCTTGATACGGTAACCCAGTAGTTTCTATATCAAAAAATACGTAAGTTTTTACACCCATGGCTTAACTAATACTATGTAGTATATTATGTATGCTACTTTTTCTTTGTCTACGTGAGAAAATGTAAAATCAAGTGTTCTGTCACAGTACTACAAATCAAATTTAAACTAATATTCTATATTAGTTTTTATATATTATAAATACTTAATATACCTATATAATATAAATACTAAGTATATAATATGTATCTTGATGTCAAAAGTGCCAAGCAGCTAAAATATATTTATTTTTAGTCTACTTATTACAAATATTAAATTATAAAACATTAAAAATTAAAACAATTATAAATATATTGCGCTAATATCTTAGGTATGAAAATTTTATGGTTTTCCTGACTGTCAAATCTTAACTTGGACACTTAGAATTCATTTCATATCATGACAATAAAAAAAATATATTCCCGCCCAATTGTACGCAAATTTTGACGTTGCAAACTGCAGTTGAGATTTAAATTTTAAAATAATCAAACTAGTTGTATTAGTCATAATTTGGTTAATTCTCTTTTAAAGAACATCGTCACATCAAAATGGAAATCGGCGATGTAACAAAAGTCGCCAGTCGAAAAAGAATGAATGCAGACGTAGAACAGCTTCGAGATAAGGTCGCTAAAGAAACTGCGAAAATTATAAAATTAAAGGTAAATAACGAGAACGAGTTTATACATATTTTAATTCTAAGCATTTTATTACATATTAGTAACATTTAGAATATAAAATCACGTCTTAAAAAACATAATTTCTACAACCTTGCTAAATTAATATAAAGTACCCTCATATTTGAACACCGAAACGAATAGTCGTTTATTATTAGACATATCAAAACAGAAACCGGCGTTATTCTTAGGTGGCTCAAGATACCGCCTACTGGGATCTCAAGGAAAAGTTGCATCAAGTGGAGGGTAACCACGAGCGCCTGCAGCAGAACATGGTCGAGGTTCAGATGCAGCACGAGACGATATCCGGACAATATCGGGACGAGTTGCGACTGCGACCGGAGACGCTCAATAAGTTTGTCATTCGAAAGTCATCAAAATAATCATGTCATTTTAGGAGGAGGAGGAGGAGGATATACCTGATAAGATTAAATCTCAGTCGAAACACGACTGAATAATATATAGGGAAACTTCAGTCCAGTCCGTCCGTCCGCAGGCTGGTCGGCACGCGCGAGATCTGCTCGGTGCTGGAGAGCTACGGCGCACGCCTCAAGGACACACTGTCGCGCTGCCGGGCCGACCAGGCCGCGCTTTGCGCCGCCTACGAGCGCGCTGACCACGCACTGCGGGGACTAAGACAGCGGGCCACCAGGGGAGAGGACGCCGCCAGGGGACTGGAGCACCAGGGTGAGGGATACTATTCACGGGTTTGTAGGGCTGCTCCTCTATGGTGAGGGTGGGTCCCACTCGAGGGGGCGCTTAACTTAATTAACCTAAATTGTTATAAGGAGTATAATAGTTCCTAAAAACAATTTAGGTTACCATATGCATAATTACGAGTTGAAACAAGAAGCTGGCACTTACTGAAATAAATTCTTTGAAATACCAACAGGATTGTCAACTTCTCCGGTTAATAATCTGTCTAATACCTTAAACTAAAACAGTAAAACTCACATCTGAGCACCAAAACCAGCTGCTCCAGGTGTTCTCGTCCTCGAAACAGCAGTTGGATACCGAAATATCCGAGTTGAAGTTCAAACTGGAAACTGTAACAACCAGTAAAGAAAAACTTATAAACAGCGCCAATGAGATGGCTCGCAAGTTGGACATATGCAACTTTGAAATCGAGAAGGTAATTTGATTAAATTGACTACTGATTGGAAGACTATCTGACGTAGTGTTACTCTGCTTGCTTGCTTGTCTCTCATACTGGACATAGGACATCTGGAATAAAATATGTATATATCTGTAATATTCAATTTGCGTATCCAAATGTGGTTAGTGATAGACAGCATCGTGATTTAATGTATATATTCCCAATTGGAGAGAATACATTTGCCACGTCAGCTAAATTTATGGATGGATGTTACATATTACCTAAAGTAAGCTTACCATCAGTAATATATTCCAGAAAGAAGAAACCATAACGAATCTCCAACGAGACATTAAGCAACTGATCCAAGAGTTTAATACTCAAAGCACAGAGGCCAAGAAGACACTGCAGAAACAGGAAAAAGAGTAAGATTTTCATTTCAGTCCTAACGTGTTATATTTTTTTATTAAAATAACATTTTTTTCCAAGTCTTGTGGAATCTCTGGAAGCTAATACTGCACTAAAGAATGCTCTTCAAAGCCAAGAATTGTTCATCAAGACTGTTTGCGACCAAAATATCGGTTTCAAAGAGAAAATGGCGGGCTTAGAAGACGAACAAGCCAGTGCTGCTACCAAAATCGATAATATGAAAAAGCAACTTGAGGTATATCAAAATAAATATTTACCTAATATATTTTTGTGTTGTACAGTTAATTTTACAAAAACTCTTAATTTTAATAGGAAGCTTCAGCAATGTACGAAAAAAATCAATCTGATTTACGGATTCTGCACGAACAAAAAATATCGTTAAAAAATGATTTAAAGGAAAAAGAAAAGGTATTTATTATATATCTTAAATTTTATGCTATATATTTCCTTCGCTGAGTCGTTATGGATGGTGGTGATACATTGAAATGTCATCACAAATGATACTATGTTGTCTTTGTTGGAATATAGTTGCAGGTCCAGGTTCGGTTTGTGACTGCGTTTTTCTCCTTAGACTAAGACGTTTTTCTCCTTTCTAAGATAGTTTTACAATCTGTCAGGGTGCAGCATGCTGTTGTAATGCTATGTTGAGATGGATGTGGCGTGATGAGCAGTGGAAAAGAAGGATTGAGTATGTAAGGTAGTTTGGAAGTAGCGGTAATAGTATTGTTTGTGGAAATAGTACCGGTAATAGTAATAGATGATCATGTAATGCGGAAGGATGAAAAGTATGTAAGGACTTAAGTGAGAATGTAGGTTATACGAGAAGATGGTGGCAGAGAAAGGACATGGATGGAATGCGTAAAAATTATATGATAAAGAAGCAACACTCCACTGAAATGATAGTGTATCACTCTCACTGGGATAGGAGCAGATGGATGATCTTTGATTCTGTAAACACCAAAAATATTGACTAATAATGTTTCTTTCAGCTTATTAGCACATATGAAGGGGAAATACAAAATTTGAAAAATCAAATAATAACACTGGAGGCTGATAACAGTGCCCTGAAAAATGAATTCGAAAAATGTGCAGAAGAATCTAAAACTAAGACTGAACATATTGATAAGCTCTCTCTGGAGAATCTAACATTGGTTAAAAAGTTTGAGGAGACCGAGAATTCTCTGACGGATTTAAGGTCAGCAGTAGTAGGAGTAGTACTAATAGTATATATTATTTTTACGAGGTTATTACTAAAATATACATGATGAACTAAGGATGCCGTGACTGATAAATAATTAAGTTTGGACTGCCTGATAACATAATATTGATTTTATTAAAGATATTAGAACTAACACTTTTTACAACATAATCGTTCGTTACTATCTTGATTATTAAATGTCTATATTATATTGAATTATAATATATCTACATATACAGAGATACGTCTGGCGAAAAAATTAAGGAGCTAACATCAACAATTGAAAGTCAAAACAAAGAGTTGGACTCCAAGGCATCCACCATCACCCAGCTTATGTCCGAACTAAAGACCAGCACTGACATACGCTCGAAGTTCGAGACAACTCTACAGCGATTGAGGAAGGAGATGGATTTGGAGAAAGAAAAGGTTATGGAAAAGGAAAGACACCAGAATGGTAGAATTGAGCAATTGGAAGCAGTTGTTAGAGTAAGAAAAAATCTTGGTTTACTTATACTTTTTTTTTCGGATATCGAGCGGTTGAATTTTTTTTTAAATGAATTATAAAAATAGGTTTTTTTTAGGACAAAGAGGACGAACTGTCTAAGCAGATTTCCATCATACTCGAGATGAGAGACGAGAAGGTAGGTAACTATCAAACCTATTATTTTTTTTCAATATTAATCTAATACATTCCTTTTTACCCAGGAACGACTACAGGAAAAGATCCAAGGCATGCAAAACACCATAGACAACATCCAGAAGGAGCTTACAGGTCGTCCAGCTGTAGTAGAGCCTCGTGAACAACCCGAGCTTGATGATAATGCTGTCATGCTGACTCCTGGTCAGAAGGTGGGAATTTGAACTCGCTATTAATAATGCAAGCCGAATTAACTTAAAGTTTGTATAACAGTTTTCTTTTTTAAACAGACCTGCCAGATGCCAACCTCTCCCATAATTCAGAAGAAGAGCGAGTTTCTAGTTCCACGCAAGGAACCCAAAGTGGACTCCATGCTGTTCAGCTTGTTCAGCGACAGCAGTATGGACGGCGACACGCTAGATGTAAGACACTAGCTAATTAATCTGATTGTTCATTTAGTACATATTAAAATTCCTCGTTGTTGACCATTCTAATTCACTTTTCGAAAAAGTTTAGTTGCTTTACATTTTAATCAACAAAAACAAACAAATTGCCCATCCGCTTACATGTCGCGGAACATGGAAGTAGATGCATCACCACATTAAATATATATGAAATGGAGGAGTAGAATAATGGCGTACAAACTCTCTATATTTACCTCATACTAATCCGTCAGTGATGCAAGTACAAACATTATCTGGAGTCAGCAGACTATCAAGTCAAGTGTACCAATAATAAATACGTGTAGATAACTAACCACTGTGCAGGCTTCGGAGGTGAATCGTCGCTTCGCGGCCATGTCCCGTGGCGAGCGCCTGTCTCCCGCGCCGCTCACCGCACTTAAAAGACGGGGCGGCGCCAGGCGTGATGTGAGCCTTACAAACAACTTATCACGTATATGAGACGCCGCCCGCGAGTTTATTGCTCCATTCAAGCAAACTCCGTGGAATGTTGTTAGAGTCTGGGTTTATGGGAAGTACAAGAAAATAAAAATAATTAATATCATAATTTTTCCAGGGTTTTCTTTCATTGTCTCAGGTGAAGAAGGATATTACTAAGGAGAGAATCTTCTTCAAGAATAAACGTGATAACAAAACTAAGAAAATTAAATAGTGATTATATGGTTATAGATTTTCATTAATTTAGAAATTATCTCCATGTTTCATTTTCTTTCAATTTAATTGTAACAGTTACGTACAAAGTGGTGATTAGTTGTGTTTTCAATTAAAATAAATTTGTTTCATTATGCATGGGTTGTTATTTTGAAAATCTCTCTACCTCTTAAAGTATTATATTTTAGATTTTTCTCGAATGATGATAACTGTTCCAAATATAATATATTTTTAATCAGGATAGTAATACTTTCTCATAAAAAATTGGCGTTAATTAAATGTTATACTTATGTTTCATGGTCTTGTTTTATTTTGCTAATTCCAAACTGGATGACAGCACTACTTACCATCAGACTGATTTGATTTATTGCAACCCAATACTTAAAATAATAATAATTTTCCTAAATAATAAAATATATACTAAAACATGTGGACGAAGTCGCGGGCAACAGCAAGTAATTTATAAAAATGTTACATAAACATTGATGATTCCACGCCCGCTCTGATTACAGATAATGTACATAAATCATAATAACGACATAAATGCATTTAATCATTAATGTCAGTTATTGACTATTGTCAACGTCACCGGTTTTCTGTCATTTCACTTTTTCTTCTTCCTAGTCCCTTATATTAATGACTATTAATTTAAATATGTAATCAATGTGTTAAAATAGACATTAACAATGGCACGAAGATACCGTGACGCTGCTGCTAAGTTGCAGCAAAGTGTGCAGAAACACTTGCAAGGCATGAAAGAGTTATCTTCGTCTGAAGATGACGAGCCTTTTGAACCAAGTGTATTAGATGGAATGTTCCAAAGCTATTGGAAAGGAGGTGGAGACACACAGCTTCTTAACAGAACGAAGAATCTTCTAGAAGAAGCGATAAGTGGTCGATCAATTACTTGCTTAATTTGTATAGGCTCCATCAAACGTGCCGATGCTATTTGGACATGTGAGCATTGTTACTCTTATTTCCATTTGTCTTGCATCCAAAAATGGTCAAATGATAGTATCAGTTTACGTAATGAAGAAAATCAAGGCTCTATTACTGTATGGATGCCTAAAAAAGAAGAATGGTGCTGTCCAAAATGTAGGCACTCATATACTAAAGAACAAATTCCTCATAAGTATCGTTGTTATTGTGGCAAGGCAAATGATCCTCCATTACACCCATGGCTCATACCACATACATGCGGTGAAGTATGTGGGAAACTATTATCTGCTGGAAACAATTGCAAACACAAGTGTCTCCTCCTTTGTCACCCTGGCCCTTGCCCACCGTGCCCACAAACAGTAAATGGTGAATGCTATTGTGGTAAGGAAGGTAGACGCGTAAGATGCAGTGCTGCTAAATGGTCTTGTAGACAAAAATGTAAAAAAACATTACCTTGCAAATCACATAAATGTGAAAATGAATGTCATGAGAAGGAATGCCCTCCTTGCAATTATACGAGCTTGCAAAATTGTCTATGTGCAGCAGAAAAGACAAAACGTCCGTGCAATGATTTCGTTTGGAGATGCAAAAAACAATGTGCTAAACCATTTACTTGTGGGTACCATATATGTGAGAAAACATGTCATGCAGGTGATTGTGGGGAATGCCCCAACTCTGGAGTAAAGACATGTCCATGTGGAGCCAATAAGAAATTTATACAATGTCCAGATACCATTGAAACTTGTCTTGGAACATGTAATAAGCTACATAATGATTGTGAACACAACTGTCCAGATAAATGTCATAAAGGATCTTGTCCACCATGCCAGGTCTTAATTGAAAAAAGATGCCAATGTTTCACTCATACAAGATCCCTGCCTTGTAGTAAAGAATATAGATGTGACATGAAATGCAGAGGGATAAGGCCCTGTGGCAAACATGGTTGTGGTCGTAAATGCTGCAATGGCAACTGTCCTCCTTGTGAGAAGGTATGTGATAAACCTCTACAATGTGGGCGTCATAAGTGTTCAACAATTTGTCATCGTGGCCCCTGTTATCCATGCCCACTTGAGTCTAAAGTTACTTGTCGCTGCAAAGAAACATATGTTACAGTACCATGTGGTAGAGAGAGACATACAAAGCCACCAAAATGTAACATGCCTTGCAAAATTAAATATAAATGCGGACATATAGATGAAAATAAACATAGTTGCCATTTTGGTGATTGCCCACCCTGTAAGGCAACTTGTTATAAAACATATGAAAAGTGCGATCATAGATGTGTTTCAACATGTCATGAATATGTGTTGGTTGTGTTTAAGCAAATTGAAAAACCAGCAACTCCTTGGGAAGTACAGCCTCCAAAGACGAAAGTAGTTGCTCTCAAATGTCCTCCCTGTGAAACACCAGTTATGATCACATGCTTTGGTGAACATGAAACTCAGAATGATCCTTGCCATACTGCTGTAAGACGACCTTGCGGAAGAGAATGTGGCCGCGTCCTAGAATGTGGTAATCATAAATGTGAACTTCCTTGTCATTTCTATGAACCTAATTCAGATTATCCAAATGTGCCTTACTCTTGCAAATCATGTAACAGGGAGTGTTCAGTGATCCGTCCTCTGAAATGTACACACAAATGTCCCAAACAAGGTTGCCACAAAGGACCTTGCCCATCATGTAATGTGCTAGAAAGAATACCATGTCATTGTGGTGTAACTGATATTTATTTGCGATGTCGTGAAATAAACACTGCAACAGAAGAAATGTTAAGTTGTAAGCAGCAATGTCCAAAAAGTTTAGAGTGTGGTCATAGATGTAAAAACATTTGCCATTCAGGAACCTGTGGTCAAAATCAAATCTGCACCAAGAAGACCAAGATTCATTGTTCATGTGGAAACTTAAAGAAAGAAGCAGCATGTAATGCAGTGAGGAATTCTGAACAGAAAATTATTTGTGACAAAAGTTGTGAAGCCAAAAAAGTTGCTGCCCAGTTAGAGAAAGAAAAGGAGACCAAAAGACTTAAGGTATTAGAAGAAGAGAAGAATCGTAGAGAATTAGAGGAATATGAATGGAAATTAAGTGGCAAAAAGAAGAAATATAAGGAAAAAAAAGTGATGATAGTTACCGATAACAGAAATTGGATTAAAAAATACTGGGTTCCTATTATGCTTGGGTTAATTGCTATTGGGTCTGCTATTTATTATGTATTTGATGTTTGATATAACATTTATAAATGTTGTAAAAGTATATACTGTAATAAATATGGTTTATACTTTTGTGTATGGTAATGTAATGTAATATAATATTCTCTAATGTAATATTCAGGTATGGACAATAGCAAGTGAAATTTTTATTAAACAATTTAATTATATTGGTATTATTTAATTTCATAGTCACAAGCCTTAATTCTGAAATAATATGATATTCCTGATTACATGAAAAAAATATAAAAGTTGTTCTTAACAATATTGCATCCTCTTTCTACCAGCTAATCAGGATGAGCTAGAATGGTGTGTAGGCGTGCATACCTATATCCGTATATATACAGGTAGACGCCGCTTATTGTGATCACTTTTAGCCAGCCCGTTTTAATAACAATAACCGAATGATAACATTATGCGGATGGTACTTTTTCATGCTTGTTTGGGGATTTTAGTCCACATAAAAAATGATCATAATGATAAAATATGAATTGTAATAAATAATAATTTAGAATTTATTTAAGTACATATTAAGTTTCATAATAAGAAATTCTGTTGTTTGCTCAAATTTTCTATTTATTTACACTATTAAAAATATCCTAACATAAGATTCATTTGAAATATCGATTTATTGTTGTTTGACACTTGTTTTCATTCATAATCATTTGAATATAATTCTCAAAATAGTATAATTTTTCGAAGTTTGTTGCTCGGTGTTGAACACTACGTCGTATCGTCTTCTAAATCGATAACAATAAGCGACTTTTTCAAATGTATTGCTAAGGAGAAATTTGGGACCGACCATTTTCGATAACAATAGCCGGCTGATAACATTAAGGGAACGTACCCAAACTACGTGACCAATATTTTTCAATTTTTCGACACCCTCACCCCCCCCCCCCCGGTGACCGTCGTAGTATGTGATAAGACACCCCCCCCCCCCTGTCCCAAATGTTACGTAGTATAGCAAAGGTAAATTTTTATCATCCCAAACGCAGAAAATGAAACAAATAAAAATAATGTTTAATTTTTGTTACTATTGGGACGGCATTTATTGCACAAAAATGTATCACACGACTTCAAAGAACCCTGAAAAACAGACTTTATTAAATGTTAGTAGCTTAAATTGCCTTCTCTAGAATTCGACTACGTGACAATAATCTAAACCCCCCCCCTCGCTTCTGTGACACAGCGTAATATTTTAAGGAACCCCCACCCCCCCCCCCCATAAATAGGCCACGTAGTTTGGGTACATTCCCTAACCGTGATCACAATAAGCGGCGTCCACTGTATATATATTCGAACACATACATATATTCAAATAATTACAAATATACTCTTGAACAAGTAGACATAAAATATTCAATAAAGACATATACAAGTATAACAATACAAGTAGTCTTCACATGACCTTAATTCTGAAATTATATGAAATTTTTATTACATAAAAAAAATTACGAAAGTTCTTAACGATATTGCATCCTTTCTTCACCAGAAAATCGGGATGATCTAGAAAGGTGTGTAAGCTAGCAAACCTATATCCGTACATACATATTCGAACACATACATAGTATATTCAAATAAATAAACATATACTCTTAAATAAGTAGACATAAAATATTTTATAAAAAAATATGCATATAAGAATATAACGAACAGAAGCACGATAAAATTGACAGTGTGGTCTTCGATCTTTTAGTTCTGTAGTGCTATTCTGTAAGAACATTTTATAATCTCACAAGCGAAATTCACGGTGAATTTTTAAATTGGTCTAAAAAAACAAAGGAAAGGAAAACATGATTCATGAATGTTGTTTACCAACAAGATCGGAATTGAAGAGTGGGGAGGTGTTTTTTTGTAATACAAAACGGAGAATATCAATAATTTTGTTTCTTTCACATTAATAACCTAATTTCATAACAATATGAACAAATTGAGAAAAGATTAATCATGAACAAATATTTTTTTTTATAAAATATTTTTATCAATTATCTCATAACTTGCAACGTATCCGTCAACACGAATCATTCTTACTTTATATGAGTAATTGTTATTTATTTCACGTACCACAATTAATTACAAAAAATATAATAAAAACAAAGACCTATACATAGGTGAGCTTATATTTTCAAAGAGATCTCTTCCAGCTTCAAATTAATAAAAATTCAAATTAATAATAAAAAAAAATCTACGCTTACTCATACTAATAATTGTTTAATTATTACAATCAAAATACATAATTATAAAATTCGAACTTCAAACTCCATTTAAAAGTAATTCAACTCGAGTTAGTGCGAGTTAAGCCCAACTCGAGTTATCTGGAGCTAGAAGCTCGAGCATCGAGTGGACCATCACTAATCTGTTATCACTTATCAATGTAACATAAATAACAAAATGGTTTTTCCTTTTATTTTTAGCGTAGTTGAGTTAGAACTAAAATTTAAACAACGCTCCTTAGTCCCCTTGTAACTATGTCTTTAGTGTTTTCACATTGTAAGAGAGTAGAATATTCCTTGATGTGTTGTGACTTGTGAATTGTGATCATCATTCCAAATGTAAATTATTTACATATTAAATATTCTTGTTTTATACCGTGTAACATGACTCGTATACAAACATACGTGTTCTTAGACCTCGAGACATCTGGTAAAGATCAAACTAATAGGACAAAAATAACTGAAATAAGTCTTGTTGCTGTGAAACGTCAACATTTCCTTGATACGCGTATTGGTCATTCTCCAAGAGTTCAGCACAAACTTACTCTATGTGTGAATCCTAGAAAACTGATAACTCCAGATGCAACTGAAGTTACAGGTCTCTGCAATGATCTTCTAGAATTTGAACCCATTTTTAATGAAAACCTGATTAACTTACTTAATATGTTTATAGATCTACTTACAAAACCAGTGTGTTTGATTGCACAAAATGGAATGAATTTCGATTTTCCTATATTAAAAAATCATTTGGAAAAGATAGGACTTAGTTTTGCAGAGGATGTGGTTTGCGCTGATTGCTTATATGCATTTTATGACATAATGGAATCATCTAAGGTAAATGAAACAGAGTCCTCAACATCTTTTAAAGAAAATGACACCAAAATAGAGTCTAATGATGACAAGGGACTTCATAATAATAACACATTGAATATTAAATTAAGAAATGAAAGATCCCCAACTCAATTCCTTAGTTCATCTCTTATGACACCAAAAAAGCCTAGTCATGTTAGGAAGTTGGATATTTCAAGATATCCATGGTCAGAGGGTAAGAAACCAAAAGAAAAATATAAATTATCATATATATACAAGCGATTGTTGAATCGACCTGCTCAAAATCCTCATCAAGCTGAAAGTGACTGTTTATTAGCCCTTGAGTGTGCAGTTGCTTTGTCAGAAAAGTTTGTAAATTGGGTTGATGAAAATAATTATTTGTTCTCTCAAATTAAACCTATGACAATTGGTGTTCCACTCGGCATGTAAACCATTGTAAATCTTTAAACCATAGCAATATATACTTTTATATAGTTATATAAAAGCCAATTAAGCCAGTCAAAGCCCAAAAAAGAAATTTAAGAATTTAATGTATATGCAACAGTTACTAATTAGTACATAATTATTTAAGCTAAAGTCAAAATTTAAAAAGTTAAGAACCATTGGAAAGAAAATAGTTTCAGTGTTATTATTCTTATTTATTAAGGGTTATAGATAAGCATAAGTATATTAGGACTCAGTAGTTGTTATTTTTACTGATGGTTCATTCAATTGATTTTACTGTAGATAGGTTCTACTGTATTTACACTTAAGAAAATTTAAGACTTAAATCTTAATCACAAATATGAATAACTTTTTACGAGTACAGTATATGGTAGATCAAATAACAATTAAATATTATTATTATATTATAAATATATATATAATGACATGACATAGGTATAATCTTATATTTTTATACAATATTATACTTCTTTTACAAATTTTTGTAAATTTATTGTCTTAGAACTTTAAAAAGGCTTTTGCTGATTTTTATTTGTTAAAAATTTTGATAACTACCATATTTGTATTATCTAATATCAAGTAAGAAAAATATTATTATACATAATATGAAGGGTTTTTTTAATTAGTTGACCACTCCTTGCAAGCAGCCTCTCTACTTCAATCTCAACAACAATTGTTCTTCAACTTATTACAAATCTTGATTAAAAAACAAAAAAAACGAAACAAAAAAATGTTGGCTGCCTCTTTTACTTATTTCTTTGTATTTTGTAAGAAGTACTTAAAAGGTCAACGCTTGGGCGCCATACCGATGCTCAGAGTTAATGCCAGTTCAGAGACAACAAATAAATTTTGTATAGGAAAATTTAAAACTATTATGTATTTTTACAATGATTCAGTCTCAAATAAACGAAGACAAAGTTGATTATCATTTATAATTTAATATAAGATTTTTCTTAAGATTTGTGATCATATTTTTTCTAGTTATATACTTAAGGTGCTTAAAAAAATCTTTGTTTATTATTAGATATAAAATATCATATTATATTGTTTTCAAATATTTTACATAAGGCGCAATATTTTTCAATCTTTTTACATTTAAATAAATCTTACTCTTTAATTTCATCTTTTTTTATTGCACAAAATGCATCATTCTCCACCTAAATATCATAACTGTACGGCAACATCTGAATGTATTGTTGAACGAACGAATACAATAAAATTCATAACAGGAAACTTATATTCATTTTGAATTATATTCCAATTACATGAAACATCTAATAGTTGGTATACAAAAACATCGAATAGTTGATATACACGAATCAGCACCACCGAAAGCATATCGTATGAAATCGAATATAATATCGTTTTCTCTGTCTGCCTTCGCGTTATTGTACTGGAAGTAACAAAAATCTGTCTAAGAGTACTTTTTGCTCTTGCATCTTTTTGTGTTGTTTATATAAAATAATTAATTTAATTAAGCCGATAACAAATATTTATTAGATAAAAATTCAATAGAATATAATAACATGATAAAATATAATTTGAATTCCTTTTCCTCCCTATCCTTATTTTGTTTTATATAAAAACATTATAATTTATAAATTGTTTTATATGATCACATACTTGCTTTATATAATAACGTAAAACAATATAATTTTAATTAATTTTCATTTTTCCCTTTCGTGGTTTTCTTTCTTTTCTTTTATTATTGAACACAAGAAATAGTAATAAAAATGATGGTGATATAGTAAAATATCTGATTTTGAATAGAGATGTAGTTGGGATTCAAAAATATATAGTTTCGGAATCCGATATCAATATGTACTTATATAGTTTCAATTCTGAACCTGCAGACAAAAACGATGTAATCCACTTCACAATTACCGAATTTATGCCTTTTTAAATATTTCGAAAATAAATAATATTTACTCATTTTACCGATTTATTTTGTGTACAACAGATTTGAGTAGAAGTCGCAACACTGGTCACTGGTTAAATAAATAAGACACATAATACTATGGTCTATAATAATACTATTGATAATGCTATTGGAATTGAACTAGTTAGGTACGTCTTTTCAAAGTTGTTTCGACTTTAAAAATATGAAACATCGAAAGGTACCTCCCTAGATAGAAAGAAAACTAGTACCTACACTATTATTTTACCTTATTTTATATTGTATAATGTATTTTCAATACAATGTGTTGATACCTAGGTATGTGTTAATTAAAATAATTGAATTATAGAAAAGTACACTCAGCGATAAGTGATAATGTTGGCGAGTTTAGGTAAGCATGAACTATATTGTAATTTTAAAAAAATCACAAAAGAAATAGATATACTAATATGGTATGTACAATTACGAAAAATCATCGAAAAAAAATAAAGTAGAATTATATAATGAGAGGTAAAAATGAGCCCTACTGTTGTATGGGAAATACATAATTACTTAACTTTATTAATAAAGTGAAGATAAAAATTATTTATTTTTGACATAAAACATAAAATATTGAAAATGTTAAAAGAAATATCAAATTAATAAAAAGTCAAATTGTAAATTGATAACTATCATTTTGAAAGAAGTGGTCTAGTGTTGCCACTTTAGTTTAAAATTAATAAAATGTTACCGATCCTTGGATTACTTTACATAATAAATAATTTAAGGAAGAGTCAAGAGATATACACAAAAACTTATTTAATACTCGTAAAAATCGATATAGGTACCTTTTAAAGAAATTTTATAATTAAGATTTTTTTTCTAATTTTATGCTAATAACTAATAAGTTATATATCTGGTAACACGAGGAGGTAAATTAGAGTTAATGATTAATGATAAGTACTATTAAATACTAGGAGGTAAATTAGAGATAATGATAAATGTATCACGATTCATATTATTGAAGGTTGCAGAGGCAAAGGGAGTAATATATACGAAATTATTAATTACTGTGTTTTCAATTTAACTTAGTGCTATTACCATGGATGGCATACAAACATACGTGTTCTTGGATCTGGAGACTACTGGTTTGCCAAAAGAACAAAACAATATGACTAAGATAACTGAAATAAGTCTTGTTGCTGTGAAACGTCGACATCTACTTGATACAAGCATTGGTTCTTCACCACGGGTTCATCATAAACTTACTTTATGTATAAATCCTAGAAAAATGATAGATCCAGTCTCCACTCAAATCACAGGTTTATGCAATGATCTTCTAGAACTTGAACCGATTTTTGATAAAAACCTGATTGAATTACTTAATATGTTTATAGACCTTCACACAAAGCCAGTATGTTTGATTGCACAAAATGGAATGAATTTTGACTTTCCTATATTGAAAAATCATTTGGAAAAGATGGGAGTTAGTTTTCCAGAAGACGTGGCCTGTGCAGATTGCTTATATGCCTTTTATGACATAATGGAATCACCTAAAGTAATTAAGAGGAAAAAAGTGGAAGTGTCGACCACTGTTAACCAAAATAACATCAAAATAAATTCTAATGTTGATATGGAATTTTATAATGATAACACCTTGGACATTAAATTAAGAAATGAGAGATCCCCAACCTGTTTTACTAGCAGATATAATCCGGTGATTCCAAGTAAGCGTAATGTTGTTGAGATGTCAAAAGCTAGAAAAAGATTACCATGGTCAGATGGTGAGAAGCCAAAGAATAGTTATAAATTGAATGATATATATGAGAGATTGTTAAACCAACCTGCTGAAAATGCTCATCAAGCTGAAAACGATTGTTTTCTAGCCATTAAGTGTGCAGTTGCTTTGTCAGAAAAGTTTGTAAAATGGGTTGATAAAAATTGTTGTTTGTTCTCCCAAATTAAACCTATGAGAATTGGTGTACCTCTCGGCAAGTAAACTATGTTAGATCATTGAACTAAGTATTTGGTTTTATACATTAATTATATATCAGAAATCAGGGATTTTATATGCAAAATTTACTTTTACTGTAGTACATAGTATGCAGTATTATTTTTTTTTAACTCTTAAATTAAAGGTTGGATGAGAAATGTTAAACATACATATATTGAATGTAGGATCTAAATTAAATATTTTTATTGATTTTGTCTTCTTAAATGAGCATAATTTAAAAAAGTTTTATTGACATATTTTTTTTAGAATGAAATTATTTGTCACAAAATATTGTTTAAGTGGCATTAACATATATTTTTAATTGGTAACAATGGTTTTACATTTGATTGTTCATCTAAATATTTTTAGCAAAAATTTTTATATATAATTTTTCTTTAATATTTTTATAATTATAAAAGTATATTTATTTTTGTTGTTAGAATTCTTGTTCAACATATGAAACTTAAGTTGTTGAATTTTTATCCATACTGATGTGATATATGTTTATATAGTAAATATTGGTGATATTGTTTTTAAATAAAGATTTATTTTTGTAATATTTTCCTGTTTTCTGGTTTTATTGTTTCTTATACTAGACAAAGATTTTTTTACTTTTATAATTTAATAGGTCTTCAAGGACTTAACCTTCACAAGCATAATAAATATCTCCATCACCCTAGAAGCCCTTATCAGATCCACGACTTGTTTTGATCTGTTATAGATCGGCATTAAAGTACATCTATAGTTATAATAAATTTCTAAAAATAATGTTGATTTTATTAGGTAATAAACTACAACCTAACTAATACAAATGCCCATTCAAATTGTGTGAAATGTGAATTTGATCATATAAATTAAACACATTATTTTTCTAATAATAGTAATTTATTTAAAACAAAATAGTTACATGTATTATACACAAACAAGATACAAATGGACAACTGCAAAAGATATAAACTATCGTCGCGTCAACACCCACCTTATTGTGTGTAGTATTGCTCCAAATATTGATATTAATTTGAATTGATTCATTTACTTCAACTAACAAATTTAATAACAAAACTTATAATATAAAAATTAAACCATATGTAAAAGAAATTTACAGAACAATTAATGACTATCCTACCTCCTTGCCCACCTAATCTAAATTCTAATTTATTTATAATAGTTTTTCAGACCACACGTTTTTACCTCTTAATATTTTACTTTAAATACTCTACTAAATAAATACTCTACCGAATAATATTATACTGAATAAATACTCTACTGAATAAATACTCTACTGAATAAATACTCTACTGAATAAATACTCTACTGAATAAATACTCTACTGAATAAATACTCTACTGAATAAATACTCTACTGAATAAATACTCTACTGAATAAATACTCTACTGAATAAATACTCTACTGAATAAATACTCTACTGAATAAATACTCTACTGAATAAATACTCTACTGAATAAATACTCTACTGAATAAATACTCTACTGAATAAATACTCTACTGAATAAATACTCTACTGAATAAATACTCTACTGAATAAATACTCTACTGAATAAATACTCTACTGAATAAATACTCTAATAAATAAATTATCTACTAAATATTACACTAAAAACTCTACAACATATTGTAGTAGTAAATTAATGAACTAATTTTCAAATTACAGGTTTGCTCTTAGTGACTGGGATTTTATGGGGCTGTACAAACCCGTTTATCAGACAGGGTACGAGAGGTCTACTTAAGGTACGCGCTGAAACGAGATTAGGTCAAGCGTATGCGGAAATTATCTTCCTATTGGGGAATTGGCGGGTAAATAAATGATATGAAATTAATGATACCTAATTATTCCTACAAATTTAGTGACCTTATGGAGCTACTATCTTATGTTAATGTAATATTAATACATTTTTTTCATAATTTCTACCTATATTTTTCTTGTGATTCCCAGTACGTATTACCTTGGCTAATAAACCAAGGAGGTTCGTTGGTGTATCTGTCAGCTGTGCAAAGAGTACCGCTGTCTCTTGCTGTGCCTACCGCTAACAGTTTAGCGTTTGCCTTCACAGCCCTTACTGGAGCCACTGTGGGTAAAGAGGAACCATTGGACATGGGTAAAGTAATATAGAATATTTAATGGCCATAAGAATCGGCTTATTATCTTTGAATTGCAAAATATTATGTATCGTTTTTTTGGTAAAGAAGTTTTGCATTAACTGCTTTTGTGTCCTTGCAAGATGGTATGTTCGGTAGGACCCTACTTATTTTTTTTTAATATTAATTCGGTATATATATTCGGTAACTATATAACATTTAAAGAAAAAATGTGTTATCAGAATGTACAATGGAAATCAATTGCATAATTTACAGAATTGTATGTTTTATGGTCCTTCATAACTCTATTGTTCCTTGTAGGTGTTTAGATCACTAAGATATATTTTTGTTAACAATAACCATGACGTTATAAAATTATATTTATATTAGATATATTTTGTACATCAATATAACTGAGACTATAATTGCTTTCTATATTTATGATTGAAAAGAGTTTCTTTGTTACAGGTTCCATTACGGGAATAATGTTAATAGCAGTCGGAACAGCATTGTGCTGTTGGGATAAAGTTGATTAAAAATAAAATAAGAATTGTTGTTTTTTTAATTTATAACTTAATTTTCTCTACAGTGGGTATATTGATCTATGAATTACACGAAATTGATATCATTAAAATAAAGTTTTGTTAATATTACCGTTATGAATCTATGCATGTAATAAATAAGTGAAGATGGTAGGTATTAATAATACATAGAATACATTTTAAAAATAAGTAAAATTTCAGTATTAGAATTTAGAACGTACATTTGCAATGAGATAGGTACATAAAAACTTGTTGCTACATGTTCAGTAGGTAGGTACTACCGAACAGAGTATTCAAATTGATAGTTTTATTTTTTGTTCTGCTTGTCTGTTCCATGGAGAGGGTTCTCTCTTCACGGGAATACACCAACTGTGTATTAGGGCTGTAATTAAAAAAATAAAAAACCGCTGAACAGCTTATGAGACGAAATTGTGTAATATATCAAATATATTTGGATGTTGTTACATATTTTGTAAATAAATAAGAGTTTTTGCTAAAAATATGCTATCTATTTACCTATTTAGTAAATATTAATTTTTATTCTCTTATTCATAGTAAGATGAATTTGGCTATGTGTTTGCTCAAGCAAAATATATTAAACATTGATAAACGCACCCGACTTTACTGATTCTGAAGATGTCATTTGATTTCGAATTAAAATAAATGACGTACCTAAGTCTTTTTTCCTAATGAAACGTCCATTAAATCATTGTCATATCATACCAATAAAACCTTAGTCAAATTACCGGATTAAAGAAGATCCTAAGTTGAATGAGTCAATAAAGTATAACTTACCATGGTAGATATCAAATATCAATTATAGAATACTTAATTCACAGAGATGGACAGTAGCGATACAGTAGCTCAATTGGTAGAGCGATGGGACGGTTTCCCAGATGTCGCGGGTTCCAATCCCTGCCTGTATCGGTTTATTTTTCATTCTATATTTATATAATTTTAAATAAACTTAACATGGCTATACATGTTTATAGATATTTTCAAACATTAAATATCAAGTATCGTTTACGTACCTAACTGACGAAATTTGGAGAAAAATTCTAAAAGAATCCATTCCTACTTCTTACTATTCTTACTATTTTAGGAAATATACTGAAAATGTTTAACACTTATTTATATCATGACACATTTGCATAACATATGTATTTCCAAAATTTAACGGACTATATTCGTGACTTATTTCTTATCATGACTACATCCGGTCGCTGGACATCATAATATAAAAACATACAATGACAATAATATTTTGTTATAGGTTTTATATACATATTTTGATACAACAACCAAAACAATGACGTAATCTTACCCACAGGCCACAACAGACGTACAATATTGCCGTGTGTACAAGACAATCCCGAATCTACTAATATAATATCTAAATCTAGAAGAAAGTGTATTTTTACTGGTTTTTATTTACAACTACCAATTCGTTTTTACCGGGTTGCTAATTTGTTAAGCAGGTAATATAGGATACAAAAATCACACAACATAATTAAAACCATAATCAAAATGGACGAAAAGTGTGACTTAATATGGTTTAATACCTACTGTTTCATTAAAAGATCTGAATGAATGTTTCTACTTGTCGCTATAAGTCAGTATATCCAGAAAGAATTGATGGCAGAAATAACTTTATTACATAAACTTTTACAAATTGCAATAAACCGCATCAATTTGTTCGAGGCCGGAAACATAATATATGTATATAATATTAGGAAGTATCTAGTACCCGTAGTTTCTAGTTACCTTTTAAATCCAAAATCATTTCGGATCATGATTATATTAAGATATATTTTATTATAATATTAGGATATATTTTAAAACACAATAGCTGACGTATAACGATGGCAACAATTAAAATAGCCTGTGTGGACTTCTTCTCACAAGCTGTTGTAGATACATATGGACATATTATAAATAAGCCTTTTGCCAGATGTTGCCGTTGGAATTCCCAATCCGCAAAATCTCAAGATCGTCACACAGATTAGTAAATAATGGTTTTTCATGATTTAGGAGTAGAATTAGTAAACGGTTACCTACTCTTCAAATAATCTAATTCTATGTCCAAGAGTTAAGACTGTAGTAGACTGTAGACTGTATTATTGGTCACAGCTAATTTTATTAAGTGAATAATTAGCATGACACATACATACATAGGTATTTATTATCAAAATAATATCTATTTGACGCAGAAAATAAAGTAAACTATGAGTTTTTTTTCTTAAGCATAAACCCTTTCTTGGGTCGTATAATAGGGAACATGCAAAAAAATTTAAATGGTCTCAAATATTTTTTTTTCGATTACTTTTTATCATCTTATTATAATAAAATCATTTTTTTTTAATTTACTAATCATTTAAGGCCATAAAATAATTTATGAAAAGTGTAAATTTAGGGAGCGAAATTCAAAATTCCAAAACGCGCCACCATTGGTCGAAAGGAAATGTGACGTCATTTGACACGCCATTCAATATATCGGCGTTTAAGTTCATACTGTGGTATCAGTGTGACTGAGAAAAATAAATAATTTAAACCTATATTTTCGTGCTTAAAGGTTTTATTGAATGATACAATTGTTTAGGTAATCTTAAAAACATTTTCTAAATACTCAAACAACTCTAACAAAACAAATACCTACAAACTCTTTTTGAATACACAATACATTTTTAAAATGTTTCTGCCTCTGAATCATTTTTCACTTCACTTGACTCAGATAAATAACTTGGTTGATAATCAGCAGATATAGAAGATATAAGATGCTATACAAGTATTATCAGCTGTGTTTTCAGTAAACAATTTTCTTTTTAAAACAGATAGTTTTACTTTTAAAACTGTTGTGTACCAATGTTGTGTGTTAAATTGAGGAAATGGTAACAATGCTACATTTTGTTTTTCAGCAGGTATATTTACATTGACACCTTTACTTCCATACTTCGGTTTAATATTAACTTGCACAGCTTAGTCACTTGGTAATTTATCTTTAATATGCGAAAAGCAAGGCTTTGCCTTATGATCATCACATTCAATAGGAGAAGTACTCAGTCTTAGCTGATTAATATCACAGACATTTCTATGGGCAGTACTAGGACTTACTACATATATCACTTCTTCGTAAAGGTCACCAATTTTTTTAAACACTACTTTTGACAGCTAACTCTTAAAAGGCTTCATTAACCAATGTCAATCTTTGCCTTTTGACTATGCACATTCTCATTCTATCAGCTTTTGTTTTTGTCACAAAAAATATACCTATAAGGAACAACTCCTTTCTTCAAACTTAGATTACATCTTTCTCCTTATTGTTTCGTTACACATATTATATTCAATACAATTTGCTGTATCTTCCTTAACCTGAAATAAATTGACAGACCATAAAAATTGCGTAAAACAAAAAAAGATTACGGTTTTTATAGAAAGTTATACTGAAATTTGTAAGAAAGGTTAGGTTAATTTTAAACTCAAATTTTCTAATATTTAATACTTACTATAAATTTAAACTATTAGATTAAACTTATTATAAATAAAGTATACTTACGTTAAATTGATCTTCACAACCATATAAACACGATTTAGGACATATATTATCCCTTTTAATTACCATACACCATTGTTTTTGTATTTTCGCATCTCTTGGAATACAAAAAACACTTTGTCGGGTGTTTTTCTAATACTATTTTTGCACTCCGGTACTATACAATACTCGTAAGATGATTTTTATCTTCTTTCATGACTTGTAAAGCAATTAAAACTTAAAATATGTATGAAGTAACTAAAAAGTGCATAGTAAACATTCACTGCATGTGTCATTTGACGTCACGCAAAGCGCGCGCAAAATGACGGCGTTTGAACGGCTCAAATTTATTACAAGTTTTAATTTTTAATTTGAAGAAAAACTAGAATCTTTTCAAACCTATTTATATTTTTTTCTACGATATATAGAGGTAAATGATTAATTTACGTCAAAAAAAAATTACATGAATGTTCCCTATTTCTGTTAAAATCTCTAATTGTATGCAGACTTTCATTGGTCCTAGTCTACTTAGTTGTTATAAAAAAAAAAATTGTTAGTTGCGTATATTATATTAATTACCTATGTATAACTTGTCAGCCTTCACTGAACTTACAAGTTACATAGGATTAAAATAGGTTTAGGCTTTATAAGCTCCCATGGAATACTCCATATAGGATAGAGAATTCTTTAAAAAATTAAGACGAACTGTAACTGCCCGTTTCTTTCAATGAGTTTGTATTTTTAACCCTCGACTAAAAAGCATAGAATTAATATACATAGAATAGGTGAGCCATAGGTATTCGTATGAGCGTAAGTGAAAGACAGTTAGAAAAAGTAGCAAGATGTCACACTATGTGTCTTTGTCTTATTATCACATGCGCAAAAAAATATTCATAACGCGTTTTTAATATTTTTAGTTTTAGTTTTTAAACATTTGTGTAAAACATTTTTGACACTCCTTTTGAAGACTATATTGAATGAAATATATATGAAACCTAAATATCTACCTACCCATATGAAAAAGTCTTGAATCATGTTACTTAATACATTTATAATTTATTACATTGTCGAAACTTTCACGTGGATCCTTTTTTTATTAAATAAAATATATATATTTCTCGTACTAAATTTAACCTTTGTTCATCATAATGTACTTAGTATTCTAATGCTAAAAGATTTTTTTTAAATCGGTCACGTAATTTCGGAGAGTATTCAATTAAAACAAACAAACAAATCTTTCCTCTTTATAATATTAGGATAGATTAATAAAAATACTTAAACAATTGAACATTTTGTGTATCTGTAGGTTCATTTACTACAATTCAGAAACCAGTAACATAACTTTAAAAAGCAGAAAAAAAATAATCAAAAATTTAAAAAACCCTCGATACAAAAAGGCCTCTAAAAAGAATAACAATAATATTATTATGTACTTATTGAATTCGTTGCGTCGGGGGCCCGTTTAATAAAGGAAGAAATGAAAATGCAAGTAAGTCAACAAGGAAAATAACGAAATTACGATATTGAATCGTATAGTCTAAGTCCTCAATGATTAACTTCGTAAAATATACATTATCAAGGTGCGTACAACGTACTTTTATCCTGATTTACGATAAAACTTTGAATATCCATAAAACGATTAGGTACATAAATACTAGGTGGACAGCCATTCTGTACTGATTGTCAAGCCAGTGAGGTTGCAATTTTAACTCTCTAATTATGTTTTTTATTTACTTTCATATAGTTTAATGTAGAGATTCACTCCCCATACGAGTCTACTGCTCGACTAATGTAAACAAAAAGGGCGCGCTAGCTTAACTCAATGCAAACCATTGAAAATCATCGTTTGTTGATTATTCCTAAATAATCTATCACCGTTTTTTGCCAGAACTCGCCAGAACCACAGCAATCGATTAAAAATATGTGAATCAAATCGGTTCTGTAATTACACAGAAGTTCGATGGCATAGAATGCATTTGACCCAACAACACAGCTTCGCTTGTCACTCGCTAATTATTAGTAGGATGCAAGTTTATAAATTAAAATTATAAATAATATTCATAATCGCGAAATTGAGCTCTTATGTCGTCATGTTGTAACTCGAATAATAATAGTTAGTGGCGCTGCTTATCGCCACATGAATATTAAGAGACCCTTGACAGTATTTGATTTTGCATTACTGTACCGGGCGTGCTGGCCATTATAACATAAATATAATAAGTGTATACATATAAACATATTTTTTTACTTAAGATACAGAAGATACTTATTCCCCGATGAATAAGGAATACAATATTTTATTTTCATGTAGTCGATGAACCTATAGGTACTTGTACAGGAGTATTATCTTTATTTACTTTTGTATATGAAAATAATACGTATATCTTGTTCATTGATAAACAGTTTCAACAAAATAAGTTATCATTTTGACATCAAAAAATCTAGTTTAAAAGTGCTTATAAATTATAATTCTTTCACTGATAATAACTTAAATAATAAGCATCCATATGATATTCAAGAGTTAAGTTTAAAATTAAAAAAGAAAATGATTTCACTGGAATGTCTCTTCTGTAAAAATTAATTATTTGATATTCTTTGACTATGAGTCAAGCATGTCGCATTGCTTTAAATCACGTAGTACCATCAGTGTGCATTGCAGTTTATCGCGAAGCGGTTCATAAATAATTTGCACAATGATTATTGAAACTTTTGTGTTCTTCGACATAAACACTGTGGGATACAGTGTGAAGGAAAAAAAACAAATTAAAATTATGGAGATGACATTAATCGCAGTTTCGCGAAAAGATATAGAAAGATCAGATGGCGGAAGTTCGATTCCATTGGGCAAGCTGTCTCTACTTTTTAACCCCGAAAAGACCATTTCAAGTGCCACAGCGAAGTCAACGGGATTATCAAACGATTTTTTGATTAATCAACCGATTTTTAACGGAAAGATTAATACAATTAATGCATTTCTGGAGCTCCATAAACCGGTTTGTCTCGTAGCTTGTCATGGCAATAGATTCGATTATAAAGTATTGAGATCGGAATATGTTGCAGCTAACGCGATGCTACCCCAAGACCTACTGTGTGTGGATCCTGTAACATTTTTCAATGCAGAAATGAAAAAAAAGAATGCAAGTACATTGAGTGCTAATAATTCACTGTTGGACACCAGCAACGCTAGCTTGAACACCTCAGGACCCCAAGCTGGTCCCAGCGGCGTAGACGATAGTCTCAATGCTTCAATGGCCGAACTGACAACAGAACCTGTTCCGAGAAAAGAAAAAGTTCAGGTTCCAAAGATATACAAGAGTATATTTAATAGAGAGCCGTCTAACTCCCAAAGGACTGAGGTTACGGCCATGATGCTTTTGGAATGTGTAATTGCTACAAAACAGAGCTTCGTTCCCTGGGCTGATAGCAAATGCAAACTCATAAATACCATAGAACCATTCTCAATGGAATAATTAGTATGGTCTTAATTTTTTTATTATTTTTTTCTGTATTCATCAATAATTGTACAACGTTAAAAATTTATTCAGATATAAGTATAATAAAATTGTGTGTGTAATTAAAATACTTACCTACGTTTGTATTTTATGTTTTAATAATTAATATCAGCATCGTTTTTTAATTAATCTGATTTTTTAAGAAGAATAAATATTTTTTACTATAAAGTTTTTTATTTATTTTGTAATAAGCGAGTCACCAATCAATACACTACAATACTGTACACTACAATACTGTACACTACAATACTGTACACTATAATACTGTACACTACAATACTGCATAATCCTAAAATCCTTACTATAATATGACTTACAGTCTGTACATTTGACCCAAATAAAAATGCCAGAACATAACGTTCGAGGTATATAAGTGAGTTACCATTATAATGCGTAGCTCCTGAAACAAACTTAAGACATATTTTGTGACCCTTTCTTGGTTTCTTAATTAATCAATTAAATATCCTGATGTTCTGTTAATCATAATAGCAAATCATTAGCTATGCTAATAAGTGATTAGCGTTTATAATGATTTGCTATTATGGTTAATGAATGATTTGCTTATGATTATAAATATGTATAATGATTTGCAGGAGTCGTCTCTATCTTTAAAATGTTTTAAGGCGTTTTAACATGCAAACGTATTTAGCTTGATAAGTGTTTCATTTGTTAAGTGTTTTATTTGTTAAGTGTTTTATTTTTATTTGTGTTATTATTAAGTGTTTTATTTGTACAAATAGCCCTGTACCTATATTAATATCCTTTTTGCTAGATTAATAATTTCGAAAACAAAAAAAATGTTTTGTGCTTGAATATTAAAAAAATCTTTTATTTTTTTTTAAGTTACGAATACTTGTTTCGAAACTTATGTAAACAGGATAGATAATGATGTTTAACAAAAAAAACAGAATAGATGTTTAACAAAAAGAATATTGTCCTTTTTATATAATTCTACCGTAGGATTCTAACGAGATTTGGAAACACAGTTTATTTGTAATATATTTTTAAAAATATTCAATCTTGTTAGATATGTAGTCTGTAGTTCTTTGCTGCTTCAAGATCTAACACAGTAAGATAAGAGGAATTTAGAGATGTGAAAATATTGAGGACATAACTTAAAGTGTAGAAGTTTTTTTCTCCGTAAAAAAGGATACCAATCTACTCGTATGTGAAGTATTCCGATTTTCAAATAGATTTTTTTTTTTTTTTTTTTTTGTCTGTCTATGCTGTTAGCCCTGTTGGCTATTACAGCGTCACCGGGATCAAATAGATCGTTTCATTAATTTGGTGTTTCAAAGTATATTAATTTTATTTTTACGATCAGTCTAATTGTTGATAAATTATTATTTAGCCAAATATTAGTAATTGTACTACATATAAAGACTACATGAAGATCTGAAGGAGTGAATATCATCCATTAAATGAGTTTTAGTGTCAACCTAAAGTTTTTTGATTGAACTTAATAAGTTATTCAATAAAGCAATTACCAATAATATTATCTATATAAAATGCAATAAAATTCAGTTCACTCACTCACTTCAGTTATTAATTTCTTATATCTTTCTTTATTGGGAATCATAATATATAACAAATTCAAATAAAAATCTTATATTTTTTCATGTCTTAACGCTTAGATCATTAGGAATAATTTAGAACATCCCCAAGCTTTAAGCACGTCATTAACTTTTCATCAGATTTTTATATGAAGTAAGTGAATAGATTCTGAAAACATAATTATACAAGAATTTTATATATTGTTACACAGTGTTATGTAACACATGTATAACACTGTGCAATAGAATTATTAATTAAGAATTTTATATTAATATCTCACATCTGTAAAATGGAGAAATTACACATGTGTTGGCTTGGCTTGCCATGTAAAACGCGGCTATAATAATGGGTTCTCCACGCCGATCCTCGTTGCGCTGCCGTAGCATTTGTAAAACTAGGTTTCCTATTCTTAAGCTAATATTAAGCTTCATCTCAACGCTAGGCAGTTCTAAGACGAAGAATGTCATCATTTTTTATATTGTTGGTTGATACTTATTAAATACTTATCTAAATGACCAAATGAAACCCAATCAATCTTGTCTCATTACCTTTAATAAGATAAACCTCATTCCATAAATATTGCACATAGTCTAGGTAATTTTATACAAAAATAATAGGCACTAGAAATACATATGATATTTGCTCAATATGTTAAAAAAGTTATTAGCTATAAACATCCACTTTTAAAGGGGATCAATCGTTACATTTATTTACATTAAATTATTTTAAATAAATATAGGACTTTACAATTGGCGGTATATTCGTGAATATTTTGTTTTAGACTGTTAATTTTATCTACGGTGCGTTTGTTTTATGTTCAAGCGTAAGTGAATGCGATGATAGCTGCGTAGAGCCAGCGTGGTACACAAGAATAGTAAAATTGAAATACATATCCCGTAAATAACATTCATGTATTATATATATTTTATTAACTTTACAAAATACTAAGCTTTAAAACAATACATTGGTTTTAAAGACGTTCTAATGTACCTAAAGAAATGTAAAAAAACTATATGTATAAACTTTTGCACTTTTGGTCATAGATAGCTGAAGTTTACAAGTCACAAGTCACACTTGCAACAATATGAGCAGTTGTGATAACTAATATTAACGAAGGAGACATTATTGCTATACAAGTACATATAA